>OX457031.1:15244135-15799135 GCA_949752745.1 Protula sp. h YS-2021 | reverse complement strand
ATGTGGAAAATACGCAGAAATATATAACTGAAAAAGAACATGCTTTATAAAGTTGAGAGTTCGCGTTTAGGTTCTCCTACTCTGGCTTAAAAGGATGTGCTTTTTAACCTGGGTATCTCGCGTCCAACGACGTTTTGAGAAAGTAAGACAAGAATGACGGCCAATATGTAAGCCCACCCTCCAAGGAGTGGAACATTTGCCGTGGATTTTCTGTCGCTGTGCGTATTGTCGTGTAGATATTGTCGCGGTGCGTTTCGTCGTGGGCATTCTGTAGCTGTAGGTTTCGTTGTGGAACCTTTGTCGTTGTGCGTTTTGTGACTGACTCTCTGTCGCTGTGCGTTCTGTTGAGGCCGTCTTGAGGTCGCTCTGTCGTTGTGCGTTTTGCCGTGTAAGTTCTCTCGTGTGTTTTGTCGTGGACTTCCTGTCGTTGTGTGTTTTGTCGTGAGCTTCCTGTCGCTGTGTGTTTGTCGTGGACGTTCTCTCGTGCGTTTTGTCGTGGACGTCCTGTCGCTGTGTGTTTTGTCGTGGGCTTCGTGTCGTTGCGCGTTTTGCCGTGGACATCCTTTCGTGCAATTTGTCGTGGGCTTCCTGTCGTGGTGCGTTTTGCCGTGTAAGTCCTCTCGGGCGTTTTGTCGTGGACGCCCTGTCGTTGTGCGTTTTGTCGTGGGCTTCTTGTCGTTGTGAGTTTTGTGGTGGACGTCCTGTCGCTGTGTGTTTTGTAGTGGCCGTCCTCTCGTGCGTTTTGTCGTGGGCGTCCTGTCGCTGTGCGTTTTGTCGGGGACGTCCTGTCGTTGTGGGTTTTGTCGTGGGCGTCCTGTCGTTGTGAGTTTTGTCATGGGCGTCCTCTTGTGCGTTTTGTCGTGGGCGTCCTGTCGCTGTGCGTTTTGTCGTGGGCGTCCTGTCGTGGGTTTTGTGGAGAGCGTTCCACCGCTTCTGTCAGTTCACTGGACTTTTACGTGGGGTTCATTAACGGATTCAGAAAGGGTGTGAAAGACGACAGATATATTGAAAAAACATGTTAATAATTACCATGACAAAGTCCGCCACGCTGCTTATGCAGGCCAGCTGCCTCGGGATACTCAATAGCTCATGCGATGTTTGTCACGTGGTAGGAAGGGTGCAGGCGGCGTACTTCTCATAAAAAACTCCAATAAACGCCCCGTACAGAAGAGAAGAAATGCAAGGCTTCAGTTATATAGTTATTTAATTACACCGTATTCAAGAGGGTTTCGTTAAAAAGCCAGTTATATACGACACTAACGCACAGCTTAGTTTTCATACGGATAGAAAATAATTTAAAAGTAACATAAAGGGAAAAAAGTATTTAGAAGCAGATAAATTCTTTAATAATCGGGATATGACAGTTGGTTTCTGGTACGTATGCTTTATATAAATTTTAATGCCAAATACCCGATCGGAAAAAAATTATATCAATAAATAAAATTAATAACAAACCAAGATTTGAGACAAATAAATTTTGGAAGAGGTGAAGCCGAAGTTGAAGGCACATCGAGCTGTACAACAATGTACACACGTAAATATTGTTACGATAAATGGCCCGATTGTAATCAAAGTAAAACACATAGCTCGGCAACAGCGGGTGAAATAAAATAGACCAATTAACTCTCAACAGAATTTGGAGAGTTGATTTTTCTCACTTTCAGTTTGTTTTACGCTCTTAAAAATTTGTTATACAGATATACTTGCTGTAATTCCCAAAAATATGGTCAAAGCTGTTGATTACAATATCAGAAACGGGAAAAGGTTGGGGTGAGATTTTGAAATATATTAATCTGTAAATGAAATCATGTATTAAAAAAAACTAATGACCTATACAATGTTGTTTCCTGATGCTCCGTGAGACATTCAGCATTGACAAGGCGCAATACTTCATACATCTTATTTGTATCTTTGCCTTTCGGTGTGACTACTAATACAGTGTTCTCTGATGTGCGAAATTATAAAGGATAAGATGTCTGTTGAATGTGTCCGTTTGTGTTAAGTCGACCACGAAATGACATTACCTGTATTCGAGTGATATATAGTATTGACACTCTGTCCAGCATTAGGAAATCAGTGTTTTTTACAGTAAAACCTTACTGGGCGGGAGTAAATGAAAAAAGTTGTATTTGACTTACTGATTATGCCACGTACAGCCTTGGTTTGTCTTTTGTCAAGTTATTGAAAGTTCAGAATTCAAATTATATTTAACACTGGAAAACATTCTCTGACATAAAAATTTGTGTTTTCAAAAAATAAATAAATACATAAATAAAAACAAATAAATAAATAAATAAATAAATAAATTAATAAATTAATAATAATAATAATAATAATAATAATAATAATAATAATAATAATAATAATAATAATAATAATAATAATAATAATAATAATAATTGTATTATTATTAATATTAATAATAATAACAATAATAATAATAATAATAATAATAATAATAATAATAATAATAATAATAATAATAATAATAATAATAATAATAATAATAATAATAATAATAATAATAATAATAATAATAATAATAATAATAATAATTTCAGCATAGTGTTTAATATGTCACAATTCATTGAAATATGTGCAATGTCTTCAAGTCGCACCTTTCCCTGACTATGTTTACAAACTGATACAAACCGATAGATTCCCTTGTCAGATCAATTTCCCGTCTTTTGACTTTCAGGTCAACTTTCCTTAATTTCGACTATCTTTTAAAAAAAGCTTTCCGCCAGTTCACTTGTGGGTCAACTTTCCTCCTTTTCACTTGTGGGTCAGCTTTCCGCCATTTCACTTATCGATCATAAGTCCAATATTTTGATAAATTTACAGACACATATGAGAAATGGCAAAATATTGTTTGACATATTTGCATGTTTTGATAAAAAATTCTATGGCGGTAAGGCAACTGTTTGGTTAAGGGGTGTATGGAAATCGAATGTAGCCATGGAAACCATGCCCATAATACACTGTAATTGCTTGCGTAGGCGTATTAAGTCTAAAATGAAGACTCGAGGTATGGCAATATATTCAAATGATAATATACTGAGCATTGTTTATTTAGAAAACAAAAGGTATCGGGTTATCAGCAACTGTGGCCTCCTGTCTCATCGCTGTTCTCTTTGTTTACTAGTACAATGTATTATAAAAAGAAGGCAATCGATCCAGAGTGCAGGGGGGGGGGGCGCACCCCGTCGCGCACCCCCATCCCTTTGGTCTTATATTATTGTTAAAAATGGAAAATGTTCGCCATTGCGCACGGTCCTTCCTCCCGCCCTCCCCACCCCCGGCCTGTGGAAAATCCAGGACCGCTGAGGCACATTTTACTAAAAGTGCAGCGAGAGCCAGCGGTGACACAACCACACGCATTTGTTGGACTCGACCTGGTAGAAGCAAGCGTTATCGAAACTCACTAAAAGCCCGAACCAGTAGCCAGGAGAGATGCCGTAAAATATGCAGTACCTAGTATTTTATATCTATAGATAAATTTCAGGTATATCAAAATGAATTTCAGATATATGAACTACGTTTAGTGTATCTTTAAATCTCCAAACCATTACAAATAAATTGTAAAAACCACTCTAAAACCGTATAAATTATTTTGTCACACGTCTTTTATAACACGTATATCTCAATGTTGTTATTACAGTGCAATGCGAAAATCTTTATCGCCACATTTGCACTACACGTGTTTCTCAGGGTTGTAATCACCACGACTGTACAACACGTATATCTCAGTTTTGTTATCATCACGTCTGTACAACACATGTATATCAGGGTTGTAATCACCACGACTGTACAACACGTATATCTCAGTTTTGTCATTGTCACGTCTGTACAACACGTGTATACAGCGTTGTTATCACCACGACTGTACAACACGTATGTATCAACGTATCAGTACTCGTTGGTTTAATTCTCACTTACAGCATATATCTAGCGTCTATTCGCAGTCCCGATGTGGCGGGTTGTGGTGTTAATTTATCTAGAATGTTGGTGGGGTGGTGGGGTGGGAGAGGAGAAGGTCTGTGATTTCAACTGGTGGTTATTGCTTGGTTATTGGTCACCGGATATTGCATTGAATGTCAAACGGCAAGAAATCTTGACACATTCTTTTTATTTTTCACAGGTGACTGAGGCAGCGATAATGAAATCACATAGCGTCACTCGTTCTTTTTGGCTGAGCGTGGCTACATTAACTGTTGGATATATAACGCAATGCTATTCGCTGAGC
Organism: Protula sp. h YS-2021; assembly: GCA_949752745.1. NCBI lineage: Eukaryota > Metazoa > Annelida > Polychaeta > Sabellida > Serpulidae > Protula > Protula sp. h YS-2021. The sequence continues at coordinate 15,794,889 of OX457031.1, read as the reverse complement.
TGTGATGACGTATGCGTCAATGGAGTCTTAACGATTAACGACAGCTGTGATTGTGATGGCAACCTTCAAGAAATAAAAGATGCCGACGCTTTTGACGTCACCAAAAGACAAAGTGATTACATGTACAATAAAATATTCAAATGGGGAAAACGGAGATTTGTGAATCCTTCCAGCGGTGATGACGGTCGTTTGCGCCCAATCGATAACATCGATCGCCGTATATTCCGTTGGGGTAAGCGATCTGCAGACAACGAAGATGCCACTACCGAAAATGACTGGGTGAAGCGATCAGAACCGGAAACCGTCCTTTACGACACCGCGTACGCTACAGACGAAAGACCGGAGTCGATCGAACGCTTTTTAAGTCGTCTAATTTCTTATATGCCGACGTATGACAGACTAGTGAATCTACGAAATGCGCTTCAGAAGTCTGACGTTTCCAGACAGGTGGGGGACTTTGAGAACGCTGTCAACAAGCGACCCTCTAGTCGCAGCCACGCTTTCGAGAACAGGATTTTCACATGGGGAAAGCGGAGCGGCAACGTGCGTCCATCCAACAAGCGTCAAGAAAGAGAAGACCTTAGGAAAATCTTTATGTGGGGTTGAGGAGGATATAACGATATCTGCCTGTTTGAACATCGATTTTATCAATCTACGCAATTCGTTATTAAAATGGCTGTATAAAACTGTCTTTTATTTCAATTTCCATAGTTATTTTAATTCAGCTTGTGGTAGAGGTGTTTGTTGTATGTCTTAATTGCAAATATTTGAGAAATCAGAAAGTTGTCACTAAAAAAGACGAGGTAATTCGGAGATGTCTGGCAGAGGCGTGTGTAGATACTGACGATGAGGAATAATACTCGATAAAGGAAAGGTATCACAGATACTCGATGAGAGAAAGAAAACACAAATACCTGATAAGGGAAGGGGATCAGAGATACTCGATAAGGGAAATGAATCACAGGTACTTGACAAGGGAAGGGGATCACGGATACTAGATAAGGGAAAGGGATTACAGTCTTCAGAAAATATAAATTAAATATAAATCAGTAGTGAGTGCCTCATTACTCTGTTCGGCCTCATCCTAAAACTGCTTATTTAAATCTACACATTGTTGCTATCACCACTGCTGAAAACTTCCCAACGTTCATGCTAAAGTCATTGAGGGTGGAGCGGGGGGGTGGGGGGGGGGGGGTGGGTACTCTATGAAGAACCGTTTCAAAGCTACTTCACATTAAAACACACACACGCACACACACCTTTTCGGTTTGGCCTCGGCAATCTCCGGGAATTCATCTGAAATATACTCCTTCTTTAATATTTACATTATGCCTTTAAGGTACTAAATGATATCTGTATTTGCATCAATGAGAGATTGTCCTTATTTATATAAAAGATATGCGCAACTGAATTTCACATTCAATAGAATGTATGCTGTTGTTACTCTTTATTTATGATGTGGGTACAAGCTACCTCTTTTATTTAAATTTTCAGCAACTTGTAAAGTCGTTGCTTTCAGATCATCAAGTAGAGACTAAAGACAAATCTCTTATTATTTCAAGAAATGTACAAACCAGTGTCCTGTCACCCACCCAAGCTTATTTTTAATACACAGTAATTTTTCTCTCAGTACATACCAATGCTCATTATTGAAATCCGGTTTATGTCTTTTAATAATTTAGGCCGTTTGAAGTTTTATCAATCTAAAATCCCAGAATGGTTTGTTTATGTGCAGTTATAGTGAAAGAAATGTGAGCTCATAGCACAATATAATATTTGTTCGTTCTTTTGTTTTAAAGAGAGTTGTCATTTCAAATTTACATTAGTCTGTACAACAAGTTCAGTCAGGCCATGAATTGTTTTTGTGTCATACAAATGCCTTACAGCGGCCCTTGGATCGACCCGATGCTTTGAAAAGTGTTATCCTATCTTTTCTGTACACGTAACGCAGTTGAAATATAATTTCTAATGACATTTAAAATTAACTTCACTGGAGTACAAAACTTTTATGATTTGTTCAAGTACTTCATAGGTAACCTAATGTTATCTGGTCCCTAGGATTCGACAATAATAATCCACAAATTTGATAAATGATGAAATAAAATAAAGCCATTACAATGCTTGAAAACAATATTTTGTCACGAATTTCGGCTGATACAGCCTTTATCAAGTGAAATTCAAAATCTTGTGTAAACATGTGTACACATGTGTACGCACACGTATTCAAAATTGATGACGCCATCCCAAAAGTGATGGTTAGAATAATTCGTTAGTTTGTTTACTCTTTTGGCCGCCATTTTGGTACCCTACAAGTGCTTTTTCTCTCTTTGCAAGACCAAATATAAATTCAGTTTACTCCACTGATATCTGGAATTTTTTTTTATTTGAACAATCTGGAGTATGTTTAAAACCATCACTTTGATGGAAAAGTTCTTGGAAATTTGAGTTAAAGCAGTTTAAATTTGGTCTTGCAAAGAGAGAAAAAGCACTTGTAGGGTACCAAAATGGCGGCCATAAATGTAAACAAACTCACGATTACGTCACAGATTTTTCAACCTATTACCAAATTGTGTATTTACATGATTTAGACAATTTTAGGAATTAAAAAAATTACAAATTTACACTTAGTTTCATCATCTAGGATTCGACGTTCACTGTTCCCATGAATTACGTATTTGTTGTTTATTCGTAAAAGGTGTACGTCTTTAGGGCATTAAGACAACCATTAATTGTTTAGGTAGAAATATATATCATTGACTTCCTAAAATGAAAATGGAAACCTGAATATGCAACCATTGTCAAGTGTTAGTTCCCCACGCCCCACTCTAATGGCTAATGTTTTTCGTCGGGTTGGTCTTAATCCATCACTAGGGGGCACCCGTCGTCTGTGTGTAAGCATGTAAACCTTCACTTAAATGCTTCTTCTCCTATTTTTTTTTATCGAATTGCTTCCAGATTTTGTATGAAAGTTCCCTAGATGGTCCTGTCTTAAAAAATGCCTTTTTTGGCGTTCGGCCAAAAATTAGCCCAATGGAGGCATTTTAATTTTTTTGGTAGTCGATATTCAAAATGCTTCTTGTCCCAAAATTTTAATCGAATTGCTGACAAGTTTAGTATGATTGTTCCCCATTTAGTCCTCTCTTGAAGAGTTACTTTTTGGCGATTTGCCAAAAATTAGCTGAATGCGGGCATTTTTAAAAAAAAACATTTTGGTAGCTAAATCCCTCACACCGCACTTAGTCCCTTGAAAATTCCTAGAACCGACCGTGATTCTGCATTCGATTGTGGTCACAAAGTCACACGACATAAAGTCCCGTGACACACCACCATTCTATTTACTTTTTATGACTTTAACTTCGTGTTGACTTTTTCCCAGATTTTTTGTTGTTCAGAATAATAGAATAATAACAACGTGAGAATAAATGCCAGTTATCTTCCTGACAATGCTTGGTTATTTCCATGCCAGTTATCTTGATGACAATGCTTGGTTATTGGTATGCCATGGAATCCCACCAGCCTTTCCCGTCTATATGAATTATGCCTTCTTTGAACACCTGTGCCCTGTTCTGGGGTAGCCTTTCACCGTTCTACTCAAGTGAGTATTGCAGATTATTTTCTTATTTCTTTTGGTTTGTATCAGTTCCTTTTCATGACACGAAGAAAGGTGTAATGTATAACAACCGCTCACGCAATGCCCACTCACTGCAGGAGTATTTTATCTGAAACCATTTTATCACGCAAAAAGGGCACTTAAAAAGAAGCAAGAATGGGTCAATGTGGAAGGAATTACACATAAATTAGTCATCTAATCAAACCTTTATCGTGATCGAGCATTCGTTTAAGAGGATGTTTATTTAGCCTCGTCACACTCTCGTCAAACGTCTTCGTTTTGAATGATAAACCTAATGCCCTCTTGGCTTGTATGGGAGAGAAGGGAGGGGGGGGGGGGGGTGGGATGTTTGTGCTATAGAACAAATTGTTGCTCAATCGCTACAATCCATATTGAAAATTATCTGTCCTGGTGTGATCGATTTCTGGGTTATCTGAATTTACGTTGAAGGTCAATCGACTTTCGTTATATTCCTACACAGTTGCCCGTAAATAAAATAAAATGCCAGCAAGCACAAGCTGCCAGAAATCCAGGCCATCATTTTAAAAAATTCAGATAAATGCTTATTTATTAAAATTTGTTAATATAAAGGACTTAAGCTGGATCGTTCCAACGCTTGAAAATAGCAGTCTCATCCCTTTGCCGCCTGTGACGTCATAGAATTAGACGTTCCGTAAAAATAGCCAGCAAACATTGTAAGGTCGATCCAACGTCGATTTAAGGTTGCGACGTCGACCCAAACAAACTACAGCATCAACTCTGATTGTCATTCGTCGCTACAACAAACGTATTTGACACAACGTTGAAGAGGCGTTGGGCAAGCAACGTTGTTCACACGTCTGTTTTAGCCGCAATCAAGATGCAGCTTTCTCCTACGTCTAACCAACGTCTTTAATCAACGTCTTTGAGGAAACGTTGAATAGACTTAAGAAAATCGGTGTTGGATAGACGTAAAAACGAGGCTGTATAGGCATCGGACCCACAACCAATAGATAAACTCTTTCTGCCATCGCTCACCGGAAATGATAGCCATGGCAAGCCACTTTGAAAATATATGAAAACGAATACTTTCCCGATGTCTATGAAACGTCTGGAGATAGACTTCCATTTGCAACCTTTTTGCAATGTTGATTAGATGTTGGATAATCAACGTCTATCCAACGAAGGTAGATGTTTCCACTTCTACAAACAACCAAAACCCGATGTTTATCCGGCGTCAGGTGCGACGACTATTCAACGTTGATGCAACGTGGCAGTGTTTTACTGGATAGGCGAACAATTCGATTTCAGAGGGAAATTTTGTCCACGAGTTAACGGCTAGAAAAACTGAAAATTCTGATTCACCGGGCACTGGAAATAAATCTCATACCATTACATTGACGGACACTGATTTCAGGAGCTTTTGTCTGCATCGGAACAGCGTCCATGGAAACAGCGTCGATGGGAAGAGTGTCCATGGGAACAGTGTCTATAGGAAGAGTGTCCATGGAAACAGTGTCCATGAGGCGTTGCGATTTTCGGAACTTTCTACACGCGTTGCGTCAAGTAGTGTGTCTGGGGCAGGGGCGGAGGGCGGACCCGTAAAGCCAAACAGCACCGAGTTATATAAGAAAGCTCGAGGGCACATGGTCGCTGGAGTTAATGGCGACTATACAGCAATTGTAACAACTGTTTCTCCATTTGTATACTAAATGTACTGGCAAGATCAAGTACTGGCAGGCGGATGGGCCGTGAGTCAAGGCTATTAGCAGTGGCTGATTGCGCACTCCGTACTTGTTCGCAGCGCGCATGAAACAAACAGCGGCAGCGGCTTGTGTTCGCTTGCCCAGGCCCTGCAGCCCAGAGAGTTACTAAACATGCCCGTCGCCATCGGAAACATTTATGCTCCCCCTGGTAGTTCGGACTGTTGTGTAGAACATCCTTTTACTTCGCACACCCACCGGGATTCCGCGAAAAATAGTATTTATAAAAGAGAGGAACCACTTGTTTAAATACTTTCAACTACAAATCTATGAGGCTGTTAGGTCTGCTGTGTATAATACATTTTTACTCCGCAGATCCACCGGGGATTCCGTGAAAATAATACTCATGAAGGGGGCACTACATTTTAAAATATCCATCCGCTCTGTGTTTATACATAACAGATTGATCTCTCATCAGAGGTCAGCTGTTTTATAATACACCCCCACCCCCCCCCCCCCCCCACCTTCCAAAATAAAAGTGATAACGCATCACCTGATGGAGATATTATCCAGTGCTAAACGACTTCTCATTCTGCTTAGTACAACGACAACCCAACGGCGTCGTCAAGACAGCCATGCCAAATCCAGTAAGTCAGCGTATGAGCCACAGTACTGAGTACCTTAATGTTGGTGATCGAATAAACAGACCAAGTCACGCCAACAATGCCGTTTTTGACCGACATCTTGATTTATCTCTTCGAATCGGGGAGAACCTGGTTTCGTACGATATAACGGTAAAGATCGGTGTTTGAGCAGTTCCAAAAATGCCTTAGGTTACGACCCAGGTTAAGATAACTGTTAAGCTGTTTAAAAGTTTTATTCAACTGCACAGTTAGAACATTTGTACCAACAAATATCCGTTTTAATCGGATAAAAACACGAATTTAGTCAATTTGACCAGTTTTTCACTTTACCGCACATGCTTAGGTGTAATGAATCGAGTGCATTTTCTTTGTTTCGACGAAGAATTACCTAATAAAAATTGTCAAAGCTGTCAACAACTTCTGCATTTTTTCTCCCCAACTTGCTGTTATATTCTTTGGCACAGATGCAAAAAAGGCAGCGAAAAGGAAAAGAGGGTCTTTGTAAACCCCTGTGCCCATCAGGAGAAGAATATACCCAAGCCAGCCAAATAAAGACATTTTTCCTTTGAATGCGCCGTGCCAGTCAGTCAAATACTACGGAATGCCGTTTTCACATTTATTAGGGAATTGTTAATGTCAAGAATTAATTTTTGATCTCAAACAATCCATATTTTGATATCAAGAATTAAATTTTGCTATCTGTTATTGTATTTTTGACATCTCCAAATGCATTCTTGATCTCAAAAATAATTTTTTGATATCAATAAATATTTAGAGATATCAAGAAATATTTATTGATATCAAAAATGATTTAATGATATCTTAAATTGATTTTTTGAGATCAAAAAATCAATTCTTGATGGCTAAAATGAAATATTTGAGAGCAAAATATACATTTTGAGCTCAATAATTCATTTTCCTTTTATTGATATCAAGAATTTATTTCAGATAACAGTTTTCAGAATATCAGTCTATTTTTTTAAATAAACAATTCAGAAACGTCTCTAAATAAATAATGACTGGTCCTTGTATACAGAATCTTTCTTTAATTTTCTACTGTATAAGAAAAAAGCAATTCTTGAGATCAAAAATTGTGTTGTTACTATTGATCTCGATAATTCAAGTTTTTATATCCAAAATTTAATTCACGATTCCTTATGTTTTATGTAAATGTGTGCCTCTCTTAAGATTTTTTTGACTTCGTAAAATTGATTTTTTTTTATCTCAAAAATAAAATTTTGCCATCTAAAATTCAATTATCGATAGCAAAATATAAATTATTGAGATCTACATTGATTTATTGATATCTTAAAAATTATATTTTGATATCAAAAGTAAGTATTAAATGTTAAAACGGCATTCCATAAAATACAACACTTTTCTTCTATCATTTAGGAATGGATATTTTCGCAACAGTTCATGGAATAGTGTAAAAAACAACAGCAAATTTGTTACTATTACTGCACTGTGTAATACTTAAGTAAAAGTTAAAAGTTTGTTTCACCTCACCAGTGTGGATTTAGGTACACGGTGAATACTCTCTAGTTGTTGTTTTAGTGACGACTTACAACGCCAGGGAGCAAAGACTGACGTTTTTCGGTATAAATAGACAAGCAGGAATAAATGGTAAACAATGTGAGGAGGCGAAAATGGACAATAAAAGGAAACTATTAATTTTTAAATATTTTTTCTTTCATTGAATTAAAGTATTGAAACTGTGTGGAATAACTTCATACCAGCGTGTTTTGAAAGTCTTTAAAACTTTTATAACTGAACACGTCATTTTAAAAACAACACATGTTGGAATATTATTTCATTTACGCAACGTGGTAGAGAAATCGGTCTAGTTTAAGTTAGTTATTCTAAAATTTTGGGTGTTAGCTTACAAGTGAATGGCTTGGAACAGGTCACTATATTTACGGGAAATATTCCTCATTTTAGCCAGTGAGTCGATTTTAATACAATTTGAACAATCATTAAAGGAGTGAATTGAACCATCAGTGGTTAAGGTGAGATATTCTAAAGGGTAAGTTTTGAAAATAATAGAATTTCTATCTGCGTTTATGTGGGCTAGAACTGACCTTTGATAGTATGACAGGTTTCCTATTTCAAGCACATCACTTAAGAAGCGTTGCGTGGCTGCTTAAGACTTCCAAAGTGCAAATACCTATTGAAATTATTGTAATCTTTTGAAGTCACTCCCCTTCCAGGCCGTTGTAGTAATTGAATGTGCGTGCAGGCCTCTTGTAGAAATAAGATGCCGCTGTGAATGCCCATGGAGGGTTCTTACGAACGGTTCCGGAATAGCGTTTGATGACTATGACAGTCTGTTTGTTCTGCGTCATGTGTTGGAGGAAACCGCTTTTGAGTCTGTGTAAACATCAGGCGAAACCAGCGATCTGTTTCCAGAAATAACCCCAGAACTGAATAGATAGCAAAAAGTAGATAAAAACACAACATAACAACAAGTGATAGGGATCTTTGTCACACGATTAAGGATGTTTCTTTTTAATTTATATTAGACATTTTCATTCGCACGAAAAAAAGCAAATATGAATATGACCTGATTATGATGCAATAAGTATTTTTTGAACTAATGCCCCTCGATTTCAGTCGCTGCCCCTGTATCCCATAAGGCTAGGTTGTTACGTGAGAACAATACAGAAAGGCATTTATTTTGCCTTGAGGCGAGTGCCGAGATGGCAATAAATGACTTGCTGCATTGTTCGAATTTAAAAACCACATTATCAAAAAGTTTAACCTATTTTAGATATTACACTGCTGTGCCGGGGCAATTTTTCAAATTATTTAATAAAATCTTGAATACGTGCATGAAACAACATGATATGTTGCACTGAATTGTTCTTCTACATTTGAATGTTTTTTTTTTTTAAATAGGTGTGACATATTGTACGGTGTTTCATGGGCTGCTTCTGGGAGGTATTTCTTGAAAGCCGTTCGGCTTATTTTGCAGTGTCATTTTTATAACATAATAAAATAACATAATCAAACACATTCTTTATAAATAAATAAATAAAAAATCAAAAAATAAAAACAACTGAGAATATCGTTTCCTGTGTTTTTTTACATACAGAGTGTATTGAACATTCAGTTCAAATGAACGTAACTGGCCGTAATATCCAGACAACGGTATAATTCTCTGTTTTCAGCACATGCCTACCAGTTTTAACTCACTATAATTGATTACAATTAAACTTTAATTGTTAAATTAAAATTGAATGATAAAATAAATATTGACGAACTGGAGGCGGTTGGGGGGTGGAGGGGCTCTTAACCACCTGTACAAAACTGAGGGATTGAATTTTTTGTAAAAACATTTGCATTTAGAATAATGCACCAGTGTTGTCACTTCATGTGTCTTGTCTTTTACGTCTTAAAAACAGTTTGACAATGGCAAATGTAATAACTAATATTACAATTATTGTGTTTTTTTTCACTTTATTTTCACAGATAGAGCTCTCCAGTATACCCCAATCATTCGTTCATCCATTCACTTCATGGAAAGAAAACCCTTTTCCGACCAACTCCCTCCTCCCCCACAGACACTCACACACACACACACACCGTCACACACGCAAACACCCACCCACACATATGCTTTCTTCCCATTCAGACATACTGATTGCAGTTCACTAGACGCTATTTCGTCTATAAACTTTTTTATTTTAAATGCACAAAGAATCCGGGACGCTCATCCGCAACTCAAACGCCCCAGTCTTCGAACTCGCAGTGGATCTCCGCAGAGACCTCCGCGCCATCGACACGCTATGCAGCCAATTCAATGGCACATCCGTCTTTTTGGACTGGAGATCGCCCGAATCTGCATACATAGCAACGACAGGGGCAGGCGCAGCTTTAATCCAGCACAACCGAGTCATCGACTGGCTTTTATATTCACCGGGAGTCGGAAGCACCTGTCTGGCACGAACTCATATCAACATCAAGGCTATACAACGCGGTCACAGATGTGGAAAATCGCAAAAAATTGTGCGCACAGATAGCACAGCAGCCTTACATGCAATTAATAAGGGTCCACCCGCAATGTGTGTGCCTCGCATTTCTTAGGTTCGATACGCATAACGTGTGCTTCCCACAACCTTTGGCTTATAGCCGTATACATAAACACCAAATCGAATACATTGGCTGATAGCCTAAGCCGCTTGCCCCGCCTCTCAAGGGCAACACAAGAGTAAATTCGTATAAATTTTCATGCGCCGTTATTACATATGTCGCATGTAGCACAGCGTTTTCTGTTACAGCAATGGTTCAGCAGGAGCAACAACTGGACAGCGTATGGAGCTCGTACAAACGCGCGCGGCGATAGCCACAGATACGCACTATGCGTACTCCATCCATGTACGCACTTTTCTGGGTTTTTCTCAAAGTTTCTCTCTAGACCTACACTTGAGATGTACATGCACTCTTGCAGCCAATCTGAAGAAACGACAGACGAATGTATCATCGGGTTAAGCCTACACAGCAACATGTCCCTAAGTTTCCACAATACACCTACTATTAGAGTTTGGTTCGGAAAATAATTTAGAGGCCTTTTAGGCTAGGGCCACGAAATACTTCGTGGCTGAGCCCGCTATTGGCCGTGTAATAAACTTGTCATTTCCAAGCCAGTCCGTTTTTTATTTCTTATGCATCTGGTCACGCTCAGCACATTTTCACAAAAGATTGAAGACAACTTTTAATAATCCACTGCATAAAAATGGTATGTATGTGCTGTTGGCAGATATTCCTACGATTAGACTTGAAAACAGTGACAATGACATATGTAATTACTAATATTAAAATTGTTGTGTTTCTTGTTGTTATTTTCACACAGAGAGCTCTCCAGTACACCCCATCATTCGCTCATCTATCCTCTTCCGAACAACCCCCTCACAGACACCTTCACACACACGTAAGCAAGGCCTGAGAGCATGAATAACTCGAGCAATCTAATTTTTTTTACCAGCTAGAGACTGGATTTCGCGTTTGGTCGCTTGTGTTTTGGCCGTCTCCCATGAGGTGAGGGTTTCTCTGACGTTATTCTGCGGGATAGAGAGTCTATACATACGCTCAGGAACGTTAGACGTGTAGTGAACGATATGCATTTTTCCCAGCTGATCGCAAAAACAAGCAAAGAAAGAACGTGTATCAGTAGGTTCAGGGCTTTTAGGGCAGCTTCATACGTTCTGGCACTGATAAAGAAATAGTCAATAAAACAAATGATAGCTTCCATTCCCATTCGGCGTAACATGCGACACACGCTTTGCGTGAGGCGGTCAAATATTCCTACGGTCAGAGAAGCGCCAAAAGGCAGCGAGTGCCCACTATGAAGGTATCGTGCGTTTCGCCTTTAAAACGCCACTTTAGGCCAGTGAAAGCTTAAGAACGGGTGCTTAGACCCACTTGTCTATAAGCGGATTTAAGTTTATTTTCGCCATGAACGTCCCTGTATTTCCCATGGATAATGTTGTGTGGACTGACACAATGGTTTGTTTGTCTGGTGTAGCATATTCGTTTACCACCCTGCCTGAAGGTTGCAAACAATCGTGTATAAGGCGAATGTCGCCATCGTCCTTCAGTGTTCCCACCCAAAGGAGATACGATGTGTGGTTGAGAGTCCACAATGCGATAACGACCCAAATTCAGCTCCCTTATTATTGCTTGCTCTATCTTCTCACGATACAGAATTTCTGTTGAGTTATTGTTCTGTTCAGACTTTGTGTGGTTGGGAGTTAGTGTCTACAATATCCAAACCGCTAGTTATTCCTTGAATTAGAAAATCATAGCAGTTGTTGTCAGTTATCCAATTTTGCACTTAGTGGGATAAGCAGACCTGTATCTTATTCATACCTATGCACAGGGTGGGCTTTGTAGCACATTTTACACACGTGAGCAAATCGGCATTTGACGCGATCACAAGCTTTTAACGGGTTAAAATGGCTGGCGACGAATTTCCTTACCGGTTGTGGGTTAATGTGCATATGGTCACGTTTTCTCTGTTCGCGCGCTTGTTCATCTATTGAATTGGCAGGGTTGTTTAGCCAGTGCATGAAGATGCAAAAGTTCGCCCCAGTGTACTTCGCACTCAAACACCCTTGTGCAGTACTCGAAATCGAAGCGCATGACGCGCGAAATAGGCTAAGTGGCACCTATATCTAAAATCTTCTGGTCATATTGTGCATAGGATCTGATAGAGGTGAAGTTTGACAGTTTTCCCCGCTCTATTAGTATATCCTAAATTCATAGGTGCCCTTTAAGCCGCTGGGGAAGTGTTGTGTTTTGCGTGATTCTACGGAAGTTCGAAACTACCATGAGTTTCCCCCCAACGACAACAACTCGGGACCGTATCTGTGAATGCCCCTTGTTCCTGCACAACTCTATCAGCAAGGCTAGATTTGGGTCTGTGCATCCTGTTTCGGTGGGGCTTGGGCTGCAATATGCGACTGAGGGTCAGCCGCGAACTCATCGCCACTAGTCTGGCGAGAAGCCGGTGTTAAGAAGGTTTCAGAGCGTGCTCACGGCCATGGTTTGCCCCATATTTAACTTCAAAGCTTTCACATGTTTTGCGTTCATGATTTCTTATCACTATACTTGTGAAGCCTTTCTTTTGTTCAACGTGGCTTCTTTCAAATTGAACGTATATCCTCATTCGGCTACTTGATCAGACATGTTTGCTAAAATATATCTGCTTATCTAGGATGTATAACTTTCCCTTTATATTGAGGTCACAAAGGTTTTTTTCAACTTAGCTACAGTTAATAAATTAGATGCGAGTTCGACGGGAAAAATGCGTTTCCATCTCCGGCAAAACGTGAAGTGAAAGGGTCTAGGTAGATTAGAGAAAATGGGGAAGAGGAAGAGAAAAGGTGTGAGAAAAAGGAGGTTCGCCATTGGCTGAGGAATGTGCAGGATGGACAGAGAGCTCAGTGATTTTATAGAATGTTTTTGAGTGACAGCCCCGTGAGTAAAGAGGGGTGAAGGAGTTAAGTGACACAAAGAGCCAGGTGGAGAGTTACACTGAGACAAGCAAGCAAAGAGTTGCGTCCCATCGGAGATAATGGCCAGGAGTGAAGTGACACAAGGGATTAGATAGTGAGTGTACAATGAGAACCACAAACAAAGAGTTGCGTCTCACCGGAGATAAGACGCCAGGAGAGCTTGGTGTCCATGATAACAATGAGACAAGCAGACAAGAGATTGCGTCTCACCGGTATAAGTATATATTGACCCCTATACAGCTTCCCCCCGGGGAGAACATGGACTAGGTTAGGGAAAGCTAGTCTATCTTATCCGGGTGTTTTTTGACCCCCATTGTTATCATTTTCAAAAAGGAAGAAAAAGATGAATATCCGAGAAAGCGCTGCTTTGATAATGTGGACGTTATTTATGATAATCATAGCGATTGGGAGTATCCACCTGGGCTGTCTAAAAATGCTAACAAAATCTTTCTGATCAAGGATGCCTTTTTATATTTTTATTTGAATTATACTGAATTTAGTCAATAAAGTAGTCAAAAATAGTTTTATCCTCTTTTAAACGCGTCCATTTATTAACATGAATAAATATTGTTAAAATACATTTACGTGCTAAATGGGGGGAGGGGGCAAAATATACTGGAGGGGAAAGATAGCCTAGTATAGCTTCTCCCTAGGGGAAGTTGTACGGTGGGGGTGAGAGTCTGTTACAATGGGAGATTAGGCGCCAGGAGAACTGAGCACCTGTTTGCTTTTTTGTAACAAAGATTGCACCAATTTTAAAGACATGCATAAACATCAATAAATCCTACCAATGTTTATTCTTAACACCAGTGTTTTAAACATAAGATATAAAGCCCTTGCTCTGCTTTCAAACCTCAATGTACATCTACTGATCAGTTAATTTGTTATTATTGCACTAAAATAGGTAATTTAATTTAATTTTTGTGCTTCCTGTGTGATTTGCATCAACACGACACTTACAGATAAGCCCATTTGCTAACATGTAAATGAGGTTAAGGGCGTAGTCGTGCGTTCCAAATACAAAATCAGTGCAATCAAATAAAGCCACTTTAATAATTTTCAAACTGCTGCGTATTACGGATATTGATTTGGGACAACTGGAAAACATATGCCAAAGAGAATCATCTTCCTTGCAGACTTTTTGTGCTTTTTCTGATTCTCAGTTTAACGTATTTTTGTTATCGTTAATGATTTTAAACTGAAAAGCAACTAGTTTTGCAAAACAGACCTTTTTAATTTTCAGAAGACTGCTATAAAATGCTACGTTGGATATTCGTCCAGATTCCAACCATTTTAAAAAGATTCAGAGGTTTCATCTGTATCTGAAAAGTTCATTACAATGTGCTCTGCATCTAGCTTTTAGTGCATCCATTCTATTTCTTTTTATAGTAGGAAAAATCCTTTGATTAATCATATTGTTTGTAATTACCTTTTTCAAGACAATTCCTTGGAACGCATTTCTTTGCCACTAGAACCGCTGATTGAAACCTAGAAATTTTGGGAATGGGACTTGATATCAAATTTTTGCTTCAGAACCTGTTGCGACGTGGAAGAGCGATCCTCTCGCAGCAAGTCAATTGTGCATATAACACCGGTCAAATTGTCTTGTTGTTTGCTAATCGGAACTAGTACTCTACCGTGTTTAACTTTTGGTCGTTTACATGACCAAATGAATTCTGTCATGATTTTTGAGCTCGAATAAAACTAAACGGATCAGACAGAACGTTACTTAAAAAGTAAATCAGATTCAACAGGTCTTTATCTAGCCCATAATGTCATCTCCGAAACTGAACCTCTTTAATAAACTGAAAAGGAAAGGCCATTCTACACTATCTAAGGGCTTCTGAAAATCCAACTGAAGCAATGTCGCAGGTATGTTTTGAATGTTTGTGTATTAACCTTGGATGAACCGCATATTCTGGCCTATGTCGCGTCCTTCAATAAAACCCACTTGATCCTCATTTATTAGTTTACAAAGCAATGGTTTCATTCCTAAACCGATAGCTTTGAACAGTATTTTATAGCCAGAATTGGGCAGTGAAACAAATCTAAAATGCTTTATCATAG
Organism: Protula sp. h YS-2021; assembly: GCA_949752745.1. Lineage (NCBI taxonomy): Eukaryota > Metazoa > Annelida > Polychaeta > Sabellida > Serpulidae > Protula > Protula sp. h YS-2021. The sequence goes on along the minus strand of OX457031.1, from coordinate 15,779,870 downwards.
GATCCTTCCCTTTTTTGCATACAAGAGTAATTACTGCACTGCTATGTGAAAAGGGTAGTTATCCTTTATTTTTGAGTACGCCGATAATCAAGAAACTGAAGCACTTTGACCTTTAGCAAGTTCGTCCTGCAAGGCGATAAAATCTATGTGTCCAAAAGTACCACTTTCCTGGGTGACAATATGCCTGATTTCCATGGAATCCGCTCTAGGGGTAATGAAAGCCTTGTTCAATACTCCTTTTTTCTCCTTTACCTCTCTTTCTAGGGCATCTAACCCCTCCAATTGCCGGAAGAAATGTATGAAGAAAGATGAATCTTACCGTGGAATTTTAGCAGAAATGAAGCCCTTCCCAAAGATTTCTGCACACTGCAAATATCGTAAATCCAAGGAAAAGTCCAACTGAGCCACACTGGAGCCAACAGAAAGGATTTAAACTTGAAGTGCCTGATCAATTGTGAAAAAGCCATGCCTCCCGTGGGTCATAGCCTATCGTTGCCTTTAGCCTAGAACCAATGGCGGCTGTATAGCCCCGTATACTGATCCTACCTTTAACCGACCCTCCGGCTGGCAAGCTCCAGACATTCCAATATCTTGAAGGAGGCTGGATCACTGAGACGTAAGTTCTCCCATTTTGTACTAAGGGCCTTCAGAATGGCTTTTCGAATAACCATAAACAGGTTTTTATTCCGTTGAAAGTATTTCCCAGAAGGAAAACCCATCTAAAAATGTATAAAGGGAATTCGAAGCTTTTGCGAAGAGAAAACAAACTAAATATCTGAGTTGCACAGGTCATTGCCTATTTCAATCATTTTGGAAACTATCAAGATGCCTTCTGCAAACCGGTGTACAAAGTGAAGCTCCCGGGGGAGAGGCGGGGTAGGTATATTAGGCTATTTCCCCCTCCAGCATAGTTGCTGTTTTTAACACTTGGCAAGACGAAATCTTGCAAAGAGTTAAATGCTTTGGTATTAGGGCATCCGTGAGATTTTCATCGCTTTTTTTCTTTACGGCCGTCATTAACACTGGACAAGCTTTTGGTTTGCAAGGGCTATATGAAATCTTGTCAGCAGCCGTTGGTATTTCTTGTGTCGAATTTCTTGTGTCATCTCCTCTACTGGCACTACGGGCCATAGGGCCACGAAACTTTGGAATAGGTAGAACTTGATATGAACATGTGTATGACACTTTTTATTTTCGCCTTCGATTTCGTTTTCTTGTTTAAAACGCCATGTGAAAAGAGTGTATTTGTTGCAAGTAAATGCGGTGCATTTAACGCACAGCACAGAATACCATACAGTTGCTCAGATTTGTGCGAGCTCTCACTCCGTCAATAAAACCGCAAGTCAACTAAAACTAAACACTACTCGGTTTATAAACGTATTCAAGCTGTGCTGTTTGCTAATATATTTAGCTGGTATTAAGTTATCAATCTGTGGAGTTTTTCACTTGACAGTAGTCCGATTTTTTGTGTCGTCTTCTTCTCTGGCACTATGGATCCTAGGACATCGAAACTTTGGACTTGTTAATAATAATAACACGGATAATTTTGTCGGAGGCCATGGCCCCCAGGTTCAGGAAATGGCCCCCTAAATTTTTCGCTGGAGCCGCGATGGCCCCAGATTTCATAAATTGACCCCAGTTTTTATAGCTGGGGTCATTGTACGCATGTTGTTAAATACTTCATATTATTCAAGAAATAACCCATTGAAGAAGGTATTTTGCGTTTTAACTTTTGTCAAGTGTTTAACATTTCGCTAGTGAAAGGCAAAAGTACTTCCTTCAATGGGTTATTTCTTGAATAATATAAAGTATTTTGCAACATGCATACAGTGTGTTATGCAAGTATTACAGAGCTTATGGCACAGCATGTATGCAGCTTATAATATTCTAAAAATCGGACCACTGTAAAAACTCCATAGGTTGATAACTTAATACCAGCTAAATATATTAGCAAACAACAAAGCTTGAATACGTCTTAAAAGCCGAGTAGTTTTTGGCTTTTGTTGACTTAAGGTTTGATTGTCTGATCAGGCATACGCTGTGTTATCTGTTTACGCAGTGAGAGCTCGCACAAAGCTGAGCAACTGTGTGGTGTTCTGTTCTGTACGTTAACTGCTCGGCATTTACTTGCAAAAATACACTCTTTTCACATGGCGTTTTAACAAAGAAAACGAAATCGAAGACGAAAATAAAAAGTGACATGCACACGTTCAGATCAAGTCCCAAGTTTCATGGTCCTAGGGCCCATAGTGTCAGAGAAGAAGAAGACACTAAAAAAAATCGGAAAACTGTCAAGAAGAAAAAAAGGACGAACGGCTGCTCGCACAAATTCATATAACCCATGCAAGCTAACAGCTTGTCAGGTGTTAATTAACAGACTTAAAATTTAATAGCATGCATTTCTGTGTGCATCATTTTAATGTGTCATGATATGTAAAATATTATATTATAAATCATTAGTTGTCATAAAGTTTTCTATGTAGTTTTCGGATGCTACTCATCGAATTTTACGCTATAACGGTAAAAATGTAAAACAGAAGCTTCGAAAGTCTTTAAAAATCACACACCCGAGAGTGGTTGGATGGAGGTGTGGGGGCTCTGCACCAGACATGTTAAATGCAAGCTTATATGCAGGTCAGTTTTTAGCAGGATACATAGTTATGAAAAGTGAATTATCCTCTTAGAACGGGATTGCACTAAAACCGAATTTTAAAAAATAGAAATTTTAGGTTTTTTTTTTTTTTAATTTAATTTGGGCCAAGTGTTTACCGATTTGACTTTCGTCAAATCGTGCTCTTCGTTTTCATTAATTAAATTATTAACACTAGTTAATTATTAATGAAAACAAGTAGAAAGGGTGAATAACTTTGTGGAGTCTTCTGCGTCGCATTGGTGCACCGCGAAAATTTACGTCCATGGACCGAGACGATTGTCTGCAGCTGGCGTTTTGTTATTCGGCCTCTTTAGATTTGAAAAAGTTCTTTAAAACTTCGGAATCATTTAGCTTTTTAGAGTAAATCTTGATAATTTAAAACTAAAGTGACTATCAGGTCGAAGAGACAATACAGGAGGGGGATATGGGGGGAGGTGTTGTGAGGTAGATATTGGAAACCGTTATGACATTTCAATTCACAATAATGTAGTTACATTTTCTCTTTATATTCACAATATTGTATTTATACTGCTTTTTACCCAAAGCAATAATGCTATGGCAATTGTGCTGAAAATGCAAAAATTAATGGGTGTTCGAAGACCCGAGGGTTGACAAAAACGATTCTCTAAACAGCTATAGTTTTCAAAAAAAAATCTCGATAATCAGCATTTGGAGACAGAAGTGTTTATGTTTTCAGAGAGATAATCACTTGTCCCGGTGGAGCAATCTACCCAGAAAACATTGCTACATTGGATTAACATTGGATAACATCGCATCCGACGCCTGTTCAACATCTGGTATTGGTTGTTAATTGAAGTCGAAACAACGACTACCTTCGAGATTGAATAGATGCCAATCATCCGGCGGTGAACAATAATAACACAAGAATGTTGTTTTTGGTTGTGAGTTCGACTTCTATTCAAGGTCGATTTTCGGACGTATCCAACGTTGCACCAAAGACGCAGATTAGACGTCGGAGAAAGTTACGTTTTGGTTGCGACGTCTAAACAACGTTGTCCAATATCTCTTCAACGTTTGTCAAAGACCTTGGTTAGGCATTGATCTGCAGTGACGACCAATTACAACCAACGCACAGTGTTGAAGTTTGCTTGAATCAACGTCGTAGCTTCAAATTGACTTTGTGTGGATTTCGGAATGTTTACTGGTATATTGCCCCGCCCCCCACTCCCACAGGGGATCTAGACTGGTCTATCTCCATCATTTGGCTAAGCTTCCCCTCAAATTAAGTTCTCTAGTATGGTATTCATTTCTGTTTACTATATTTGCATTTAAACTGATGATCTTGATCGCCCTGAAGTCTTTTCTTTTTATACAGGAAAATTATTTAAATAAGATCCGAATTTATGAATTCAAATGCCTAATTTTAGAGAATTCACCGAGGATGACAAGACGTCTTTAGCATTTGAGACGGATTAAAAAACATAAGAAAATGCCTGTTCTCTTAAATCCGACAGCAAGGCTGAGAAAATGACCAGACCATCTACACCGCAATCACGCACTATAATAACGCAGCGTTTGCAAAGTGTGAAAAAATCCAGCTGTACGTCGTTACTTAATTAAGATTAAGTCTTTACTTTACGTAAGGTTTAGGGGTAAGGTTGGAGTGGAAAATAGCCCCCACCCTGGGAGGGGGCGGGGGTGCTAGCCCAGTCTGGGCTGGAGGAGAGTATAGGAGCAAGATGAGCTGTTACACCGGGATTTGTTTTAGATATATCGCCTTAAACCATGACAATTTGCCTTAAGATTCTTCTCGAAAAATTATTTGAATGCGCATTCGTTCCAGAAATTTATAATATCATATTCTTAAAATGCAGACTTATTAAACTATGGTTCTTCTCAAGTTGTTGTGCAAGGTAGTTATTGGCCATTGAATAAACATAGAAGATGCTGGTTAATTAGTGCACAGTTTATTCACACAGTTTCTGATCCTCTTTGCAATTTTTCGGTTTATTTTCACTCGCATTATTCCGTTAAATTAAAACATTTTGACTGGTTTAAAGTGGTAAGAATTAACGAAAAATTACAGCAGATGCAAAACGGTCACAATCTCCTGGAACCTATACACGCTTGGTGCAAAAATAACACCCCCCCCCCATAAAAAAAAAATTAAACAAACACAAACACTCTTGCGTCACTCATGGTATAAGCCATATGCTACACCCACTGCATACACGTGTTTATTGCTGTACGTGGCTTCGGCACGTGTGTCAAACTTGTCATTCCAGACACAACGGCTAGCCAGAGCCACCGTCGCATTCCCCTTCTCCCCTATCACAACAAACGTCACCACTTTATATCGGTTACACTCCGACATCGATTTGGCATTTTCACGTATTTTGTCAGCAATAGTTCGCGAGAGACGGCCGCAGAGTTCTTTGTCGTACTTTACTGTTTGAAGATTTGCTTCCAGGATTTCCGCTATGGATGAACTCAATTTGTTGGCGGGAAATTTTTCCAGTGGCTCCACCCTGTATGTGTTTTCGTAGCTGAAAAAAGAAAACCAATCAAATAATTGCTACTGTTTGCAAAAAATTACAGATAACCACTGGCCTTGAAAAAAATGCAAATATCTTTCGAGTGTCCTATACCACAAGGGTATTGTGAAAAAATGCTTGACTACAGATTCTAAGGTGTGATCCTTTTCCTTCGGTCGACAACTCTTTCACCATTTGCTTTGGTAGCCACGTGTGAGCCCCAGGACAGGGCCACCCCCACATCCACCCCTCACTGGTGGTCCTATTTCAAATGTTTCAGTCTGATTCTCTCTCAGTCTGCCTCAGCCGAGAGGGGAGAAGGGCTTGAGCCACAGAAATATAGGGGTTAGATACAGAGGGGTGAGGGGGTTATGCCAAAGAAATGCGCATCAAATTGCAGTCAGTTGTACTGTTAAATGACGTGTAACTTCAGGAGTGTCAAAAACTGGTCGAAATGTTGCATATCTCTTTTAGTGCCCCCCTCCCCACCTCCGTATGTTGAATTACCTAAATTACCTGGTGCATGTAAAAGGTTAAACACATTTTAAGGCTGTATTTTATCAGAAAATGAGAATTTTCTTGCTGAATAGACAAAAATTAAATAGTGGAAGGCAGCTGTGAAGTGAAATAAGGGCAGAGTCACATGATCTTTTCGGCCAAGTGCTTAATGAATAAATGCTTCTGCTACAATAACTATGGGGGCAAACTAAATAATTAACAAAATTAATTAGCTGTGACAATGGTACTTGTTATCTGAAAGGGTTACATGCTCAGCTCCTTGTTTGTGGCGCTCTGGTGTTATTTGATATAAAGTGTCAATTAATGTTTGAAAGAGAAGTCACTTTTAATTTAACTCAATTGTCACTCAAAATTGATTCTGAGGTAAAAACTTCAGTTGGCCATTCAAATCTGGCAGTTACAAGGCCTCGCTAAGAATGTGTCTAAAACACTATATTTTCTTATTTTAAAGACGATATGCATTTATTTTGCCTAAATTAGAACAGATATTTGGGAAGGGGCGTGGGGTGGGGTCTGGGGTGGTGGAGGCTGCCAAGGCTTCGAATTATTACAACAGTCCACATTTTTGAGTGTGCAGTTAGCGGAAAACATTTTCGTTTAAGGCGACGTTGAACTAAATAAAAATCATATAAACTACGCACTGTCCAGGATTATCTGTTGAGGATTTTGATTTTAAGGCTGAAAATGACTGTCTGGCGCACTTTTCGAGCAATTTTTTATCGACTTATGGAGGAGATTACGTAGCAAACATGTCACAGCAGCGTCACAATGACGTCAGAACGCGACAGACAAAAAACTGCTTACGTTTATGAACATTTAATTGGTTTTCTCACACTTTTACTATCACAATTCAATTTGCTTTCAAGTTAGCAGGCCCAATAGGTATCGAATTAATTCTATTTAAGTTGTCTCTAAACACAGATAAAGCGGATTATCATATAAAAATCGAACAAAAATACCCCCGGTCCGCTTGTCCGGCTATTTACCCAGCAGACATAGCGACGCTGGATAAATTTTAGATAGCCGTGGCACCCGGCGTCTGATCAACGTCACGTTCTGGTTATTTATGGAAATCGAAGCAACGTATAACTTCGATATCCCGACGTCTTATCAACGTTGTGTAAAGGCTGTAAATGGAAGTCGAAACAACATCTGTCTTCCAACGTTGTATAGACGTCCGGAAAGCGACACTGTGTAGACCTCAGAAAAATTTATATCTCGAATTGCCTTCAAAACAGCCACAATCACAAGGTCATAAAGTTGTGCAAGATGCTATGAAATCGATTTCCATTGATGGTTTTCAAAAGTAGGTGGGAAAATTTTCCTCGTTTCGCTCTGTTTTAAAAGTGAACAGGGATTGTTATTTGGTTGTAGGTTCGACCTCTACCGATTTTACGACGTCTATTTAACGTTGCACCACAGACGTTGATTAGACGTCAAAAAAAGTTGCGTTTATGGTTGCGACCAAAAGCAACTTTTAAATAATGTTGCTTATCCAACGTCTATTCCACATCGCTTCAAAGAGGTTGGCAAGACTTTCATCTGGGGTTACAACCAACAATCAAAGAACAACCAGAGTTAATGTTGTGGTTCAGTTGGATCGGCTTCGCAACCTCGAGTCGACATTGGATCGACCTTACAATGTTAACCTACAATACTTTTCAACGTACTTGTATCAATTTTGGTTCACCATGAATAAAAAGAAACTTCATGAATATAATTTGCATTGCTTGGTCAAGTCCAATGCTTTTCAGTGCTGGCCTGAACTCAAAAGGTGCTAGATAATTCAGTTGCTACTATCCCGAACATTAGCCGAGAGATATTTAGTCGAAATTTATAATTATGTGTAAATTGTTTGATTACCAACCACAGCTCAGCTAAATCTCTGTTTTCAAGGATATAATTGTAGTTTGTTGATATATAAACAAATTAAGATGCATGTTATCAATTACGGGAGATGGTGGTATGAAGAAGTTGCCATTTTTTGTTGAATTACAATTGCTTGCATTTTCTCACAAGGCACAGAAAAGAATGTCCCTGAGACCATGGGATATATCAGATCAGGTGATCCGGAGAACAAAGTATGCATAGGTAAAAAAGAGCTGCTTTCAATTATCCTTAATATTCGCAGTGCAAATTTCAACAACGAACAGAGGAAAACAACCTTTTCCTTTCTTCTGATTAAACATAACGACTTAGTTGTAATTTTCGCCCAAATGCAACAGACAATTGTCCCTCGGCTGGGCTAAATGTCCCTCGGCTGGGCTAAATGTCCCTCGGCTGGGCTAAATGTCCCTCGGATAAACATCGCTTGGTTAACTATCAAACTTACATTTCAGTTATTTGTAATCGAAACGCCAGTTAAGTCATGTAACAAAACATTATTGCTTTTTTTTTTTTTTTTTTTTTTTAGAGTCCAAATGAAGATGTTGTTGACCAGCTACGAAACTGTTTATCCAAGAGTCAACATTTTGTGACTAGTCAATAATAGTTCATATTGACTCTTAATTAATCGATACCTGTGAATTGCTGCACCGAACGATAAGTTTAGTATAAAAACACAATACATGTACATTTTACTAAGAAAGGGAACATTATGCACCAACCTAACGGGTGGACTGCTCTGAAGAAATCCCTTGGCACTATTTTTTGCACTTTGCAATCTGTCGAAGTCAGATGTGTTGATATATCCTCCCGGTAAATTCACGCCAGTCTGAAGATCGGCTGCTGCCTTGCTCATATTCTCTTCTGCAACCACATCCATGTTTATAAAAATAAACTCATGTGAATGTACTATTGTTTTGTTATTCTGATTCAAAACTTGTAAAATATATTAAAATATATGCATTTCCACCTCAAGACCCCCGAGCTTAATATATAATGGCTTTGATTGAACACAAAAGCATTCCCCTGAAATCCACTTGTGATTCCGAGGAATAAAGTCTGGCTTCCGTTAATTGACAAGACTAATTGAATTCACCATTAGTTCCCAATAATACGTGTAAAAAGGTATGTGGTTTATTCAAAAGGTGTTACGTCAGTAAGGCACTAGCTGGAACAATGCAGCGGTTTCTTTCACCTCGTTCTTTTTTTTATTTATTTTTTTTTATATTTAAGGTAAATTCTGGGTAAAAAATTGGTACCAAAATTTGGTAATGATCCATTTTTGGCTTTCAAGAAACACTAAACGTTTACTTCATACAAGCCAACTCATCGTTGTGCGATGGATTAGTTTGACTATTAAAGCCAGTGAAATCGTGGAGCGTTGTTTTTGAGCACAATAAAATTTGCCCTACACAAACCCGTATAATGTGGACAGCTCCCTGGTCCCTTTTAATTCCCCATCGGTTTCTATCGAATAAGAACCTGGATAATTCGGATATCTCCCTATTCACAATTTGTAGACTAATTCTAGGTTTTATTGTTGGAATGACCCGTGTACTTCTGACAAGGTGACCAGGAGATCTTGGAGTGTTATTTGCGTGTGTCTCCCACATAATGTCAAGAAGAATGTGCTACAATAATTGAGGACTGCTTCTGTTTGCGAATTGTTTAATCCCGTAACTTGTTCGACTAAAACCAGTGAAGTCCCAAGTGGGTTATGCAGCTCTGATATTGTTTGCTCAAATTTTCAGAAAAAAATAAGTGAACAGTGCTATTAATTGAAATTACTAACGGAAACAAAAAAGAAATCATGATTGTTAAAACATTGTTGAAGGACCTGTGAGGGAATGTCATATAGAGTCGGCCTCCCCCTTTAAATTTTTTAATACCAGGTATCTACGATCCCCTAATTGTTTCAATTTAAGGCTAGGAGTGTTTGAGTTCGGGACTGGAAATATTTTTCAGGTTTTTTTTTATCAGACAGAGTTCATTGGACATTCAATTCAAATAAATTTAACGAACCGTAATTTCCAGTATAACAGGCTATCTTACCCCCTGTGTAGCTCCCCCGGGGAAGCTTTACTAGGCCATCTTCCTCCTCCTCTAATTTTAGCCCCCCCCTCCCCGCCCTCGAACTTTTTTACGTGTAAAAATATTTGATAATATTTGTTCATGAGAATAAATCGACTCAATTGAACTGCATAAAACTATTTTGAACCACTTTATTGACTAAATTCAACATAATTCAAACAAAATATAAAAAGACATCCTTGATCAGAAAGTTTTTTTATTTTTCTCTTAATATCCTTTTAGCATTTTACATAGTTCAGATGGAGACTCCTGATCGCTAAGATTATCATAAACAAGATCCACATTATCCAAGAAGGGCTTTCTTGTATGTTCAACTTCATCTTCCTTTTAGAAAGTGATACTAATAGGGGCAAAAATACCAGGTGGGGTGGGGGAGATAGCTTAGTCTATCCCCCCGGGGGGAAGCCGTACAGGGGCAAGATATACTGTTACACCGGATGCCAGTATAATTCTGTTTTCTATTCACGTTGACTAATTTCAATTTATTTCAATTGATCATTCAGTTCAATTTAGTTAAAAAAAAGTTGAACTGGAATTCAATGATAACATCATAAAATATTAGCAAAACAGGTCCTTTACCATCTGTGCAAAACCGAGGGCAGAACACAGAGGGGGCATTACGGGGGGGGGGGCACAGGCTGCAATAGCAACAATAATTTATTTAGTAAACAAATTTAGCCTTACTGCAGACCCTGTGCAATTCTGACCACTTGTTAATCCGGACAAATTTTGTCAGTCTCAACGCTGTCCGGATCACCAAGCTTTTACTGTATCCACTGTTTAATAAGCAGGGAACTAATTAATTGTCTTTGCATACAGTCTTATATCGGGCACTATTTTTACAGAGTAAATATCAATAACATTGCTATTTGCATACTTAGTGTGAATTGCTAAAATAAATAGTGGCTATTGATATAATTATGAGATTTTGTTCCACTGTTTGTTAATTAGGTGCTGAATCGAAGAAAACTGGGAGTAATTAAAGAAAAGAATACACACTAAAATCTACGTGTTTACTAATATATGTAGAGGAGCCATAGGAACGATCACCCCTCGAATTCGACTGCCTCACCAATATACCCACTTTAACACAGCCCCGTTCTGGTTGCCCAGTAAACCTGACCACCCCGGATATCGAAACGTTTTTTTTTGTTTTTTTTTTTTTTGCACCTGTGGTATTTTCGGGGGGGGGGGGGGTCTACCGCATATACTATTCCCTGGGGTTCTACCCCATACACGCATTTTCCGGGGTTCTACGGTATAGAAGCATTTTGGGGTTCTGCTGTCTATACGTGAAACTGGCTGAAAGTATTAGGAAATAAACTATGCATGGGGTGTTAGCAGAATTAAAAAAACGGCTTGTATGTTTTAATTGCATAATTTGTCAAAAGAACTTTTTATATCGGTATTCGAATTTTAACAGGAGAGCTTGTATCTTATTCGTTGTCACTTACCTTATAGTTTGGCCTTGATTTACCAATACGCACCGATATAAGTGAGCTGTTTTTATTAAACAACAATTTCAACGCATAAATCAACTATATATTTTTCATCGTTAAATTTTATTTGCCAACGACTTATAAGTTCGTGTTGGCTTTAGAATGTTTGGTAGAATCCAAGGAAATGGAGTGCACCAGTCCAGCGTGATCACCAATGGTGGGCTTATCCACAATGCAATTATAAAACAATGGGATTATCAAATCCCATGATTGGATCTTGTGTGTATTGGGTCTTGTATGTTAGCCGATTCTATTTGTTTGGGCGGTGTAACAGAAGTTAAGTAGATCCCCAGACTCATATGAAAGTGCCACACCGGAAGTGAGACTCCGGATTCACTCATTTTGTGTCTTCTTTATTATGGACGGACGGAAATTTACTTGTATCTTTAAGCTTTCAGAATCTTCTGTTTCAAGTGAATATATTTGTCAGTGTGTTGATTTTACCATTGATCGTGATAACTATTTGTATCAATATTAATACCAAGGCCAACAGCCTTTTCTTCTTGATAAATTAAATGAAAAACGCAGCAAACGTGTGAGTTAACTCATAATTCGTCGCACACATAAATATTCTCGTTGTGGTTCTGTCAGGTGATAATAAGGCCGCTTGGAAGCGGGCATAAAGTACAAGAGACGCCAACATCCCCCTCCCCCCCCCCCCCCCGTTCAACTGTGCGTGGGGACAAAAAATAGGAACATATAAGGGGGCCAACCATTGAGTGCGTAAGCAAAAACTCCGGAATTTTGTAACCTTTTTTGTGCTTAGAACTTGTAACTTTACTCATTGATTATAGCATATTAGCGGGCGCACAACCCCAGAACTTCGCTAAGCTAAGAGGTTGCTAAGAGATTGCGATGACACGGGGATCAGGTCCGGGCGATTCCCACAGGATGTAGGGTGCCAAAGTTATCACAGGCTCAGCACGTCATGGTGGTGGTGATGGGGTGCGAGGGGCGGGGGGTGCTAAGAGAGCGCTTCGACATGGGGTTATCAGGTCGGGGCGATTGCTAGAATGTGTAGCATCTTGTGTTAGTCTGAACGCACCAGTGGTGTAGCATAAACTAAATGCCTGTGACAAAGAAGCCGTTAAAATCGAATCAGAAGAAAAAACTCGTAATCTTCTTCTGTTAAATGTATTGCTGGCCATTGTTTACACCCATCTGACCCGGCGCAAAGTACGCTTCCGCCCCCATTGCGCAGGCAGTCCACCAAACAAACAAGATTGATCAGTTTAATGGAGAGTTTATGTCGCCCACCACACCACAATTCCTGATGTTGTTCTTATGTAAAGTGGTTTTCCGTTTGCGGACCACAAATGTCTCTTCTTGAGCATCACAGCAGACGTCTTGGCACTTTTTAATGTATGCTGCAAACAAGATCAACAAGAACAAATACAGTTTGGAGAACCCCTGGTAATTAATGGCCCGAAACCAATAAAAAACTCTAACACGGTTTCACACAGATATTTTATCGAGGACTCAATCATTTCATTGGGCGAAGTGATTCAAAATAACGCTTCAGAGCCTACCATTCACCTGCTTATTTAATTCTCTAGCAAGTTGGACTAATTAAACCAAAACCATCCTCAGCTGATGTACTTTAAAATACTTAATAAATTCCAGACTAATCTCTCTCTCTCTCTCTCTCTCTCTCTCTCTCTATCTCTCTCTCTCTCTCTCTCAATCTCTCTTTCTCTCTCTCTCTCAGAGTACTTTATTTGCCTAAATGTTTTTTCTCTGCATTTCATGTTTCTGTTTGGAAGTCTTTACCCTTCGTTTCTTTTTGCCCAGTGCCTGCTTCAAAAACGGTATCCCGACATACAGGCACAGGCAGCGAAATATCGGCACAGACAGTGACATATAGGCACAGACAGTGACATATAGGCACAGGCAGCGACATATAGGCCCAGGCAGCGATATATAGGCACAGGTAGCGACATATAGGCACAGGCAGTGACATATAGGCACATAGGCACAGGTAGCGACATACAGACACAGGCAGCAACAGATAGGCACAGGCAGCGACATGTCGGCACAGGGAGTGACATATGGGCACAGGCAGCGACATATAAGCACAGACAGTGACATATAGGCACAGACAGTGACATATAGGCACAGGCAGCGACATATAGGCACAGGCAGCGACATGTAGGCACATGGAGTGACATATAGGCACAGGCAGCGACATATAGGCACAGGTAGCGACATACAGGCACAGGCAGCAACATATAGGCACAGGTAGTGACATATGGGCACAGGCAGCGACATATAGGCACAGGTAGCGACATACAGGCACAGGCAGCAACATATAGGCACAAGCAGCGATATAAAGGCACAGGCAGCGACATATAGGCACAAGCAGCGACATATGGGCACAGGTAGTGACATATAGGTACAGATAGCGACATATGGGCACAGGTAGCGACATATAGGCACAGAGAGTGACATATAGGCACAGGCAGCGACATATGGGCACAGGCACCGACATATAGGCACAGGTAGTGACATATGGGCACAGGCAGCGACATATAGCACAAGCAGCGATATAAAGGCACAAGCAGCGGCATATAGGCACAAGCAGCGACATATAGGCACAGGTAGTGACATATGGGCACAGGCAGCGACATATAGCACAAGCAGCGATATAAAGGCACAAGCAGCGGCATATAGGCACAAGCAGCGACATATGGGCACAGGTAGTGACATATAGGCACAGAGAGTGACATAAAGGCACAGATAGCGATATATTGGCACAGGCAGCGACATATAGGCTCAAAGAGTGACATATAGGCACAGGCAGCGACATATGGGCTCAAAGAGTGACATATAGGAACAGGCAGCGACATATGGGCACAGGCACCGACATATAGGCCAGTGACATTCAGGACAGCGACATATGGGCCAAGCTTTCATGCAACTGAGTTCTATAATAATAATAATAATAAAATAATAATAATAATAATAATAATGATAATAATAATAATAATAATAATAATAATGATGATGATGATGATGATGATGATGATGATGATGATGATGATGATGATGATGATCATGATCATGATCATGATCATGATCATGATCATGATGGCGATTGCTGTTCATTATTTTTCCGAGTTCTGCATTTACTGGCGTCTATGCACTGTCGTTTTATGACATATGTACAGCGGTGTTTCGACTTCCATTCATGGTCCTTACGTAACGTTGATTAGACGTCGGATAATCGAAGTCTATGTAATATGGGAAGGTAGACAATGTTTCGCTTCCCATAAACAACCAAAATCCGATGTATTTACAACGTTATTCCAACGTCGCAATGGCTGCTGTGTGCTGCGGTGATTGCTCAACGAATCTGTCTTTGTAACTGATTAAGTGCAATAAAAGACCACTTTTTAGTTTTTGTTAGAATTATGCATATGCTGACAGAGAGATCAACGAAATTAAAAAAAACACGCACGCACAAACAAACAAAACATTTCGCTATTGATAACGCCGCTATCGCTTGCCTAAATGTCGCTGGCCTATTTGTCGTGCACTCTTTTAAAACACCACACTGTGTGTTAAACATGTCCCCCCATGTCTACTTTAACTCTACTCGATTTCGTTCATTGCCACATCAGACGTATCAGACGTTCAATCAAAAAGACAACGTAACGACGTTGTGTAGACATCGGGAATGCGGCGTCGTACAGACGCAGGGAAATATTAATACTGAATCACCGTATAGATAGCGATCGGTGTGGTCACCCTCTGTCATAGTACTCCAGTCTTCGGTGATTACGAAATTGATTACAAAAAGGGTTCCAGCTAGTTACAATTGGCGCCTCAAAATTACCCCCTTTCTCCGCAGTTGCTTTTATTCCGCACAGGGGAATATATGCGATCGACCGCGTGTCGGTTTGTCGCTCTGTCAGTCTGTCATCAAGAGCTTGTTAACACGATAACTTAAAAACTTCTGCAAGGATTTTCATGAAACTTGGTCTGTAGCTTCTATGGGAACAAACACAGATCGGTATTGTAAATGGGCCAGGTTCGTCAAAGGAAAATGGAGCTGCTGGACTTAGAAAATTTCAGCTCTTGATTGACCATTGTGTGAGCTTGTTAACACGATAACTTAAAAAAAAAACAAGAAAGGATTTTCATGAAACTTTGTATGTAGCTTCTATGGGAACAAACACAGATTGGTATTGTAAATGGGCTAGGTTCGTTTAAGGAAAATGGACCAACTGGACCTAGAAATTTTCAGCTCTTGATTGACTATTGTTAACACGATATCCCAAGAACAACTGCAAGGATTTTAATGAAACTTGGTGCGTATCTTCTGTGGGCACTAACAAGGATCGGTTTTGTCAATGGGTTAGGTTGGTCCAAGGAAAATGAGCCAAATGCACTTTAAGATTTATCGAATTCTGGAAATTATACAGCATCGGAATGAGTTTGTTAACACGATATCTCAAGAACAACTGCAAAGATTTTAATAAAACTTGGTGTGTATCTTCTGTGGGCACTAACAAGGATCGGTTTTGTCAATGGATTAGGTTGGGCCAAGGAAAAAATGCACTTTGAAATTTACCAAATCCTGGAAATTATTCAGTATCGGAATGAGTTTGTTAACACGTTATCTCAAGAACAACTGCAAGGATTTTAATGAAACTTGGTGTGTATCTTCTGTGGGCACTAACAAGGATCGGTATTGTCAATGGGCCAGGTTCGTCCAAGGAAATGCACCAACTGGACTTGGAAAATTTCAGCTCTTGATTGACTATTGAAGGCCGTGTTTAACTGATTGGGGGCCTGTGGGGAATCTGTAGGCTATGCACACATGTGACACCAAGTGCCTCCCTCCTCCCGGGGTAAGAATTTAAAGAGGAGTTAAAGGTTAAATAGCAATTTAAAAAAGCCCCGGGTACAAGTCGATCTCCTAAACACTTTTATTTCGTAGAAGCAAGTTTTGTCCCCATAGCCTTTCTTATATAATGATATCAATGGTGGTGGAGCTTCCGGTTTCTAAAACAATCGATTCGCTGTGGATCTGCACACCGCAATGCAGAACCTGAAAATTAAAAGAAAACCTTTTCAGTAATGTTGTAATAATTTCAGGTCGGGGGAGGGTTGGGGGTCGGGGTGGGGTGGGGGACAGGGTTGGGCACTCAATGGCATATTGATTACGATGCGTGTCTACGATTTTTTATTGAAACGTCGCATCCGCCACATTTTATTTTCAAAACATCAGTTTGTTGTATTTAGGCAAAAAGGTATTTGGTCGTTATTCAAGGGAATACGTTATACAGACGTCCCTGTGATCTTATAAGCGTTGCTATACAACGTTAAAGGTGCTGTTGAATTCCTAGTTATGGAAACTTGAGGAATTAACATCACTGTGTTTATTTCGTTATAGCAGGAGTGGAATGCCTGGGAGTGTTGTTTTCACACTTATTTATAGTTAATGAGTGCAGAAACTTAATTTTTGATATAAAGAATTTAATCAGTAATATAAACTAAATTTATGATATTATTAATTCAAGTCTTGACATTCAATTGTTGTAACAGAGAGCAAAAGCACTGAATCTGTGATATAAATACTTCATTTTATGATGTCAGTAATTCGATAGTAAATAAACTTTCATATGTAAGGGGCAACCGAACAATTAATACCAATAAATGAACTTGCTCACGTAAGGGAAAACTTCAGCTTCCAATTATTGATGTAAAAATAGATTTGGCTGAATATGGGTATCAGAAAGTGTTTTAGTGATACCAGTAAAATAATTATAAATTCAATCAACGATTTCATGAAAAAATATATTATGTCAAGAAATAATTCCTTCAACCGCATTAACAGTTTTTCTAGAACAATCAAAACTTTCATACGTGATATTAGAAATGTAATTCGTTATATAAATACTTAAATTTATTACATCAATAATTAATTTATGATATCAAGAACTTACTTTTTGTATCAACATTTAAATTTTTGATGTCACAGTTGAATATTGAAATAAAAAATACCAAAACAAATCATTCCATGCACATCCTTTGTACCTACACTATTTTTTCAACAACTTACCTTTACATCATAACCGCCATAAAACCCGCGCTCAAGGAATGTATCGTTGGCCGAGGCAGGCACGTATGACGTCACAGTACGCCATCGTTCTCCCAACAGGTGCTGCCACCTCCTTCCGGCAGCATTTGGCTGCGAAGCAAAATAAAAAAAGGAGGGGGGGAGGGGAGGTATAAGTCTATGGCGAAGTCGTCAAAGGCACATTATATCTTTGTTACTGTTTCAGAGCTCCGACACAAAGTTCCATTTTCTTCAGCAGGTGAGATATTGTTTTTTTTTTTAAATTGATTTGCTCATTATGGCCAGACGCGACATTATTTCGGCTCATTTCGCTAACATTCGGCTTGCTATGGTTGCAATCTCCGAAATGAGATAAAAAAAGCCTTACCTCAAAGTCATCGCCTTCAAAAAGAGCGGCATTTGGTTTCCAGTGATGATTGTCCGAGAAACCCCAAAGCAATATACCGTCGATGTTTTTGTTGGAGAAGTAGAGCGTCATCATGTCCTCATAAGCGTCCGCACGCTCGTATTCGTTGTCGATGGCTATGTCTAATTCCGTGATCCAGAGGCGCTTACCAGTCGCTTCTAGAACTTCCAAGCGTTTCTAGGCAGAGTAGAGAAACAGCACATGTAACAACTCCCCCTAACTCCGAATGGAATCATAGCTGTCATGTCGTATTTGTGTGCTTCTCTTTTTATGCAGTTGTGTTTCTTTCTTTTTTTTTTTTGCACCCAGGTGATTTCCAAAACTAGGTCTACTTTCTGCAACAAGACTGTACATAATTTGACACACCCGGACACCAAATAAGATCCGGACAGTATTTCAGATAGCTTAAATATAAACTTTACAGTTTGAACACATTTACTAGAAGATCCACACAGCTGTCACTATCATTTGATAATAATTAGGTTTGTCAAGAAATTGGCAATGATACCCGCGAAAACTTAATGAGTTAACATATAAATGGAACTGCCACATATGATATGCATGCGGTGTGCTTTATTTTCAACACTGAACCTTAGTAGTGCCAGGAAGAAATGTAGTCTATTTTTTCCCATTTTTATAAACTGACCCATCCTGTGTGACGTGACATCTATACTGCCAATGCTGATATTCTCAAGTGTTTGAAGTGTTATTTGAACGAAAATACGACTGCCTAAGAAAAAAATAGGACAAATTTCGCCTCTGAAAGATCATTTTCTGAAGCAGTTTTTTTGTCTACCTCCCAGTAAATCTTTTTGACTTCTGAATTTGTATGCACGGCCAACCAGTCGAATTCTTTGTTTTACTTATTTGTTATACGTAGACATGTAACTTCTTTTTTATTTGCTATATTAGTGACCCAGATAGGAGATGAGAAGCAAAGTATCTTTTCCTGACCTAAATCGGACACGTGACTATTCTTGGAGAAATATGTTAGGTTTCAGTTTCATTTCATTAAAGTATAAACAGCGTGGAGATACATCAGCCTTGCCCTTCCGATATGTAAGCGAGGAAGTGAAGCTAAAGATTACATTTATTGAAACGATGTCGGGATATCCATTGAGATGACTCTGCACTCCGACGCCTCCGATGTCTGTCACTTTGTTTTCGAGTTTCTTAACTTGCTGGACATACGCCTAAAAAACGAAGACATAGCAAACTGCATCCGTTAAAAAATACACAAAATACGTTTGGAGCTTTAATGTGAATTTATTGTGAGTGATTTGCTCTGAGTATATGATTGTTTGGATCATTCTCCACACATACACACACACCCTCACATACACGCACACACACACACACACTGTCTCCACCCACCCCGGGTCCAACTTGCAATAGAAATTTCTCTGTGATTAACTCAAGTTCAGATTCCTCAGTACTGTAAGGGTAGAAAGTTTACCGTTGAGAAATTATGAACAATATTGTCTGGCTGGTTTCAATAATCCCTTTATAAAAGGTTATAATCCGTTTTTGGAATCGGGTTACTCTTGCTTGGTTGTGCTTTGGACATTTGAAAATTGTTGAAATAATTGGCAGTAAAACACCTGTCGTTGTCCTATTCAAACTCCAAATGAATTGAACAAAAACATGAATTAGTTTTAAAAATGGCTGAAAACTATAGCCAATCCCATCCCACTTCCGTGTATATTTCTCATTCTTAATGAAATAAAAAAGTTATCACAGCCAAGAATAATCATTTGCACACAAACTGAAAACAGAAAACCCGAAAACACGAAGGAAAAGGGTATTAACTGAAATTGCCAATCACAAAGGCCAAATAAATACAGTCCAGATTAAACAGATGAAATTGCCCATGCTCAGAATAATTCACTAAATTTGAATTGATCGTAATAAACTGCAATGGGGTGATTACAATTCTCCAAACGCCAAAAGTTTTAGTGACTTAACAATATTCACCAATCGGTGTTGTTTTACTGTTAGTGAAGTTACTAAATTGACAGATGTATAATATCTAAACATAATTTGTTAAAGATACCTGTGTCATTCTGCTACTGCTGACAATGTTATAATCATTAAAAAACAACAAGACATTTGCATCACGCGCTCTGACGTCATGGAACATCTGGGAGAGCAAAGAAGGGTTTTGGGTGGTTTCTTCAAACCATATGCCGTGTAATTGTTCATTGTTTACATCCCAGTGCTCAATCCTGCAATATTTAAGACTTTTCTTAATATACTATTTGTTCATTGGTGCTGAATCATACAAAATACTGGTACAGCTGTATTTGGTTCAACGGTACTTCTATTTCACAAAAGAACTTGTTTACTGGGGAAGCTTTCTTTTCTTTTCTTTTTTTGGCTATTTTTTCGAGACTTGCTCCAATTTTTTTCAGTCCCTGGGCAGACCCTTTTATATTTCTATGATCTCTTGAAATATACAAAAACAATTCTGGCTGTTTAGCAACGAGACCACCACGACACAGGCTTGATTCTCGTACATAGTTTCAGTACAGTGCTATAAAGATGCCTTGATTTGTATAAAACTGTTGTGTTTTTTCTTTGAATTCAAAATTATAAAAAATTCTGTCAGTAAATGTTTATAGCCAGTAGAAGCTGAAAGATGTTACCTTTTACCGACAAAATTTCGCGCACATACTTTGACAAACTCGCATTCGTTTGACGAGTCACTCATATACACCTGGTACATTTTTTTGCAATGTCTTTTGCAGTCCATTTCAGCAGCTATAGTGTATGGTATAATTGTTATAGTATGGGATTGTACGATTCTATGTACAACTCACTTTGTTTAACCAGATTGTGTAACTTTTCCATTTTCTATCAAATTTGTCTATGGATATAGAACATTTTTCACTAAATTTTCTTTGGTTATAATCTGTATAAGAACGCAGTAACAGAGAAGAGTTTACAGTAAGAACGATCCAGACTGATGTATTTTTATTGAGATCATTATGAAATTTAAAGCTGTGTCTTTCGAATCAAATACGCATTCTGTTTGTGAAAATCTCAGCCTGGTTGCAAACCCAATGTGAGACAAAGTTTCTGCATCATTCAGAACTAGATGCCACCTTACTGTATTTTTCGCAGCACTTATCATCCGTATGTTTCAAGAGTGCGTTTTTATATAATTTAAAATTGGTTTGAGAATTCATTAAAGTTTAGCTATTATGGTCAAACAGGTTCCTTATATAAACTATACCTTGCACTTTTTTTTCGAATCTGGTACTATTTCAAGTAGTGATTAGTTTATTATTCACAGTATGTACTCGCTTGTATGCTTGTGTACTTGTGTACTTGTATACTTGTATACTTCACTAGTGTTTACAAACCAGGGCAAATGTTAGATATCCTCTAATTCATCACTGCCATGAATGTTCGTTCTTCAAATGAGGATATAATATTTACTCTCTTATTCTCGCCCAGTTTTTACTGCTCCCCTCCCCCCTTTCTGCCTTATTTTGTCGAACGGGTAAATATTCGAAGCGGCAAAACATCAACACCGCAATGCGTGCTGATAGGATCTCGACAGCTGTCAGATGGCCTTCTGTACATAGTTATACTATAATTTAGAAGAGGTTTGCATTCGCTCACTAGAGGCCAGGCAATATAACTCTCTTATAATGGGCCTATGGTTCCAATTTTCTTAGAAAACTTTTTTATTGTTTTTATAAATATTTATGAGCGTTTTTGATTTACCTGTATACATTATGGTTACTAAATAGAACTAACACGATAAATGCACATATTTCGTTTTTCCCTTCTCTACTTGATTTTCTTCCCGGACTCGTATATAGGCAACACCACGCCTTTCTTGCCCTTTTTATAAACGCCGTGGGGTGACTTTATCATTATGACGTCACATAATAAGCACAACACGCTACAATAGACCTACGTAAATACGTCATCATCGTCCTGTGATGTGCAACGAAATAAGCAGTTTCGATTTCGCTTCCTGTTTGAAATCTTTTTTGTGTACAGTAATTTAAATGGTAAGGAAACATAACTTTCTGAAATATGTGCCTCAAAAATATAAATTAACAAAGCTATTTAGCGAAAACGACAGTAACTAAAGACAATAAAGATCAAACACGCTTATTTCCTTTGGCTTTATTCCTTTTAAAATTTAGCTCACGGTATATCTGTTTTAGATCACTGCCCATACTGATGCATGGGAAGAAAGTTCCACTTCGAATTTGCAATGGGCATTTATTTATTCCTTTGAGCCTTTTTCACTTTTAAAAAAAAAGATAAGATTATTAAGATTTGTCGTGATATCATAATGTTTTGCACATATAAAATAATATAGGAAGCTGGAAATCTAAACAAATGTTAACAAAATGATGCTGCGAAATGACCAAAGTCACTGCATCACTTACAAAGACTTCGCCCCCCCCGCCCCCCCCCCCCCCATTTGAGCACATTTTATACATGACAGAGTGCTTTGATTTTTACAGAAAACGAGCAAAAAATTATCAGTAACGACGGTTGCAAAGGGAGGTAAAACACTGTTTGCCTCCATGTGTGGCACCTATCAATTTACATAAGCGCCAGGTCATGAAATACACAAGTCTCCAGCCACCAATTATAACTCATAAAATGGACCAAATAGTTTTTCTATGATTTTGTTGTTTGGATAAAAGTGTTGAGAGAGATGATATAATAAGATGATTGAAAGAAGAACTTACTGTCCGGCATAATGAGGTACCAGATAATCCATGCGTCTCTGCATCTCTCTGTCTACTTCCTCAGCTGTCATGTTCAGCAACCACTCAGGCACAAACTCTTCTTTTCCCCAGAATACGCAATGCCCTCTTAATGGCACGCTGGGGATTTATATTATTATTATATTATCATATTGTTATTGTTGTTATTAGTATTATTTATTATTGTTACTGTTATTATCATTATTATCTGATCACACAGTATATAATTATATGTATGATTAGACATTATTAATGAAGTTTAGATTTCTTATAACCGATATCATTTTTGTAATGAGTACCCTCTTTCATTCAGTCTTCTCACAGATTCATCAGGATACGCAATCTCATACTGTCAAGTGGATTTAATAAAATTCAATGTGGAACAAATTTTCAAGCTGTAACATTATTACATTAAAAACAAAGTCACACGTTAAGATATTATTCTCGCAATCTCTGAATGATTTTTTAATTCATACACTATTGGCTGAAAATGTGCTTAAATAGTCAAGTAAATGCTGGTACTAGACAACTATCCACAAAATGCATGTTGTATGATTCGCAGTCTTGGAAAAAGTATGACGGTGGGAATACAGTATATTCGGATTACGGAGTGAGGAAGAATGGGACTTTTGGACCTAGCTGATGTATTTTACATATCTTTGTCTACTGGCATCGACACAAATGTATCTGCTTTAGAAGAAAATATCTATATCCATACATACACTTACTAATACGTTGGCTTTCTAGATTAGGGCGTCAACTTTAATAATGCTGGGAAAAAGGTTACTATAAATTGGAAATTTTACCCACTAAATAACATATAGCATGGTTTGCAATCTTAATAGCAATAGTAAATTTTCAAAATGGACAACCTGAACTGGCTCCATCACATGCCATTTCATTGCTCCTTCGCTTACGGCCCAGTTGAAATTCGAATAAAAACAATCTTGATATTTCCTGTCATATTCAGTATCTCCACCAATAATATAATTAACAATGGCTGAGCCAAATGGAAAAGCGTGTGATGTTTGATTGAGCTATAAACAGCAAAATTTTACACAGAAATACTACGTTTAAAACAAACTATTTGCCCCGCACTCAAAAAGGCTAATATGTCGTGTCTGTATAGTTAAGCTTAAATTTGTTCACTATTTATCTATCAGTTTATCAGTCCATCAATCTATCTATCTGTCTATCTCTCTATTGATCCATTTATATATAAATCCTTTTATCTGTCATTTATCTGTCGATTTCTATCTTTTTAGAGCTATATTTCAATGCGTCCTAAATGCGCAGTATAGCGACGTCATCAGCATTATTTAACTTCAACTGAGCGGAAGCTTTGCATTATATCTGATTACGATACTTACTTCAACCAGAAGATCTGCTGGGTCAAATTCGCTTTGTACCTGTAAACTGTGTAAAACCTGCTATATCATTCTTATTTCACGCTTAAGCTTTGAGTATAAAAACCTCCATTTAAATCTTACCTAATTTTTTACAAAAAGAAATTGTTAAATACTGTGCAGAAATCAGTTAGAATCACTTAACATAATTCTTTTAATTATAAAATTGATCCCGTTTCTTTCAAGCTAAGGATTACTCTTTACAATTATGTGTATTAATGCACTACATAAAAAGAAATTTTGAAGGAAAAACAGTAGATGGTTTCATTATGTATTGTATACCAAGTTTGATGTTTAATTAAACTGTTGCTTAAGAACTTTACTTAATGGTGATATTATTTTTGCGTATATCCTCAATCTGTTCATAGGCATGGTCTCGCCAATTTGGACTGAGGTAGAATGCGGTGAGAGAAGCAGTATCCACTAAGTATTCAACGTCTGGATCATCCACTTGCACGTACAGTCTCACAAAACTCACGGCTGTGTAGTATATGAATGAGCTAACATGCAATCTATATAGTTTGCAATACAGGTAGTGCGTAATACAGGTAGTATACAATATAACCAGTATACAAAACAGGTAGCATACAGACAGTAAAAATTCAGGTTGCATACAATACATGTAATATACAATACAGGTAGCATACAATACAGGTAGATGCAATATAGGGAGCATACAATACATGAAGTGTACAGTACACAACACAGGTGGCATAAAATACAGGTAGCATGCAATAAAGGCAACGTACAGTAGAGGTAGTATACAATACTAACGTGGTTTCAACCCCAATTGGTTTCTTCAGAATATAACCCTCAGTGAAAGGGCTTTATTAACTCTGCATAATGTCCTAAAAGGGACTACGCTAACCCCATAGAGTTTAGGAGATAATGGAAAACGTTTCTGTCTGTATAAAAATCAGACTATATTATACTACACATCGAAGTAGCCTTACATCTGCTATCCAAATAAAAGTCGCCACCAAGTTTTTGCCAACCGTCCGACATAAAATAATGTGGCAATTCACCAATCAAAAGGTATTCCGTGTTGCCTCCACCACCTACAAAAAGGCTGAAAAGAATTCTCAAAGGTTAAAGCACTCTTTGCGCTATTACATGCATATCTTTTAAAGATTGAGAAAAATATGTATATAATATTACAGGACAGTCCCTAAATAGTACATAAATCTATAAATCTAGAAATAATTTTACTTTAAATGTTTGCTCTGATTGGCTTGCGAGATTCTCGACAAACATGAGAGTGTTCTTAGGGTTATTAATTTCTTGAAAGGGAGAATACAAATTTGAAATAGAAAACAACTGTGTAAGAGTTTTCGATGCTGTATAAAAGGGAACTGAACTGAAGCTGAATGGAATGATGATGACATAGTCAAAGTGTATAAGTAGGTCAAACAATTACTTTGGTGATATCTTATCTCAGCAAAGAGTTCAATTGTCGTCCATGTCTTCAACTGGTTCAGAAATTTTATGTGTATTGTGAAAAAGTAATTTGTGTGTGACGCTAGATCAACATACTGGGTTACACCGGCCCAATGCGATGACCTGTTTTAACAGAAAGGCAGGATTAGCTAAGAAATCAGTGATTCTGCAGAAAGTGTAGTGAATTAAGCCGGTTTTGACAGTGCTGCAAATTTAGAATTTACTAAGTAGCTTCAATAAACCGGGACTGTGCTAATTTCCGGTTTACCGAGGCGCCCGGTACAATGAGGGAACCTCATTTACCTTCATAATCATCATAATAGTTTAGCACATATTTTGAAAAACATTAATTAAGCATTAAAATATGGTCTTTTCTATTGAAGTAGCTCTTATGATCATTTTATAATATTATAATTGATGAAATACAATGCTGGAACAAATATTGAACACATTTACTCATTTTTTCATGCATCAAGTTTACAACGAAAAATATGTACAAATAATTGTTACCTATTAAATACTCTTCCCGAGTACATCCCGGTATATGAGTCACTGCTATCCTGTATCAACACACAAGCGCTACAGCTCCAGTCATCGTCACTGAATGGTTCCTCAAAATCTGGGTTATAGAGGATTTCTTCTGCTGCATCTGTTATCAAAGTTTAATGTGAAGGCAAAGCCATAATATGCGAACAAAATTTTAACTGTACATATAGCACGTAAATGGGTATGGTTTTAATAATAATTTTTTAATATATTGTTTCATATTTTAGAATGTTTAATAAGATTATTATCACGTCGACATGTTTAAGCAGTTCAACAATCTATATGAAACAGCACACTCCTACCTTTTGTTTCAACTAGTAAGTATACTAAAACTATTAACAGAAACTTGGGCTGGTGAAGCATCCCTTAAATATTTGTTATCACGTCCTTTTTAAGATATTAGGTAGTATAATTACAGGTTATTTATCTTTATTTAGTTCTGATATATTTCTGATATACATATGATATACACATTGAATTGCTCAGTCCAAATGCTTCATTTTATCTTTTATGTAGGACATATTACAAATTCTTCTGGCTCATAGATTGTACTGCTGTTATCATGCAGCTTATGTAATCGCAACACTAACATGTAGCTGTAACCTAAATCACAAATTAGTATCAGTACTGTAATCACATCATGCACAAAGTACAGATGACAATTTACCTAAGGCGGTAGATATATGGTACTTCTGTGAATTGCTAAATATTTAGGTTCCTGGAGGTCTTACTTTGTATATTTCATTGACAAATGGTTATACTTCACACTGATAGAAATCATAGATATTGCTCTGGGACTTTCTTTAACTTGCAAAGTCTGATTGCGCCTTTCAAGTTTGAACAGAGTAGTTGTTGTTATGTCTGTAAACTTCCGGAAAAAGCACCTCTGAACAACAACCAATTTTTATATTTTGCAAACGTGCAGTTGTTAGCACACCAGAACCCCGGGATACGACCACCCCGCAAATACGTTCACTTTTCATCATCGAATTTCATCCATTCATTTCTATTATAATGGAACACTGCAAATACGACCAAAGACCACTTTTCTCAGTCCCAAACGCACTTTTAGCCCAGCAAATTAGACCATTGTTTACTTCCTTATTTAGGTTGACTTGAGTTGTGTGCAAACAAGATACAGGCATGCCCATTGCGGTGGATTAGGCAATTCTCAATGCACACAATGCTTGATATCAAATAGAATAGGGTACATATTAAAAGGAAATAAAACGACGTTTGATAGCACCTTCTGTACACGAATCGCCTTTTGATTACGGAGATCTGTTAGAAATAAGTGCAACTGATCATACTAAACTTGAATTGCACTTGTAACTCCCGCATTGGCTCTCATCCTTGGATTTCAACTTTGGCTTTGGAGCAGAATTATAATTGCAATAGGCCGACTAAAGCACTAATTGCATCGACATCTCTGGTTTCGGATCCTTTCAGTAATTACAGTGGGTCATTTTGTATATCAATTGCATCAATATAGGCTTAACTTCTTAACTTTGAGCTCAAAGTTGGCCCTGATTCTGTATATAAATATAAAATAAAAAAAAGAATTTCTGAACGTGGACCCCCGAAAAGACGTAAACGGAATGATCTATCACTTCAGTATATAGTTAACTAATTTAAGCAAAGGACGAAGTCTGTGAAAATTAGAAGAACACTTCGGAGTTAGTAAAACACAAGTCACATGTTTGTTGTTATTTCTTATGCACCAACATTCAAGGGTTCATCATGATCCAACAATGTCCCAATATAGGACACCTTACTTGGAATCCCGCAAATACTAGTCCCGCAAGGGGTCGTATTTCCGGGGTTCTGGTATACTTCCACTTAATGCGAAATCAAAACTACATCTCAATCAAATAGAATGAAGTGTAATGATCAAACCATTCATTTTAGCTTGCTTTAGTTATGGAAATTTATTGGAAAATGTTCCTACTACATATTGCGTTGCATTAGTGAAAGGGAAGTCATGCATTCTTTGTTATCTATAAGTTTCTAACATGAATATTCGTAATATTTCCTCCTGTTTTCATCACTCAGTTATACATCAAGGCCTCCTGATAATCCATTCTCACCAATAGAAAAAAGCGGCCTCTAAGAGAAATACCAAAGACCGCTTTTTCGATCTCGAGGAGAACCTTTGGATTACGTATCTCTGCTTTATTCCAACATATAGAAAGCTTTGTTGTACATCATATCAGCATTTCATCATACAAAACCAAGGCCTATGTTTTATTGACCAATGCTTGCCAGTTTGTACGCAATAGAACAATTTAACAATGATTTCTAGCATGGACAGTGACACAAGTATAAGATTGGGGGTAGATTAATTTGATCAAGATGTTGAACTGATTTACTTTTTGTAAACAGATAAACCGATATTTCCGTGATTGCTCTATAACAAGACAACGATTTTTTAAAATTCAATAATTTGGACGACATTCTGATGCGTATTTTTACTTTGTAAATTTTGTCAAGATCTAATATGGCATGCTTTTAATTTTCGTGTTAATTAAACCAATGCTTTCTATGCTTTATATTTCGTTATTTGAGATACTTTTTAAAAGTTTTAGAAGTTATATACAATTTCTGTAGCAATGCATTTACTCCTAATAGTATGACAGGGAACACTTTGGGCAAAATGATTTTGAAACAACAGGATTGTGTTGCTTTTGTTGAATATAAACCTAAGGTAACTGACCCCATACACCCATTAGTTTCAAAACTATTTACTGTGCAACTTATGATTTTGAAAATAAAAGAAGTAGCTCGTTCCGATTACCTATGTCCAAGACCTGTCCTGTGGTCAAGACTTCTCATATTCTAAAATGTAAAGTATAAAAAAACTGACAATTTTTTTTTATTTTGGAATACATTTTACAGCACCCCAGAGTATAAATTTATCAGACTGATATATCAATTGTTGCAGACTGTCCAGTAGACAAGATAAAATCTTCGCTATAAATCTCCTCTCCATTATCATTCACCTGTAAGTTAATATAAGTTATTTTGATATGCTCTTAACTTACATTTGTTAAAAATAATTGTGCAGTAGTGACGTGCTACAATATATAATATATACAAGAAAAAATAATAAAACTAAAAATCTATCAAAATAATAAAACACTCGCAAAATATTAGAATGCAAATGACATTCCGATATTAATTCCGTACAACAACAGCAAAATTTTATGTTTTCAACAAATATATTACATGTAGCACCGAAGTTAAAATTATCGAGACCGGCTTTTGGTCCCGATAATTTCGCGGTCCCGATAATGCCTATGTTAAAGGACATCGATCTAGATATTGTCTAAAGAATACATATGTATATAATTGTGTGTGTGTGTGTGTGCGCGCGCGCGCGCGCGCGTGTGTGTGTGTGTGTGTGTGTGTGTGTGTGTGTGTGTGTGTGTGTGTGTGTGTGTGTGTGTGTGTGTGTGTGTGTGTGTGTGTGTGTGTGCTATTGACTACTTTTTCGTAAAATAAATTTCCTGTACCTGAATTTGATAACTGCCATAGAAACCACGAGTACCAAACGTCTCGCTGTTACTGGATGGGTAAAAGGTTGCGGAAGTCCTCCACCGCTCAAACATCATCTCCTGCCACCTCAGTCCTGCCGCATTAGGCTGTAGAAAAGCCAATGCCTTTACCGTCCCTTTTTCTCAACATAGACCAATCGCATAGCCGCATTCAAGTATCAAAATGTAGTCTTATTAGGTTTGCTATGCCGTATAGGCGTGTGTAACAAATACCGATGTATGCAGTAAGAAGCGTATTGTTTTCTCACAATTTTACCATTTTTATACTTAAAAATGTAGCATTGTTAAAAATCCTGTACCCTACTTACTATAAAATCATCGCCTTCAAATAAAGCAGCATTGGGTCTCCAGTGGTGATTGTCTGAGAAGCCCCATAACAGTATGCCGTCGATATTAGGATCGGCATAATAGAGAGTAGTCATGTCGTCATAGGCGTCAGCACGCAAGTCCCTGTCCTCTATTTCAATGTCCAGTTCAGTAATCCAAATACGTTTTCCAGCTTCTGAAGCCACTTGCAATCTTTTCTGTTTAGTTAATAGTAAAATTATGCTGGGAGTTCAGGAAAGAATACAAAATTCATACAAAATCACACGCAGGAGCAGGGAGGGAGTATAACGTAGTATATATATTAGTGTCATTAGTCTATAGTCTCATTGATAAACACATATTTTAACGAATAACACCATTCGATTTATTATGGCATTTATGTCGCTACAGTCACCACTTATGACACACCTGTTCACAAAATAATGACGACAAATATTTATTATATGTAAGATTAGCTGGTTTTGCCACTTGTTTTTTAATCAACTAACCATTATTGAATTGACATCTGGGGTACCAACAAGGTGGCTTTGTATGCCAATTCCACCGACATCTGCATCGTTATATTCGATTCTAAATACGCTTTGAACGTACGCCTAAATTTTAAAAACATATTAACGCTAGAATATAAAATCAAGTCACTGACACATGCTTGATAAAATTGATTATTATAATCTACTGTCAAGTTATTGAAGTTATTTGACAAATTTGTGGAATTCGATATTATTAAAAGTAGTTCTAAGCAGAAAAGAGCACCGTAATTTTTATCTAGTTCTTCGCAAACCAAAGTACCTTTTTTGTATTGTGCAGAAAATAGATCAATTTCTAGGTATTATTAAAAGATATTACCTGGGTCATGCGACTTGAACTGACAATATCATAATCATTGAGAAACAAAACAACATCAGGATCATGTTCTCGAACTATGCGAAACATGTATGACAGTATCCATGGGTCACCAGATGATTCTTCAAAGAACATTCCATGCAGTTGTTCATTGTTTATGTCCCAATGCACAATACTAAAAGTGTTAAAAATACATCTATGAAAGCCAAAGAATCTATTTACTTTATTTATAAACAATCCAATGAAAGCTAACGGTACAGCTAACAGATTGACAGGTTAGCTATTCCGGTAACACTTTCATAAGTTAATCTATCAATGTAACTAACATCCACATAAAACCATTTGCATGTTTTATTTGCTTGAGCTGATTTCCGCTTCTAATTTCACTTTAAAATTCTCAGTTCATTTTTGTGAATACGGCGCCTGGTTATTATAAACATATTGGGTATTTTTTTTAAATACTTTTCAGTGCTACACAGCACAATATTACCAATCCAACCGTGGAAAAATAAAAAAATATGGCTTACTCTCCGGCGTATCTGGGAATGAGATAATCGACTCTTCTGTCTATCTCCGTAAATACGTCATCACCTGTCATTGGTAACAACCATTCTGGTACAAACTGTTCTACACCCCAATACACACAATGGCCTCTCAGGGGAATTCTACGAAGAAAAATGCGTATTTTATGTAATAATTTCTATTTCTACATTTTCCATTATGAATTTTTAAAACTTATCACAGTAACACATGGAATTTTTTTTACCTAAGGTAGTTTTTTTTAAAGGAATAATGAGTATACAAACATACCCTCGTTGTTTCATTCTTTCTACCGATTCATCTGGATACACTATATCGTACTGAAAATATATTAACTACTGTTCAGCTCCAGATCAAAAACGCAGGATCAGTGAGTCTGCTGGTCTTAATAAAACATCTGCTGTTTTGTTACAAATGAAATTATTCTTGCTATTGAAGTATTTTCATTTCTATTTAAATTAGATGCAAACAAAGGACTTTTAAGAAAACTGGGTTGTATCTGTCGAATTTTAAAATAGCTCTTAAGCAGCATCTTCTTTGTAAAACTAGTAGTATCAGAGCAAACCTGGGTCCATTCCATTTGTCTCCATTTCATTGCATTTTCATGAACAGCCCAGTTGAAATGACTATAGAAACAGTCCTGGTATTTTTGGTTATATTCGCTGTCTCCTGCAATCTGGTCATGGACAATTGCAGAACCAAATGGAAAGGAGTTGTTGATTTGTGTAAGCTGTAACACAAGTTCGACCATAAGGGGATATTGATTTGTGTAAGCTCGAACAAACATATCCAACCATAAGGAGTTGTTGATTTGTGTAAGCTGTAACACACAAATTTGGCTATAAAGAGATATTGATTTGTGTAAGCTCTGACAAACAAATTCGCACATAACGAGTTCAGTTCTTGATTTTTGTAAGCTGTGACACACAAATTAGACCACAGAGAGTTTTTGATTTGCATAAGCTATAGCAACAAATTCGACCATATAACATAAAACATTTAAAGATTGTTTGTTAAATGTCAAAAGGATGACATTATTACTGATACCTGGACTTCTATGGCTGCAGGATCATAACCATCTCCCAGTTCTAAACTGTTGAAGTAGAAGTTTTAACGTTTATATGGTAGCAAATTAATCTTAACCTTTGCAGTCTATTCAAATAAATTGGTAAATATGAAACAAATATATTACTAGAACAAAAACTAATTTCAGTTTAGTAAACCATGTTTAGAAAGTATATTCCTTGATATTCTATAACGTACAAATATCAAGAAACTCCATAATTTTAAATTTAAATTTTATTTAAGTACTGTTCAAAACATAAATATCTTATATTATTAGATACTAATGCTCATTCCCAAACAATATCTTAAATAATTTTGTGGGTTATTTATACTTATATTATTAATTCTTTTAGACGAGATTAGGCCGGTTGAAACTAACTTGATGGTGATGTCGTTCTTGCGTATTTCTTCTATGCGTGCATTTGCCTCATCTTTCCAGGTAGGACTCAGGTAAAAGGCAGTCAGTGACGCTGTGTCCACTAAATAATCCACATTTACGTCGTCCACTTGAACATAAAGTCGTACTGACGTCGTTTCTGAAAAATAAGCCATAACACTTGCATACAAAATAATGTGCAAAATTGCGTTTTTAAGCAACGACTTCATATTGCTGTAAGTTGCTTGATGTGCCGACATCGCCTCGAGACTCAAGCCTTAAAATTCATACCACATTTTATCTCCTCCAGTAATTTCTATGATTGGAACTTCAATTTTATTTTATTACTGCATATAATAGGTAAATTGCTATACCGCTATATTACATGCTAAAGCTCAGGCTCTTATAAATATAATTAGATCGAATGTGTACAAAAATAAGCTTGCCTCTGTTGTCGAGATAGAAATCTCCACCAAGCTTCTGCCATTCTTGTTCTATCATATACTGTGGCATTTCGCCAATGAGCAAGTAACTGGGATCACCCCCTGCCGCTGAACCATATCAAATACAGAGCAGAACATTAGACATTCATTGAAAAAGTCTATTTAAAACAGTATACAGAATATAAAAAACCGCTTAAATGTGAAGATATTTTCTCATGTGGTATGTCAGCTTTCTAATGTATAATGTCACTATTCTGTTGTGGCATGGAATTATTCTCATGTACCATGCCAATATTCTCATGTAGCATTTCAGTATTTTATGTAGCATGTCAGTAATCTGATGTGCCATGTCAGTACTCTGACGTAAAATATCAGTATTTACTTTTTGCAACAACTGAACGTACTTCATGATACTATGACGAAGTGTTAATGGCAACATTTGCCAGGCAAAACAAAAACGGTTTCGTCACAAAGGCTTTGTCAACGTCACTTGGGCTTAGACCTATGACGATGAAGAGAGAATTCTGGTACGCAGTTAGATAACGTAAGTTTTACTAATCATTTCTTTATATGGGAGTGCATTGTCACCTCCCAGCAAATACCCAACATCTTTTGGGGGTTGCAAAATGTTGTTATTTGGTCATGATATCAATACAACTAAATTTGAACTTATGAAACGAGGCATAAATGATGGGTTTGGTCGCGATGATCTCAATTCGACGTCCTTCCTTTGTTTCTATTACAAAGGTTATAACTTTGTCAATAAGGTCTCTGTCCATGCCCTTCGAGCTTTGGTCATAACTGAATGGCAGGGCAGTGCGTTAATTAAGCCGTAGTTTCCATTGAGACTAGTGGGCACTGATGAGCGAAGCGTCACCGCTGGACGAGACGGTATGGGTAAAGGTGACCCGATACGACGTGGCACGGTGAAAACTGTAACAAGTGAATGTTTCGGTATACAGTTAAACGTAAAAGTTAGGAACGTGACCTGCAGTTTTGTTTACCAGAGAGGAGAACTGTATGATTTGATTTGATGTGATTATTTAATTGTACCTAACCCAATGGTCCCCCAGCCTCTCAATCGGCCCAAAAATAGTCCCACCAGAGGGGTGGCACTGTGCAAAGACAGCACTTTGTTGAAACCCCCCCCCCCCATCCCACTTATACCGTCTGAGCCGATATCATCTCACCTAAGGACACACTGGTCCAGCCAATCTCGCTCCAATCCATAATCAGGACAGTACTTTGTTTTCACTCCAGAGCCACCCTGATGCATCCCAACTGGTGGGGGAGTAGTTCAGTTTGTGTGTTCTGGCCCCCTTTTTTTATAACAATTCGATGGTCTCCCTCCTAAATTATTTTTATCCGAGGGTTAACACAAAAGTGTATCGATGTGACCCTCCTAACTATATCATAAATGTTAGAGCCACAGGAGCTTAAATTAACGAATTTGTGCCATGTTGTCAATTATTCATTTCGCTGGTGCGACACGCACTACGCCATTTGCTTTCGTCATACGAACGTCGCTAGAAAATACTAGTTCTTACGTTGCGAACAATACGCCGTGCTTGTAATCGGATTGTTTTTATATTTTAATTATTATTTTATTAAGAAATTCAAAGCCAAGTTAAAAAAAAAAAAAAAAAACATATTTGGCATTCTTAACGGTTCGCAAACATTCTAAATCGTTGGATGTTGAGCGAAACCACACATTTTTAAGGTAAGAAGAAAGTTGATAGGTATACTGAACAATATCCTACATTTTCCGAAACTTTGTATATGGACCTAACACGTTACTTTCTACTCCATTTGCATAAAATGAGCACCGAAGGCTGGACAGTAACTTTTGTTATATATATGTCTTAGTCAGATTTGTTAAAGACGGTAAAAGACAGAGGACGCATTTGTTAGTTAATAGATTACGAGAGAAGCTGTTGGGTAATAGAGAAGCTGTTGGGTAATATTGAATAAGGTGATCAAGAGGAATTAAACAGTCAATTGGAGTCTTGAGTTTTATTGTGTTGACGGAGTAAATTACACTTTTCACACCGGTAGCAATATCCTTTTCAACCACAACTCGACGTCGGAATTCTGATGTGAAAAACCGATGTTGATTCCATTTCTTATACAAACAAAACGAGTACGTCAATCCCACGTCAAAAGGTAGAGTTACGACGTAAATCCGACGTTTTTCTGACTTCAGAATGTTTGTTGGGGGAAGAGTGTGTTATAATATGGATTAGAACACCTTAGTTCTAACTACAGCAGCTACTTTGACGTTGCTTTGGACCTATGTTACACATTACATCAACAGATAGATATTCGCATAAAAAAGAATGCCAATAATCAAGTAAAACTTTTTGACTATCGGTGTATTTTTTACAAAATGATTGAATTTCCAAGATTCTTCAAGTTGTTTAACAGGAATAGCATTTATTGAAACTCACCATAATTCACTTCAGCGAGCAGATCTATTTTTATCCATGACGTAAACTGGTTAAGTGATTTGAAATGGATAGTGAAGTGATAGTTAGTGTTTGGTTGGAGATCAACGTACTGAGATACACCTCCCCATGTTGCTGTTCTATTGAATAAATTCGTTAAATAAATATTATATACATATGCGAAGTAATTCACATGTCACATAAAATTATATAATTCAATTCAAAATTTTATTGTGACATCTAAACTGTTTCCAAATGACATGACGTTAATTTTGCGAACTTGGGATTGCATGATGTTAATCTTTCTGTAAATAGCACATAAAACTTTTCTTTTTAATTTAAATATCGTGAAAAATCAAGAAGTGTTTGATTCTCGAGTATCAGCTACAAGAATTTTACTTAATTCAGGCTTTGTCTTCTAATATTATATTTGTCACTACGACAGCTATATTTTCCTGAAATACGAACATCCATTGACTTTCAACTGAGTTTAAACTAACGGTCTATTCACATTACTTAAGCTAAAAATCGAAAGCCAAAAGGCAAAAGCTCTTAAAGACAAATTTTGCTAAGGGAATTTTTTAGCTTAATCGGGTAGCTTACGTCATTACGTATTCTTTTAAACTGTACATTTTAATGTCTTCCATTCAAAGCAATACAGGCAGGAGGGTCCATTACTTCATGGAATAGCAATAACATGGTAAAATAAAAATTAGTGACTGGCATCTGATAAGTAACTTTTCTCCTTGAGTACTTTTCCTTGAGGAATTAAGGCGTTTTCCTCATGCCTTAAGGGTTTAAGACACAAGACGAAGTCAAAAGGATAAAATTTACTTATTTGTGAGACCAAAAAACAACGACTTTGCCTTTATACTTATGACTTTTGGATTAAACAATGTGAATACACCTTAATGTGTAGTAATTCTACATAAAAATGAATAAGATAACTGACAATTGAACTGTGTACCTTTCAGTGATTCTTGCTGCGTAAGTTCCTTCATGTGGATCGGAATCATCTTGTACCAAAGTACACCCTATACACACCCAGTCATCACCATCAAAGGGATCTTCAAAATCCGGGTTTTCAAGCAACTCTTGTCCGAGGCACACAGCTCCTAATATCGCCCAACTGACGACAACTTTAAGGCGAAACATAGCCTCCAATACGCTTAAAATTATACACTTAAAATATTTTGTTTCTGTTGAACTTATAGTGTTTAGATGAAATTAAGGTGGTGATACTGAGAAATAAGCAGTTGGTAAATGTCTCAGTGCTGTGTGTAATCTCATAAAGTTCACAGCACAGATAGGACAAGCTGACGGTGTACAACGAGTCACTAACAAGTGCTGTTAAGAGATGGCTCGGTATACATTTCGTCCTTTTAGCATTCCATTTTAAATGCAAAATGGAAAATGGGAAATCGACTCGATTTTCTGTTTTTTTTTTTTAAATTTAAAACAGAAATTTAAAAACAAGAAGCAGCAATTTCAAATTTTCATATTTCGTTCAAATTAAAAATGAAAAATTGATGTGGCTTTGCTGTTGCTGGTATAAGCGACGTAAACAAACACACGTGGTGTAATGCAAGTTCCTTCGAGTTCGAACTCAAAAGTTGAACATTTGGAATATGTGTAGGGGCTGTTCAGTGGCAGTTTCCGAGTCTTAAATACATCCCAATCTACGCCCCCCACCCTACCCCCCCCCAAAAAAAAAAATCTATAGTAATAATAATAATTATAATAAATAAATAAATAAACAAAAAAACTGGGCATTAGTCCCGATTTTGACCTTAATCTATTAATTTGTGTATCTTTTTGTATTGACACTGACCCAAATAAGGCTCGATTACTGCATGACGCTAAAACGCATTGAAAAGTCCTGTGATAATCTTTCAAGGAATGTGTAATCAAAAGTATGTAATGTTGAAAATGCTTCAACATGTAAATTCATGAGTTAAAAAGCTTAAAATAGAAAACAAATAATTTTTTCTGAATGTAGAATTGAATAATAAGGAAAACATTACATTTTAAAAAAGGCAGTAATGTTTGCTTACGTTTTTTTAAGTTCTATTTTAACTAGTTATCGTGATACACAAACGAAAGCCAGGTCCATTTTGCATCAGTACAAAATCCGCGAAGTCCTAAAGTTCTGAATTAATTCTGTTATATTTTGCAATAATAGACTGAGAAAATGCCGCACCTATTGTAGCCGCCGGCTTTGATATTTGGAAAAGAAGTTCCAGTTTACCTTTCTTAAAGTTCTTTAAATAAACTCTAATCTGCGCTTAGAAAAGGTTGCAAATATCAAATGAAATACTGTCGTCTTTCTGCCGCCGCTGTACGAGCGCCGCAAAATGATGTGAGATCGCATTCCACAGGGTCACAGTCGCATGTCCAGTGTTACCAGAGGAAATTAGCAAAACTGTACGATCGTGGAACCAATCATCGTGGCTTGAGCTTATTTTAAATAGACAGTCCAAGTACCTCCTCTGTGTCAATTCACTGAAGTAAAAATCGAAATTTTTTATGTGACTTTTTTTTTCTTAGAACATATCCCTAAGAGGGCTGGATCTGAAAGCTGACATGGCAACAGTGAAAAATGTTCAACTAGACTACTGGAAATGTGTCAAGCTGTTTGTCGCGCAATGACAGTAGTCACTCAGTATTTTTGGACTGATAAAAGCACTACTGTAAGCTTGCCAAAGAGAAATTTCTTGGTCGATTTCTTTTTATTTCGTTCACCATAAGTCATTGACGTCCCTGTTTAAATAAATCAATCTTGATCCGTCAATATCGATTTCTAAAATTAAAATTAGATGAAATATATGATATATTTTATTGAATTATAAAGAAATAAGCATTGAATGGAAATATGCAGCAACACAAGTTTGTCCCTTAAATAA
Organism: Protula sp. h YS-2021; assembly: GCA_949752745.1. Lineage (NCBI taxonomy): Eukaryota > Metazoa > Annelida > Polychaeta > Sabellida > Serpulidae > Protula > Protula sp. h YS-2021. The sequence continues at coordinate 15,741,615 of OX457031.1, read as the reverse complement.
GTCGTAATGAATTGGAGGCCATCAATCGCGTATGTGAAACCCGGGAGGCGAACCAATCACAAGTGGCATACGGACCGGCCCCAATCCCTCATGCCGCCCCCCCCCTCCCCTCACTTAGACACACACACCCTCAGTACACTAAAACATCGATTAATTTATTAGTTAAATATTGATACCCCGGGAAGGCCACTCACATACCAATTGGTTACCACGTTCCATGACTTTTTAAAATGACTCCTAAACGCGGAGTGCTACATCTAAAATAATACCTTCTTTTTAACCCAACTCTTAACACGATTCCGAAAGACACCCCCACCCCCCGCCACCCCCTTTTTGTGGGAAACGAGGAGTACTAAGTGATGATCACCCCTTTTTAACGTAATTGATACTTCGCGAAGTCCGCGTCTGGCCTCAAAATTCCCCCTTTCTCCCTTTTTTTACACCCATGGTAACACATATGGTACCAAGTGTGCCCCCCCCCTCCCCTGAGACTGAAACAGAGATAGCTTGAATCAAAAGCTAGAGATATATCCAAACGATTCGATTACATTGACCTTAAGCATTTTAAATCCCTGCAATACCAGTTATAATGGGACCTGGATTTGCGGTATGTGAGAACATCGGATTACTTTGGGATCACCCAAAGACTGTTTATCCTACACCTAAAAATGGCATGCAAATAAAGGCTTAAACTATTGTGGCCCAAAACAGTGACATAATGCAATTGTTATCTAGTGTTTGGACGAGCTGTTATTGGATATCTTTTTATTCGGTCACATAGATATGTGGTAAATTTTAAGGATAACAGTTGTGGCATAAAACCAGAGGGCAATAATATCCACATAGTACAATAAAAATTAATTAAGGCATTAAAATATACTTTAAAACTCGATAGTTATTATTTACGTGTGTTTAACTCGATAAGAAAAATATGGAAATATTGTGCCAATACAAAGGAAATATTTTTGCGAAAGAGAAAAAAAAATAACTAAAGAAAACGATGGATATTGCTTGTCACCGAAATAAGGCACTGCGTTGTTTAAGGACTTAAGTATTAGACTTTTGTAAACATAAAAACGAAACAGTTCGATTTCAAGCTAATTTTTCAAGGTGTAGGCATGGGTAATTCAAGATCGCAACAATCTGAAGTCGAAACCTTCTACAATTCTTTCAGTGAACCTTACCAGGGGCCTTATCATGACGATGACGTCGATTCCGAATCGGAAATATTCTCGAACGAGAGCGAACTCGTGCCATGCCCACAATGTGGTGACCGCTACCCTTGTCTGCGCATACTGTACACCGAAAACTCCATTTGTAGGAAATGTATGAGCAATCTAAGTAAGAAGGGATGGGGACAAAATCGTAGATTATCCGTTGAATACCGCGGTCGGTACGTCGATGCCCGGTTTCCGCAGTCGGTGGCATGGAATTTCGGAGGTACTCCGGTCCCGGAGAAGAGAGAAAAAAGACAGCCACAGCGGTCTGCTCTCAGCGATAGCTGGGCAGGCTGGAAGACGAAAACGGCTCTCAATAAAGTTTATCAGCAAAACCCTCTCCCCCTGACCAAAAGAGAGATTCTTGACCGAGTCACTAAAATTGAGGATGTTGAAACGATCCCTGACACGGTTTGAGCCCTCTTAGTTATGTCATTTTACCTTAAATTATATTTAACATAAATCTGATAAGTTAACTGTGTGCAGTGACTTCCGGCTAACAAGTAAAAGAGGTTACTAGCCGCAGTAATACCCTCACATTTTTTAAAAAATTCTTTTAACAACTGACGTTTATTTTCAAAGCTGAACCACAGAGCACTACAGAGCACGGGATTATTTGTGTAGGATGAATGAAAGCAGGAAAGTGCTAAAAATGATGCTTTTAAGAACAAAAAATAATGCGTTACTCACTTCAGTCTTTGGGTGATTTTCAATTTTATTTATTATTATTTTTTTTTTCATTCCTTTACTTTGCTTATTTCAGGAAACGCCAAGGCGCTCATTGCTTCAGAGACGGCAGTCAGTAAGTGGCCCCATCCCCTTATTGTACTTACTTTGTAGCAGCAGCAGAAGTAGTAGTAGTAGTAGTAGTAGTAGTAGTAGAAGAAGAAGAAGTAGTTGTTGTAGCTGCTGTTACTGTTGTTGCTTGTGATGTAATAGCTTAAGTGCACAAAAAAAAAACCATCATTGTGTCAATTTAGGGTACACTGTTTTTTATACTGAGATTGTAATCCATTGAGTTAAACACGTTTCCATGACACTCTACCACGTCTCCATGACACTCTACCACGTCTCCACGACACTCTACCACGTCTCCACGACACTCTACCACGTCTCCACGACACTCTATCACGTCTCTACGTCACTCTACCACGTCTCCATGACACTCTTCCACGTCTCCACGACACTCTATCACATGTCCATGACACTCTACCACGTCTCCACACACGCTACCACGCCTCCACGACACTCTACCACGTCACCACTACACTCTACCACGTCACCAAGACATTGTTACCCCATCTTCACGACACTCTACCACCTCACCACGACATCGCTACGACGTTTTCACGATACTCTTCCACGTCTCCCCTACGTTTCAATGACACCCCAACCACCCCAACCACATCTCCACTACATTGCTGCCACGTCCCTAAATATTAATCCTCAACCTCCACCGAAGTACCCTCCGCCACGAGTCCTCCAGTAATACAAGATATGCCAAAATGCAAGTTTTAGTCAAAGTCAAAGCCGTTTTTTTTTCGACATTTATGCAACATCAGTTTTTAACGTCCATTCAATGTTGCATCAAAGACGTTGATTAGACGTTGCAGAAAGTTTTCGCGACCAAAAACAACGTCTTAAAAAAGACAGCTTGTCCAAAGTCTACTAGTGTTGTGTAAAAAAAGTCAATGAATTATAATCAAATCACAGAGGGATTAATGTTGCGATTTGGTCCATCCGACGTAGCAGTTTCAAATCAATGGGGGCATGCCATGGCGCCTAAACATTTCACTGAATGCTTCTATTCTTTTTTTTAATTAAATTAAAAATTAAAATTGTAAATAAAAAATACATGCAATATGTCTTTGAGTTTCACACTTGTGTTTTCTTTAAAGATTGTTCCACCGGCCTATTTCAAAATGCTGACCAACGGCGAGTTCAAACAGCACGCTTACCAGCCCATAAGGTCAAGGCCGTTCTCATTTTGTCTGATTGATGGCAACATCTGGTGCGCTCATGAACACGAAATTACGGCTTGGTCAACAAGTAAGTTGTGTTACTAACGTTTTATTTCGTAAAACGAGCTTTTACTTCGGAAAAGCTTTGAATTCGCTTATCTCCACTTTTAATGGGTTCCCTTCCAGTAATATTTACCACGCGAGATAAAAAAGAACTTTTTGTGTTTCAGTTCGAGATCACTTATCCCTCCATCCATCCTTCGACCAATCAGAATGAGCTAGACATCGTCTGCTGGTCTCGCGGTATAGCCATTCCCTTTATAGCCCTAAACGGCGGTACAACATGCCCAGGCTAGTTGGGGAAGGATGGGAGGGAATAATTAAGTTAAAAGTGGAGAACGCGAATTGCGCTTTTACTCGTAAAAGCCCGTTTTACGAAATAAAACGTTAGTTTTACTTCGCAAAAGCTCTGAATTCGTTTATCTCCACTTTTAATGGGACTTGAGTCCGGAGCAGGGGAGCCTGCTATTCTTTAAACTGCCCAAAAAGGTCGCGAATTACACTATGGCTTGAAAACGCTCGTTATTTAAGTAAAGGAGTGCTGGGCACTCGATGCACAAGAAGAAATAAAATTTGTCAGCTAAATCGGAAACAAAGTAAAATATCACAGCAACTCTAAGTCGAGATGAGAAAGGCTTCCAGCCATGCCTTAATCTTTGAGAACTATCACCATCCCCCTCAAACCGCCCACCGAATGCATCCCTACCACCAGTTCTGACTCTTCACTTGCTATGTATTCTTGAACAATTAATTTTATTAGCAATGCTACAATAAGATCGTAAATCCATAGGATTTACGCAAATAAACTTTTTGACACTTCGAACAACAAGACTGAAGTTCCTTGACAAGATTTGGTGCTAATACTTGGAAAAAGAGAGACTCCGTTATCTAAACTTTCTTTCCCCAAAAGGCTATTGAGAATCGGCATAAAATGAAATACAGACAAATTTCGGCTAATTTGTGACTGTTTCCCTACATGGGGCCGTTATGGTCCCATGGGTCCATTATTACATTCTGGTACCCTGTATCATGATCAAGAGACCGGTCTTTCGGTCTTCCAGCCACAAACGGGTATATGGTCACGGCGGTACGTTTGGGATCGACACGATCCCCTTTCTTTCTGAAAGACCTGAACAAAGGAGTTCAGAATTTTAAAAACCCGAGTAGCCGTAAGATCGAAGACTGGGCTGCACCAATTACACATACTATCATTAACACTTCGGAATATATAGAATGCTTAATTAAGAAATACACGTCCAGCATTTTCCCGTAGCTTAATATAAGCACGGGACCGAAACGGCCCGAAAGGACTTTAGCGAAAGGCCACATGTCCAGAGTAAGAAGGGGAAATCCTTCTTGCAAGTTGTTACTTTCGTGGATTGTTGTTGTTGTTGTTGTTCCCGTTACGGCCTTTTGAGAAGTTGCCCTTCTGCTTGCCTTTGTTCTTGAACTTGGGGGACGCACATCTACAACAGAAACCATCAGCCTGTAATGGTCGTTTCTGATGCCACGAACGGTCCCAATGAGTATAGACCGGACAATTCATCCTGTGAAAAATCTTTCAGATGATATTTAACAAAAGAGTTGGGGGAAGACAACAACCTGTTTTTATATATATCTGAAAGGGACACATTACGTACGGCCCTCAGGGAATTAGCTACTTGCCTTACCTAATGGGCTTTGACTTTAAGTTCCCCAGACGGGTCCGAGTGAATTTGTGCCTCGTCATAGGCCGCCAAAATGATCTTTTTAATATAGTTCGAGATAGACTGTTTCGAAAGATCTTTGTTAAATTTCGGCATGAAAGAAATGATGAGTGCCTTCTTATTCTTCGTTCTGTAGGCCTCTGACATTTCTAAATACTGACGTAAAGCCTTGATGGGACACAAAGAGACTAAGCCGTCGGTATCGGGGTCGTCTGGTAGGGATGGGAGGGTAATGTGATCGAACGTTCCCATCCCTTGGGTAATAATATGGGTTTTTCCCATGAATCCTGCCCAGGGAACTAGGGTGACCTTCTCCCAAGTGCCCCTATCTATATTTATCTTTCTGTCCAGAGCATGAATCTCACTTCTTCTTTTGCCCGAGGCTAAAGCCAATAAAAACGTGAACCTTAGTGTTGCATTTTTAGCTGAAATCATGTCTTTACTAAAATGTCTGGGCGTTGGAGATACCGCAAGACTAAAGATAAGTCCCACTGCGCTAAGCTGTTTGGGTATGGTGGTGAGTTTACTTTAAAATGTCTTACCAGCTGTGAGAGGGCTGCATCTTCGCCCGGATCGTACCCTGTTGACGCTTTGAGTCTTGACCCTATAGCGGCCCTATAGCCCTCGATGGAACCTACCTTCAACTTCTCATCTGTAAATAGGTGATCGAGGAAGTCCGCTGCCACTGCAGGGCTAGCCTGAAACGGGTCCAGCTTAGAGCTGCTACACTAGGTGGCGAACTTATTCCACTGAGACCTGTAGACCTTAGCCGTAGAGCCCTTATGACTGTTTACTATTTTCTCCCTCACTTGTTTGGAGAAGCCCTTGTTCTTCAAGAAGGACTGGTCAGACACCAAAGGTGCAGATTCAGTAAATGAGTGGAGGGGTGGAAGTGTTGCCAGTGGGGCTGTGATAGCAACTCCTTGTGGCATGGGATCTGTATCGACCTCACTATCTTGCAATGGAGTAGGAGGACGAACCATGGAGCTTCCGGTGCCATTGGGGCAATGAGTAGCAGATAAGGTGGTTTCAACTCGATTACCCTTTGTAGTACTTGCCCTAAGATTGCCTGTGGGGGAAAGGCATACAGACCTTCGTCCTGTGGCCACGGACAATTCAGGGAGTCCACTGCCCACGCTGCTAGATCCGGGCAGGGAGATACGTAACGGGGAAATTGGGCGGTCATAGCGTTTGCAAACAGATCCAGAGTCATTGGACCCCATGGTGACTGGTGTATTACCCATTGAAACGACCGATGGGATAGGCACAATTCGGTGTTGATAACTTGACCCTGTCTGGAAGCTAAGAACGTTTAGTTTCCTGGCCAGTTGATGGGCTGAAACGGTTACCTACTCCTTTCGGGCCCTGGTGAGAATCTGAAATGCTAGCTTGGAAAGGGATCGTGATTTGGTACCTCCCTGCTTGTTGAGATAAGCTATGGCTGTGGAATTGTCTAACCAAAATAGGACTGCCTTGTTTCTGAGTTGGTTGGTCAGTTTGGTCAGGGCAATCCAGACTACCCGGAGCTCCAGCCAATTTATGTGATAAGACTGGAGCGAGCCACTTGCCTTTCCATACCTGACCGTGCAAATAAAATTCCCACCCCGAGTTGGATGCGTCTATTTGAATCTGTATCTCTTGGGTGGGGGGCTGAAACGGCATCCCTTCGGACATGACCTGCACATCGCACCACCACCGTAGGGCTTTTAGGATTACCTGTGAAACTTGCATCTTTGCTGTGGCTGAACGACCCTGATGCAATGCCCATCTCACTTTGCTTTGGAATGGCCTGTAATGGAGACGGCCCAGAGGGACCGTCTTTCTGTTGCCACTAACAGGCCTAAAAGGGATTCCATGGCCTGTAATCTTACCTTTTCCCGGAGAGGATATCCATTATGGCCTTCGCTATTCTCTGGTGGCGTTCTGGCGTAGGGAACACCCTTGCTATTGCCAGATCCCAAAATTCCCCTAGAAAAGTAATTGCCTGTTTGGGGTTAATTCGGATTTGGCCAGATTTACTACTAAACCTACCTCTACTAACGTCATTGTTTGGTTCTCGGTCACCTGTCTGTCTTGATTTGCCAGGAACCAATCGTCCAGATACTGAAAGACTAACATCCCCTCTAGGCGCGCCCATGTTTTCAACACTTTCATGACCTTGGAGAAAATGTATGGGGCCGTAGCCAGACCGGAGGGAAGTGCCAGAAACTAAAAACGTCTTTTGCCTACTTGAAAGGCTAGGAACTTTCTTGCCGAGCGGTGAAGAAGGATATGGAGATAAGCGTCGAAGAGATCTATGGAGGTACCCCACATGCCCTCCCGTAATGACCCTTTTATCACCTGGGCCTTGTTCAACTCAAAGGTGACCACTCGGAGAAAACCTTTTATGGGGGAGAGATCGATTACTAATCTCCAACCCCCGGATTTCTTGGGAACCAGAAAAAGCCTGCTCGATCGCCTGTTTTTGTGTCAAACATTTCTTGGAGAGCTAGGTTCTTTTCCGACCCCTTGGGGTAAGAGGTGACCAGTTGCTTCGGCGCATGGGTGGTTAGGGGAATAGGGCATCTGAGCCCGTTTTTGTCTCGTTTGAAAGGTAGAGAGTAATCCCTCTTCAGCCAACGCACTACCCTTCGAGACGCCCCCATTTGTTCCCATTGCTGCCAAAACATTCTTAGTCTCCCTCCTACGGACAAGGAGACGTTTAAGGAGAGTACATTTTCCAATTATTTTAAGTTTGTTAAAGTATCGCGAGGAGATGAGAGAATCTCGTGACGGTACTTTGATTGGTTGCTACATGAACGACTTAGGAGACGGGCCCTCTGTTTTGCTACGAGTCGGGTTTCGGTCTCTTAACAGGTTGCTGTTGTGGTTGAGCATTTGGTTTGGTCTGTGTCGGCGAGGACTGCTGTGGTCATTTCCTCTTCAGGGGACGCTTGAACGAGGAACGAGACATCCTGGACATGAGGACATAATCCAGGGAAAGTGAGCGACTTTCCTGGTTCACCCTCTCTAACTCGACGGGAGGAAATAGTTCCCGTTCCTCCAGAATGGGGGCGTGGCGCAGATCCCGTAAACCTTTGACACTGGAACAGCAATGCTGAAGAAAGGTATCTCGACGTAGGTAGACCATTGACGTCATCAAAAAGTTTGACCACTTCTCGGGTAGCTAAGGCCGGGCATTCCATCAGTTTAGAAGACACCGGATCACTGAGGCGTAGCTCTTCCCAACGGAACTTCAGTGCCTTGAGCGTGTGATCTTGAAACGACATAATGTTAAGGATGTGACGAGAAGACGCCTCAGTGGTGTTGGCGTCTTTCTCCACTAATGGAATGTCCGAGTCACAACGCACTGTAGGCATCCGGACTGTATGCTTCACGGGTTGTTCCAGTGCCTCCAGGCGAATTTATTCATCCGCTGACCGATATGGGCCTGGTCGTACTAGGCAGTGCTCAGATAAGTGAAACCGTGACAGTGTGCGACCCTCACCGGCGTCCATCTTCTTAAATTCCTTCGCGCGAACCGTGACAGCATGAGCAACGCACTTGCTGGCGGCTAGTGCAATGAAGGAGTCCTGTTGTGTTGGAGCAGCCTGAGATGTCATACGAATGAGCGGATCCTCTTTATCTAAACGTGGGGAGCCACAGGAGACCTCTGCTAAGCGGAATATCTCTTGAATGGCATCCCTGAACGGTACGTCTTCCAGTGCGATCGTGGAAGCAGAACTCGAGGGGGTTGCATCCTCGACCGACGGGGTAAGGTCTTGATTTTTTATGTCTCTTAGATGAGGACGTTGGCATGCGATTCATCTCCAGTGTTTACGTGCACGGGAGTGGAAACCTGGCTCAGAATAACGGAGTTAGCCTTTTTCATGGTATCCTGAATGAAGTCACGAGTAACAAACGTGGCTGAAGAGAGAAATTTGCGCTTATCCCTCCTGCGTTCGTTCTTGGCCCTATTCCGTAACGGGGCTTTCCAATCCACTGGGGGTGAGATGTAGACACTCCACGCACGGACTGTCTTCTCGCACAGAGGTATTCCGTTGTTCCGTCTGCACCGATCGCAGATGGAGTGAGGGTTACACGAGGCTGGAGGATGAATACACTGAGGCAGCAACGGTGGAGACTGCAGACTGGCCTCTGAACATGTAGCAAAAGTGCATAAAATACTACATTTTCTCGGCGCTGTACTTCAACTGCAAGCTTTACCTCTCCAGACTGTGTGTACAATCGCCCAATCACTGCAATGACTCGATGGGATGATTCACGTCGAAAAGAGATGCTTCCTGGAACGAAATAGCGTTCCAGGACCGTAACGGGCTGGACCGTGATGGGCCTTCCCGTTCCCGGCACGGGTCCGTATTGCCTCGGATGGTACCCTCGGACCATCGGACCATAACAGGTAAATGGTCCCGTTGGATCCAGAATGGTCTTTCGTACCTGTGACCGTATTAATACAACGAGAAAACGGTCCTGGCAAGGAAAAACGACTCTCAGACGTCATAGAAAACGTCTCTTTTCGTCGGAAAACGCTGTCAGACTTGCAGAACCTGCTCTACGAAGACTGAGGAGGATCCCATGGAGTAAAACTTAAGTAAAACTGGCCATTTCCGCGATGACACAGCTGCCTGGTAAAGCTTTGAGTCTAAGCAGGCACAGCAGCCTGAAAATTCTACTCCTAGACGAAATGAGGTGAAACTGATACGTTCCTGGATCTGAAAGATAGTGGAGAAAGAGGCGCACTTCCTGGGGCCGATAAACGTCTCCGTGATCGTGCAAGTTCGACCTAACTTGACCGAAGAACAAAGTGTCGAATTTATGTCACTTAGGCTCCATACACAGTACACAGTATCCCAACACACAGCACCGGGAGTTTCCGAAAAGAAGCTCCTCCCATATAAAAGCCCCGGGGCTCTTATCAGGAAACTGTTTCCCAATAGAAGCCCCGGGGCTTCTATTTGGAGTTAAAATAAAGACCTGAAAAAATCGTTTCCCAATAAAAGCCCCCTCCTTCCCCGCAAGTCTTTCTAAAACTCGGGTTTACTCGCAATGGAGACACGGTGCACTTAATCCTTTGATATGAGGCAGCCCCTAGACATGTTCTACGTCGTTACTTAATCCTGTGCATTGTACAAGGCGAACACACACCCCTTCCCCACTGCCATCTTTGCTCCGGAGTATTACTGAAAATATAACCGGCTGAGTACTGAAATGGGCGGCGTGATGTTGCCCCTCCTTCCCTGCAAGTCTTTAGAACTCATGTTTACTCCCAATGCAGACACGGCGCACTTAATCCTTTGATGTGAGGCAAATCCCTAGACACGTTCTGCGTCGTTGCTTAATCCTGTGCTTCGCACAAGGCAACCCCCCTCCCACTTTACCAGACTTTTTTAGTTACTGTTGTTTTTGTGTGTTTTGTTATTTTTTGTGCCGATATCCTCAGCATGTAGCGCTTTGATAAGAGATTGATGGTAAATATTATTTTTTCAATAAAAACTTATCGACAACATCCCCCCCCCCCCACCATTAAAAAAACAGAAGCCCCGGGGCTCTAATTAGGAAACTGTTTCCTGATAGAAGCCCCGGGGCTTCTATTTGGTTTCTAAATGAGCGCTTGAAATTGGCCAGTTTCCAAATAGAAGCCCTGGGCTTTTTTCGGAAACCCCCGGTAATAGATAAAATAATCCATTAGGTAGTGAATTAAGTAAAATATGAAGCAACTCGCACCTTAACCCAGTTCCCCTGCTGCAAAAAACCGACACAACACAGAATGGCGTGTTGTAGTGACGCCACGCAAAAAGGGAATGGCTATACCGCGAGACTAGCAGAAGATATCTCAGTCATTCTGATTGGTCGAAGGATGGATGGAACGATAAATGATCTCGAACTGCAACACAAAAAGTTCTTTTTTATTTTGCGTGGTAAATATTACTGGAAGGGAACCCATTAAAAGTGGAGATAAGCGAATTCAAAGCTTTCCCGAAGTAAAAAGACAATCCATTTCAGGTCTCATGTCCTCACATTTTTGCCCATCGTAACGGGTAGCACTCGCAATTAAACCCACTTAAGGAGTGTCTAGTAAAAAAACACCTCAGGAATTTCCTCAAGCACATGAGGTAACAATATTCTAATTGTTTACTTGCCTTCAGTGCTTGCTAATTTGCGGCGGAACAAAACAGTTTATTTTGAGAATTTTTCATTGGTTACAAAAGGATTAAGCACTTCCTTCACTTGAACCAGTTTCTTAAATTTTGTTACCTTAACTGAAAGTTTTTCAGCTTTTGATAAAATTCCTTCGAGAAAGTGTCTATTAAACTAAATAAATGTCCTCTTCTGAGTGTTTGCAATTTCCGAAGGGTTTGTTTACTTTGACACCCAGTAAAGAGTTTCCTGCGAGTTCGGAGAATCGAGAACACATCTAAGGGCTGTTGGGATGCACCTGTGTGGTCTTATTTTTGTTTTGTCAATGGCTATCCAACCAATATAATCTAAAAATATTGAAATATACATCAACAAAAGTCCTCCTGAAGCCGTTACAAACAATTTAATTGTAAGGGAAAAAATGCAATAAATAAATAAATAAATAAAACAACAACAACAACAACAACAGCAACATATAGAATGAAAATCTTAATGAAGCTCTTATTGGTGCGCTTTCTGAATGCCTTATTCTGTCATTTGTCTTCCTTTTCAGATTTTAAGCCAATAGAATTCGAGAAGCTTGGAAAATATAAAATTGCACACAGTGTAATATCAGAAATTCAATCTCTTACTCAGTTAAAAAGTGGCAGAATAGTCATAGCTAGTGGGAGCGGACTACACATCATAACACAAGCAGGTAAAGGTCTTAACGTTTTTAGTGGCAGAATGGTCATAGCTAGCAGAAGCGGACTGCATATCGTAACACAAGCAGGTCATAACTAACAGAAACGGACTGCATATCGTAACACAAGCAGGTCATAACTAACAGAAACGGACTGCACATCGTAACACAAGCAGGTCATAACTAACAGAAACGGACTGCATATAATAAAACAATCGGGTAAATTTCGCAGCTCCATTTTTTATCTAAATCAAAATCATTTAGGTTCAATTGCAATATGTCTGAAACCTTTGGGTTGGGGGAGGATGGGGGGGGGGGGGGCGGGGGGAGGAGATAGAAAAGGCGATAAAAGACAACTTCAGTAAATGATAAAATATTGCGTGGTCGCACATTTATCATAAGCGCTGATAAAATGTTTGACATATGTGTAGGGATTTTTTAGTATATGATACCATGCAGGTTTATGTTACAAAATTTTCTTTCGAGCCATCATGCATATATTAGCGACCAGTTTCGAAAATGTTCACTTAAAGGTCAATATTTTCTTACTGGTCAGTAATACTCCATGTTGACCCAAAATAACTCAATATCTGCTAATTATATCTCTCGATAATCTTTCTTCTGTTTTTTTTTTTTTTTTTTTTTTTTTTTTTGTTTTTGTTTTTTGTCCTTTGCAGTCATTACATATTACCTTTACAATTTTCGACCGTTTAATCGATCAGTTACGTCAATCACATACAGGAAGTTATGACGCGCGCATAGCCCACGGCGTGTATACGGATGTAGCTGTACAGGAAGACACCCTCTACGCCTGCACCTTTTCTGTCCAGAAGAAGTCCAAGATGGAAGTGTACGACGAAAGTATACCATGGGCTCTCCTAAAAACAATCACCTTGCCGTGTGATGGACTGTTCACTGTCCATGTAAGCAATCCATCTCATGTAACTCTTGCTACACTGAATGGATAAAATCATCATCATCATCATCATCATCATCATCATCATCATCATCATCATTATTATTATTATTACTATTATTATTATTATCATCAGCAGCAGCAGCAGCATTATTATTATTATTATTATTATTATTATTATTATTATTATTATTATTATTATTATTATTATTATTATTATTATTATTATTATTATCATCAGCAGCATTATTATTATTATTATTATTATTATTATTATTATTATTATTATTATTATTATTATTATTATTATTATTATTATTATTATTATTATTATTATTATTATTATTGTTATTATTATTATTATTATTATTATTTAGGTTTGGGAAGGAATGATAACAGCATGCAGCGCCAGCCACGGCGGCTTATATATCTTAGACAATGAAGGGCAGTTGCTTAAAAAATGTGCATTGAAGCTGAAACATGGCAGTCTTGGACAATTCAACGAGCCGCGGATATGTCATGGCGGCGTGGATGGGTCCATGCTGGTGGCTGACCGAGAGAACGGATGCTTACAAGTGCGCACTGTGAACGGAGACTGGGGATTGGTTCAGCTCGAGATACCGATTCAGAAACCAGCCTGCGCTTTATTTTATAAGAAGCAACTGTTTATAGCACAGTCTTGCGAACCATACAGAATTTATAAATATATCTAAGCCAAGGTGCACCGCTAAAATTACCACCTGATTATTTTATATCTAAGAAAAAAACGACTTAACACAGTTTTAAAGACAATTTCCAATTCTTATATAGCTTGGAAAAAAAACGAACCCAAGGAAGGAGAAATCCAGAAAATGGTCGATTACACAAGCTGAGGTTCTACTTTGGAAAGGTATGAACAGGGGTTGCTCGCGAAACGGATGAACTAGAATATATACAAAAGGATGTTTTCTTGTGCATCTGGTTTTGAAATCAGAAGCAGACTATGCATTTCATTAATGAAAAGCCGGTTATTGACTTTCTGCGATGTATATGTATTAATTTTGATAGTTTAAAGATTTTATTAAGACTAGTAAATAACGGAGTGAATCTTCTTTCGAAAACAAATGGAGTTATATTGTTGTTATGACAGCCTCGTTTTCAAGAGAAAGGGATTTTTTCGACATAAGCAAAACATATTTTAAGTGGATTTTCAACACTGCGTTACATGGGCTGTTAACGATCTTGTCCTTAGTGAGTAGACTGTGACATTGCAACGTAAAGGCAGTGGGTATTTCATTTTCTTTTTTTAAATTATTGTCACGGCAATAACAATGATATTCCTTTATTGCAGCGCTATTGAGCTCTTAATAAAGGAATGGATTAAAGGAATAGACTTCATAGAACATTCACCACTCAAGTTGTACTGTTATTTTGAAATAGGTGAAAAGGTGTAAGGCAGGGTGCCAACTAAAGGGCTTTATAAAGTTTCTAAATAACTTGAGAAATATGTAACCACATTTAAAAATGGAAAATTTCGAATCCCGGCCAGTTGTGACCCAGACACTTTGACCCGATCCGAATTATCTCACAACGAATTGGCCAGCAACAATTTGCAAATACAGCGGAACCTCTGAAATCGGAGACCACCCTTGGGACCGGAAAAAATGTGCCCTATTCAGAGGTGGTCCCATGTGGGAGTTTCGGTCATTCTGCGGTAAAATGTTGTGGGTTGACCATAGATTCAACTTTGATGTCCAAACACAATGAACGTAATATTCGTTTACAATAATATCTATTACGTCTCAACTGATTAACAATCTGTATGTTATAGACACACAATTTTGAAAACTTTTGCGACTTTATTTAGCAAACGAGTCCAATGCATATAGCTTGAAAAATTATCCATTCTAAACTGTCTAAACATAATAAATAATATTATAAAATAAATCTATCCATGCTAGTTCGCTTTGACATAACTTTTGATTTCACGATAACAGTTTGCAGTTCGGTGGCAAAACGATTACAGAGCGCAAGAGTTACTCAGACAGTGGCCAATGCAGTGACAGATTAGGCACTAAGCGACAGTAATGGCATATGCAGTTAGAAATTCTTTGTATATTTTCAACGCGGTTGCGCTCCGGAAAAGTTGTTAACACCGTGTTTCAAAGAATTAGCTGGGGCGGTAACATTAGCTTGAGTATTATAGCGCGCAAGAAGTACTCAGAGGGAAGGCAATGAGTTTGTATATTGTCAGTTGCTATTACTATAATCCCCAGCAACAATATCCAAGACGGCAACACGCTAAGTGTTGTGAATAATGTGCCGAACACACACAGCAATATTCCCTCTGTCCCACAGTGGTCCTATCTCAGGCATTTTGAGTGCTCGGGACCGAAAAAAGTGGCCCGAAGTGGCCCGTTTCGAGTTGGTCCCAACTGGGAGATTCCTTAACCACTGAAGTCTATGGAGCGCATTCGGGACCGAAAAAAAATGCGCCCCATTTCAGAGGTGGTCCCAATAGGGAGGTGGTCCGATGTCGAGGTTCCGCTGTAATCTGCTGAAAAGACTCCAGTCTAGGAGAGCATTTCAACTTTATTTCAAGTCAAAACGAATTGTCCAATTCTTTATTCAGTGGTGAATATTCTGGTGGCAGGGGCGAATTTTACGAAAACGACCCAGTTATCTAATGTATATTTCCTTTACAAAGCACCAATACCCAAATTCAGCAGAAACCGTGGGGGAGGGGGGGGGAGGGAGAGTTGGGTAAGGTGCGTTCAGGTACCAAATGGTAACCATGCTTGTCTATGGCTTTTAAAACGACACCTACGTGCGGAGTACTAATTTTGAAATAACACCCTTATTTTTTAATAAAACTGACACTCCTCGCCGACCGCGTCTGGCCTCAAGATTACCCCATTTCTCCGCGTTTTCTTTTTTGGACATACATAGTAACAGCTGTGATACCAAGTGCACCCCGGCTCAAGACATCCATTAAGTTCAATGCTAAGTTGAAATTACTTTTCATACAAGTTTTATATATACAGTTTATAGCAAGAAAGTTATTGTAAATATTTAATATGTTTTATTTCAAAATAAATTAAATTTCTGAATCTGTGTGGGCGTACTTGGAGTCGTTAAAAACAAATTTTCTTGGCTCAGGTATCTGTGGTTTATCCTAAGCTCCGGTATCTGTGGTTTATCCTTAGCCCCGGTATCTGTGGTTTATCCTTAGCTCCGGTATCTGTGGTTTATCCTTAGCTCCAATATTTGTGGTTTATCCTCAGGTCCGGTATCTGTGGTTTATCCTTAGCTCCGGTATCTGTGCTTTATCCTTAGCTCTGGCATCTGTGGTTTATCCTTAGCTCTGATATCTATGGTTTATCTTTAACTCCAATATTTGTGGTTTATCCTCAGGTCCGGTATCTGTGGTTTATCCTTAGCTCCGGCATCTGTGGTTTATCCTTAAGCTCCGGTATCTGTGGTTTAACCTTAGCTCCGGTATCTGTGGTTTATCCTTCCCCATAAGATAACATATTGTAGCTCAGCAAATCTGTTGTTTTGTGTTCCCTTTAAGGCTCTCATGGTGACATACCTACAAAGAGTTTAAGTACGTCCTTTATACCGAACGCAGCCCACCGTCTGGCTCTGGCCCGCAGTCTGATCCTATAAGCAATCTACAGAATTGTTGCCTGTGCAGATTTTATTTCAAGCCAGATTTAATTAAAGTAAATATTACAATCCATTTTCTGGATTCTTTTACTAATTCCCTGTCATCGTGATTGCGGATTTGTTTGGGATTAGCTTGACTAATCCTGGCCAAATCCATGTATGAACAATCATGGAGTTTTGTTAAGGATATCAGCTTACCAATATATGATGCCAGCTACATAGCCTTTAGAGCCATCTATTTTGCCCGGGAACTTGGTCACTCACGTCCAAATTAGTTGTCATGCGTGTGCAGGACGTTTTAAAACAACCCCTAAGCGCTGGGTTCCACGTTTTGAGATAATACTTCCTTATTTTAATAAAACCGGACTGTAGTTCCGAACCAACCGCCCATTTTGTATGAAACTGAGAACTGAACTGGACTGAATGAAAATTATCCCATTCCCCCTTTTCTTTTTAACGAAGTTGACAATCCGAGCGGACCGCATCTGGCTACAAAAATTAACCCTCTTTCCCCGTTTTTTGTTTATGTTTGTTTGTTTTGTTTTGTTTTGTTTTTTTTGGAAACACTTGGTTATACATATCCCCTCGGTGCCTGATGTGAGCGTGCTGCTAACTTAAACACTGCCCATCCAGATACAGCAAAGTTATGCAGCTTACAAGTCCGTTGAATGACGCCCCAGTGGTTTAAATTTAGTTTCAAACATTTATTCAAACAGTTCTAGACAAAAAAGAAAAAACATTGGAATTAAGTTCAGTTCTTCCGGTGCTGACTTTATTCATTAAAGAATTTTTTTAGAATGTCGCCCATCCCTCTCGCATAAATAGCATAGAATCTACAGTATTCATACTGTTTTACTTTCAGCGCTTGTAGTTTTTTACTGCTAACTTGGTTGCAATGAATAGTGTTTATGTAATTTGAAGCTTTTGAAAATAAGCACATTTACTGACATAGTCTTGTTTAATATTAAATACCCCTCACTTCTGACTTAACCTGTATCGTTGGATAAAATATTGGCGTGCACAGTTCGAAAATCTTTAGCAAAGCAACAAACACACTCGTATATTGGTACTGTATTACACCAACCTCCCAGATGCCCCTGTTCAGCAATCGCTCCAGTACCCTGAGTCATTGTTCTCTTAATCATACAAATCAGTCGCTCCTCTACCCCGAATTCCAGAGTCACTGTTCTCCATGAACGGCACAATGTCCGTGCCAATCCTCTGCCCCAACCACCCAATCTATGTGTCACTGTTCTCCCTCAACTAACCAATCTACCTGTCAATGTTCTCACCGAGGGATCTAGTCCACGTGTCACTGTTCTCAATGAAGGGCACAATGCCCGTGCCAATGCTCTTCCCCAACCACCCAATCAACGTGTCACTGTTCGCCCCAAGCCATCCAATCCACTTGTCACTGTTCCCTCCCCCAACTACCCAATCCACGTGTCACTGTCCCCCCCCCCCTCAACTACCAAATCCATGTGTCACTGTTCTCCCTCATCTACCCAATCCACGTGTCACTGTTCTCCCTCATCTACCCAATCCACGTGTCACTGTTCTCCCTCATCTACCCAATCCACGCGTCACTGTTCTCTCTCATCTACCCAGTCCACGTGTCACTGTTCTCCCTCATCTACCCAATCCACGTGTCACTGTTTTCCCTCATCTACCCAATCCACGTGTCACTGTTCTCCCTCATCTACCCAATCCACGTGTCACTGTTCTCCCTCATCTACCCAATCCACGTGTCACTGTTCTCCCTCATCTACCCAGTCAACGTGTCACCGTTCTCCCTCATCTACCCAATCCACGTGTCACTGTTGTTCCCCCAGCCACCTAATTCATGTGTCACTGTTCTTCATGAATCACCCAATGCCCGAGTCACTGTTCTTCTTGAATCATCCCATCTCCCGCTGATTGTTATCTCTGAATCATCCAGTTCCCGATCATTAGTACTTTTTCCGCTGCAATGTCAAATATAATTTCTATTTTTATTCTTAACAAAATAAAATACATGATGTAGCATTTCCAGCATAGTAAACAAAGTAGTATATCAAATGGTCACGTATTCTATATTTGGCACCAGTTTCCATCTATAGTTGTGTTTATCACTTTCTAAATAGCTAAAAATAACAATGTTTTGATCACTCCATTCAAGGGGAAAATACTAATGGTAATAAATTAAAATACTGGATGTAACACATGCAGTGCTGTATGATCACATTGACTCAGCCAATTCTGAAGCAATCATAATTTTGTAAATGGTATTACAGAAGGAGCGTAAGAACCAAGAGACACGACTTTCACTTATGTTAAGAGTTTGTTGATAATCTTTGCATTTTCTCGGGGGGCCGGCGCTATTAAGGAATCCGGCTTTCGAGCAGTCATTTCAAGATGATGCCTGACAGTGTATAGGGTGCACTCTAGTGCATAATAACACTGACTTCTATCACGAATCGCATTCAGGAAAAGTCACGGAAAGGTACCGAAATATCACCAGTCCTTACAAAAATGTTTAACATTAAGATTGTTAAAGGGTATAAATGAACAAACCAATGAATACGTTTTCGCGGAATTTTAACTGAATCAATGACAGCAGAGGAAAGATTAAGAATTCCGAATGTATAGATCACTTAAAATCCGCTAGGTCTTTCACATTGTTCGCTACCTGTTTGTCGCTGGCAAATGTAATAGAAATGATATATTCTGTGCATTTAAAATAAATTAAGCATATAAACTTTTATATCAGGGTAGCATTCTAGACAGGTGTAACACAATATATATGAATCTAGCTGCAAATAACTACTACCATTTCACTATTTACATCAAACTATTGATACAGTTTGCAGTCTGGGCTAAAATAGAGATCTATGCCAAAATTGTTTACGGTGAGTTTTGAATTTGAGAAAAGACAATTTATATGAGTATTGGGGAGAGGCCACAGTACGTGACAGAGCAGGGCTGGAAGAAACTGGGAGGATATTCTTACAGAATCGCCAGAGGTGAACGTTTTTTCAATTTTCAACCAATATTAATTATTTATCCTCCTCTTCATATCATATGTTACGTTTTTCTATATTAAATCCGGAAAAACAATTGAATAATGGTTATAAAGTAAAAATACATTCATCTGCTGCACCTAAGATCACATGACACAAAAACGTACATCGGTAATAATAACATATGATATTTATTTCTATCTAAAAATAGCAAAATGTGATTTTAATTTGTAATTAATTATTTTAAGTATTTTAGGTATTAATTATTTTTGTATAAAAACTGGCACGTTTGATGTCAAGTAATTCAGGTTCTTCCTACACCAATATCAAAATTCGATATATTTGTTGATTCCATAAATCATCTTCATATGTTATCGCTTCGTTTCATGTCTAAATGTTTGAATTTCTGCAGAAAGAGATTTTCTATATCTGTTATCGCTTTGTTTTATGTTTAAATGCTTGATTTCAAGCACAGTTTTATTAGAAAGAAACCATTTAACTTTTATTAAATATACCGTTTTCTAAATTTGAATATCCTCGATGAGCAAACTGGACTATCCTCCTTTGATGGTAATAAAACTTATGATATTCCTGTATTGATATCATTGACCACTCTTATTGTGTTTCTAGAAAGTAGTAATTACACATAATATATAATCATTCATGTTCTAATGCGATGCCGCCAAGTTACAAAGTTAAAACCAATATAATAAATTGTAACCTATCAGCCAATGGAGGAGAGGCATTTTATACGGGGATTGGGGAGATGCCGCAGTACGGGATGTAACAGGGCCGGCAGAAACTGGTAGGAGATTTGTACATGGACGCTAGAAGTGAACTGTTTTATTTTCGATCAATACTAATTATGTATAGGATACAGTACGAAGAGGGTCCAAGAGTTCAAATAATGGACAGTTCCGAGGCAACGCCGAGGAACTGTCCATTATTTGAACTCTTGGACCCTCTGAGTTCTGTATCTGACTTAGTTTACACAATTCACAACCAATTTCCTGGACTGTCCCTATCAAAAGTCTAGTGTAAAATTATGTCGCCCACTTTGTTGTGTCCCATTTTGTCACGCTCTGTCTGGTTTGAAATCAATAAACAAGGTGTGAGAAAAATAATGGACAGTTCCGAGTCTTTCATTCAGTGTGTGGTGTGCGAAGTGTAAACATGGAAAAGGAATTCTTGGATATCGTTAATGAAAATGTCCAGCTGAATTGCACATTGGATGCAAATTCTTTCGTAAAATTTAGTAAACACACACACACACACACAAACAAACAAGGGAGGTGGAAGGGGCGGGGTGAGGGGCGGGATGGAGGAACGGGGGCGGCGAGGGGGAGAGGGGGGAAGGTGGGCCGGGCCGCCGGGGAGGGAGTTGGTCAACACATGGAACGGTGGTTTTTTAGCTTGTTAGTTCCCCGCCGCCGTGGTACGTGCGGAGCGGGGGACTTATAAAACACGCGTTGTTCGTCTGTCTGTCCATCTGTCCCTCACCAATGCCCCCACTCTTGTACGCGCGATTACTCACTCACGTTTCACCACAGGCTTTTAATTTTTTGTGGGAAGTAACTACATGTGTTGGAGTTGTACGACCTCGTTTTATTTTAGAATTTCACCAAAAATTGACGAAACTGAGAAGCTTGAAACTTGACCAATTTTTTTGTTTGTGGGGGGCGTGATGTGGGGGCACTTTTGTACGCGCAATTTCTCAGTTATTCTGCACGACAGCATTTTGAGTTTGTTTTGGAGCGAAGGAATATATATTGCGATTGTGCGACGTGGGATTGGTTTTGGGTTTGACCAAAAATTGACGAAACTAACTTCCAACATGGCCAAAATTTTTGTTTCTGGAGGCACGATGCTTCCACTTTTGTTCGCTGACCAAAATTCCGTCCACCACCCTCCTCCTTTTTTACGTGCGATCTTTCAGTGAGCTTTTGACCGAAGAAGTGTACATTCAGAATCTTTCGGCGGGAGACTATAATCAGTTTCTTGCTGATATACTTGTTTAATATTTTTTGAGATACGCCAAATCGTCCGAAACGAAAGTAAAATAAGCAGTTGTTTATTTTTCATTTCAAACAGCAGCGAATCCATTGGTTTAAAATAATGGACTCGCAACAGCAAAGAGTCCATTATTTAAAATAATGGACTCCCACCAGTCCATTACATTTGAATAATGGACTGTAAGAACAAAGGGATATCGCCTCAGGTGTAAACTAATAACGCATAATGAATACTTGTAGAATGAGGTAAAGAAAAGCTTTATTAAATATTGTTGCGGTTTGGATAAATAGCCTTGCGGCAATAAATAATTTATTTTTGGGCCATCAGAACTGCATTAGTTATATGCCCGATTATTATGATAAAGTTTTACAAAATGATCAAAAGATGTCGAAATATCATTTCAATCGCTTAACTATAGGCTTTTGATACTGAGCGACTTTCGTTGTTTGACTTGTCCAGGTGTGTCATCAATAAGGATATATATACAAATAGACGACATGAACATCGACTGCTTGATCGATACAGCATCACTAACTGCCTTTTACCTTAGTTCTGAGTGGAAAGCGGAAGCAAATGAACGCATAGAACAATTCGGCAAAATGATATTACAATCAAGTAGGTCCGACTGACCCTGACCTCAGTACAACAATTATATAACTTTTAATATTTTTGATATGGGGCCAAATCATGAGGTTTGGTGTTGTGTACTCGATACGGACATGTGTGGATGGAATGTAATAGAAAAGCGCAGCGATGAGTTCATTGGCCTTTCAAGTGTTCGAATCCAACGAAAAACACACTCTGTTATAACACAAACACACATAACAATACCTTAAACATCTAAAATAAATTCCTTTATTGTTAGATACTTCACAGCACTGCCTATTCGGTTGTGTGTCGAAAACTTTGTTGGACGAAAACAGAAGGTTTTCATCACAAAGTCACGTGAATGTCACGTTGGTTTATATCTGACATCTTTACTTGAAAATGTCCGAAGATTTTCAGCCATTTTATAAACTGCCTAATTTCGAGGCTCCAAAATTTGACAGTTTGCCTGAAATAGTACTTTCTTTCTGGTCTTTTTTCCAAATGTCCATATTTTGCAGATAAATAGCCTTCTTTGAATTTGATTACTGTTTCTAACAATGAAATTGACTAGTTTATGTCAGAGAAACTTTTCAACTTAGATAACTATGTGATATATTAACTGTCGGTTGCTATTACTTATTACCAACCGGAAAACAAAAATGGTTCGTTGCAATTAACCTTCAGTAACAAGGAAATGGAATGACGTCAGGTTTTAACGTGGGTTAAAATAAATGGTCATTTCCATCAGAAAATGCATCTAGTGAATGATGTTTACAAATTTACTTGCATATTGTTGATCGTGGTGATCAGAAAATAATATAACAGATTTTCATTTATTTCCACATAATTTGAGAAAGAATTTAAGACATCTAGTTTGTAATAATACATTACAAAACAATTCACAAGCGAAACTCATTGGTTTACTCTAATGCACTGTAATGCTCAACAGGCCCAATGAATTCCAATGGAACGGATTTTCAAACATAAACTTTCAACTGCAATCTTGTGCATCACTAAATTGCACATGCCAAAATATTAATTATAGATAACTTTAATAATGGTTTCCGAAAACAATCACGAAAACTAAATAATATAATGGCACACTATAATGAATACCTCTTCAGGCAAACTGGTTTAGGCCTAAAATACGTAGACTAGAAACTGGCTGACAATTTTAGGTAATTTGCGAAGTGGCTGACTGAAACAGGCAATTATAAACCAGCTAAAATGTTAACACACATAGATCTTTTGAATATTATATTATCATTTATATTTTGAACTTGGATGCCGACTATCAACCTTCCAGTATTCAAGTCCAGGTACTATACAAACTAATATAAGCAATTCAGACACGCATTGATTTAAAAATGTAAAAATAAAGTTGCTTGTTATGTCGCTTTATTCACAGTAACATAGTGCTTTACGTTTTGTTACTTGTCAGCATTTGTTTGGTGCTCCAATGTGCATTCTTATTTCTTTTTTATTTTTATTATCTCTGTTTTATTTCCCAATTTCGTTTCTCTTCTCTTTGTTCTGTTTTAAAATTATCTTGACCTATTTCTCTTTACAGTGCTTATACCTTTAAAATATAATATCTTTAGACTCCTTGTAACAATCATATTTGCAGTTTCCAAGATAATCACAACATAAACAAAGCATACCATTACAGCTTATACAAAGAAGTCACGCATTTCCTTTTGGCTCTGCTGTTGTAGATGGTCAGATTGCGGGGAATAATTAATACAACAAGAAATATCAGGATTGCTTTTACCATATTTTTAATTGGGCTGTCTTAGACAATGCCTTGAAATGGAAGCAAATGGAATGGAAACAGGTTGGATATTGAAACTACTTACAATGTCTGACATTCTTTTAAAAGAATCTAGACCACGTTTTGTCATTAAAATTGTAAATAACCAGCCCCTTTCTGATTGAAGTGTAGTGTTTAATAAATCTGACTGTTACCTGGTATGACTCGAAAGTGGCATGTTTCGAAATGTGAAATGTTGTTAAGGTATTCCTAAACATTAATTTTACCTAAAAATGTGTTGCTGAAAATCATAATGATAAAAATCAAGCGTCTTTAGAATGTTTGCGTATTTTTAAAGAAATTGAAAGCCTTATTTCAGTTTCCCTTGATAAACACTAGACGTACTTTCTATCGACATTCATAAGTACGCTCAAGGCTATGATGAGCAAAAGTGACGTAGTGCTACTCGCTTCAGTAGCCCCCCTCCCTCCCCCGAAATCCTTACATACAAATTTGAATGCAGTTAAGGAGTTAGTGCATTAACAGAGTTCTTAAGAGTTTTTCCGTGAGTAAATCACCTACACGTAATAATGGAAACTGTCTGGTTGATCTTAGGGCTAAAAGGACAATTTAAATCAGTTTCAAAGTTCTAACTGAAACCGAAGATACACTTCTGCTGTATAGAAACTCGATATTGCAATTGACTTCCCTGTGATATTTCTGTTGAGATAAGTCTTTTATGTGCATAACTACTGTTTATACAGTACACGTGTGCTAGTTTGTTCTGTTTCTTATTGGGTGAGTTCACAAGTGGTCGCATGCGTTTAACATCCACCCTCGGGTAAATAAAATCGCATTTCACCCTCATAACTATATCACACCTGTGCAATATCATAGGGCATTATCAGAATTTGTCATCAGTAGAAAATATCCCTTTAATAGAGTAGTTTCCACTTTTTACTAAACGCAGAACATGCCCAAAGCATTTGAACAATCTAAACTAACTGAGTTGAAAAGAACTGAGTTAAAACATCCAGCTAATAAATTACTTTATTGTATTTTAAACAGTTTATTGAAACATAGAAGTTGGTTCATTCTTTCCATTGCTTTTTGTTATTGTAAAACAAGCATATAATATATATATATATATATTATAACATTATCTAGCATATGAGTAATATTTTGCCTTGTTTTTGCAAGTATTTAAAGATTGCTTTGAAAACAAAATGAGCACTACTTTATTGTTTCCATCTTTAATTCTATATTTCATTAAAGCGTGTTTGCGCAATGCTAAGCACAAGTTACACTGGCACGAAAGAAAGCAGCAGCTTTACAAGACAGCTCATTAATCTAATTCTGCCGAGATGAGCCAATACAATCTGCAGCATGCGGCTCAACACGAAGCCAAATCTCCAGTCATTAGGCAAAATGAATTGTTTCGCAATGACTTTGTCCCTTGATAGTTTATTTGATAGCTCGGGCCAGAAATGCTTGTTTATATTTTTCAGTATGATATTAATTTTCCGGAGTCAGTTCGTCGATGAAAACTTGGGTACGTTTGTTACATGCTTTTCATCATGTTTGATGACCTCAAATGCCTTATTGTATTTATAATGATTGAAAAAAAAAGAAATTTCTTCTATTTTAATCACTTGTGATATATTCTTTCAATGTTCCACTGAGAGGGCATAACATATTTTGGGTGTAGCAGAATTTCTGCCAGACTGGTTGTTTAACATAACAGAGAGTCAAATATACACTGAAATAAACACACGACTTGACTATCTGGTACCTAGGTATGCTGTAGAGTAAGTAATCCTATCTCAGTTATCCTGTCTTAGTGATCCCATTTGGAAAAATTTTTTAAAATAATCCTTTTGTAATGGCTCCTTGTTCAGTGTGATATTTGCATAAGTATTATGATATTGTTTTTTGACGAGAAAGCATAATTGTTACTTTAAATGTTTTGATTAAACTATGATATGAACCTTTTTGGCACGAGACCATAAAACTACACCAGGCATAATAACTGTAAATGTCTTCTATCTAGCATTGTACATTGGGATATCAGCAATGAGCAGTTACACGGACTGTTCCTTGAAGAAGCCTCTGGTAATCCCTAGATTTTAGCTTCCCTGTTTCTTGGTGTTTGAGAACGTGATGAAAGAGTTGTTTTATTTTTAAATGACTACGACATAATTGCTACAAGTTATATGACTCGGGTCTGTTATTTCACTCGAAACTTAATGCAAAAAGTGAACTATGAGCGCATATTGTATATGAATTAGCAAAGATACTTTTGCTCTTTCACCCTCCAGCATATTTTAGTGTGTTCTCTTGAATAAAATAACATATAAAGCTGAAAAATTTACTCACCAAGATTTTCTTTCAATATTTGGAACCATAACATTGGTATTTTTCTATTTACATTATGCATTTTTAAAACCTGGTAGAACGTCATGTTCACAGCATCATTTGAAAATGAATTCTTTGTTTGTTTGTTTGTCTGTTTTAGGCATTGGTTCAAACTGTATAGGCATTGGTTCAAACACACACACTCTCTCTCTCTATCTATCTTCTTATTCTCTCTGTCCTCCCTCTTTCTTGCTATCTCTCTCCCCTCTCTCTTTCTCTCTTGACAACAAATCTGTGTCTTTGTCATAGAAACGTATCCTGGTTGTATCAGAACCAGGAATACCTCTATGGATAACTGAACTTGATATTATTCATGAAGACAGAGATGCAATTTGATAATTTTATGATTAAATTTGTACTTTTTACTTCTTTTTTCACTGTTAATAACTGAGGAAACGTAAATTTAAGAAAGAAGTGCTCCTAAAATATCATAAAATGATGATGAGCCCTACCGTTTTCATCTTGCCCTCTTCTAAGTTTTGCTTAATTTTATTCAGCTTGCAAACCTCACAGCCTGGAGTACAGAACATGAAAGTATTACAAAATGGCCCTAACCAAAGCAGATGACACAACAGGCGTCTAAAATGGGTCTTAGATGGTTCGGGTAAAGTCCTAAGATAAAATCAAGTCAACACGATGCAGTCAAAATGGGGATATCGCTTGCCAGCAATGACGTAATGGCAGTTAACGTATCAAGATTTTGCTTAGCAACCAAGGCTGTAAGACATGTGGCCATGGAATTTTTCTACGCCAAAAGAGATTTGCTAGTTCGGCATTAGGTATATCCTCTTTCTTAGCAAAGGTCACACAATGCAATGGTACAGCTGTAGCGAGCTTTTCTTATTCAACGGACCTATCTAAAATGTAACAAAATATAATATATAAAATAGAATCAGTGAGCTTTAGTATATATTTGAACCCTTGTTTTTCATCATACCGAATTGTTCGTTGCTAGTTTTATCACCGTTCTTTAGTTGCCAAGTGCAAAAGTGCCGCATGCCTATAGTAATTAATATATTAACTATATTCATTCCATGTTAATTACACAGATTTACATACACTGTGGAATTATGTGTCTTGATATTTTAAATCTGACACTGCATTTTTAAGTGACGATACTACACAGGGCTAAGTCAAATATATTATGTCTGATGCTCACTACTAACGCTATTGTGTTCCAGGGTAAGCCGGGAAATTTTTCTTCCTTGGCTGAACATATTTCAAGTGTCCATGAAACTAGGATATCGCTCAAGATAAAACGGAAATGAAAACACATATCTCATATGAAAACAATTAATATGTACATGAAGGCGTGTATTCCATAGCCACATCTGCATCACATCACATCCCAGGACTCACATGCTGATTACAAAGTACATAGATATGGTTTTATTTCATTGCGAACTAAGTTACTTCCTATAAATAATAAGAAAAGACAAAATTGGCTGCATCCAGACACTGACTTCTAAATTCATTTGAAAACAGATTTGCCTATTTGAAAACAGAACTTGCCGTTCAACTACAGTTTAAAAGAAAATAATGCATAGAACCCCTCTAGACAGTCTTCTCTTGCGATGATAGTTCAAGATGATTATTGCCTTTTATTTATTTAAACCTCTCTATGTAAACGCAGTGCAAACACGGGTGATAAATGCACAGATATGCTTTATGGGTAGGTATGAATTTTACGGATCATAAATGCACAAGGATGTTTCATTGTTAGCTACATGGAGATGATAAACCTATAAAGCACAATATCCTTGACTGTTAATAATACTGTTAATCATACTTGCAATGTTCTTGTCTGGACAGAGACAACTAAATACAATAAAATCTGAGCATGTCTTAGCAATACCGTTATCATTAACAAGAATGTCCTTGGACATTGTCTCCAGCCATTAAAGCGAAGATGTTACAAAGGAGAAATCGAGCAATTTTAACAAACTGTGGATTTTCTGTTTGAAGTTGGAATTAACATTGATATGCGATTTGATTTTAGACTGTTGGCAATATTATGGTCAATGAATAGTTGTTTTAAGTGAAATACGAGCATCCTTATGTGAAATATCGCAATGTAAAAAACTAAGCAGAATTACTAATATAGTGGTTTTTATTTTCTCGAAAGGAGTTACACCATTTTACAAACATGGACTGTCTTCAGGGTGCTCACAATATGGGTATTCCTCGGTAGTTCTCAGGAAGAAAGCGCCCCTGCCTGGGTACTTATCAGCATAGTAGCCCATCATCTGACAATCTACACCTTCTTCACAGGTTTCACACAGACACTGAAATAAGTTGTCAAAATATTGCGGTTTTTTAAATATTGTGATGCTATCATTAAAAATAACGTACAATGATTTAGCAGATGTCGTGTTTGATTTGTAAGATAATATTCCTTGAAAAAATTTCTCATTGATAGAAAATACCAGTACTGTACTTTTATATACCAATAGAACTAAAGGATTTTTTGGTTCTAAAAAATATAGTATTTATATTTACAGTAGAAACTTCAAGATGCTAAGAAAAAATGGTCACTTTTTCATTTGCATATCTTAATATTTAAAACCTCATCTACAGTATGCTAACTGAAGGAAGATGCGTGGCTAATGTGTGCGCACCCTACATGTGTAAGGCCTTCCGCACACATTATCTGTGCGCCCCCTACATGTGTAAAACCTTTCGCACACATGATCTATCTTACAAAACGCGTCAAGCCCACATCACTAAAAGACAGGGTCCCCAGTTGCTAGTTTCCCTTCACACATGTATTCAACGCCTGTTCGAAATATTGTAAGGAATTATATTTCCCAAAACGGGACTACTTCAATGATAATAAACAGACATTCTTCGCAAACCACACACGATGATAGTTAGACAGATGTTATTCATACTTTGTACAACATATTACTGTTTTACTATACATTCATGTGGTAAACACATGTTATCTCATTTCACCACATTTCTGTTCGAGGCAGGTACATTTAACAAATGTGGTAAGCATTTGCTTAATATATGTTTCTGTTAAAATTGTTTATCCACGGCTTTTTGAAACGAGCCCAAGAGAGTGCGAAGTTTGAAAACCCTTCCTCTTTAAACTAAATATAAATTTCTTGAAAGTTTAACACCAAAATGTGGAGTGTCTAATCTAGTTTATAAAACACCGAATTATATATTAAGGGGCGCAGTCAGAAGACTCATTACTGCAACTAGATACCGAAAACTAGATTTACTTTGACAAGTGTGTGTGTGAATTTGTTTGGTACCCCATTTTGTTGATTGAGAAATGCGATTTCGAAAATAACATTTGTAAAAAAAAGAGATGGTAGTTACACCATTTTAAAAAAACTGGAAATCCTTGTCATATATACTGCGACACATTATTTTCGTATTAATGCACACAGTTGCTTCACACATTCAGAAATAAACAAGCTCTATGTGTTTATTGGCAAGGAAACAACAAGTATCTCCTTGTCATCCCAAGCACATCAATACCAAGTTTCGTAGCCGCACACTTACCGCATTCGATTCTTCTTCAGACTCACAAGGGTAAGCACGGTAGGGGCACGTATCGTTATATTTAATTGAATTGAGCCAGTATGTCACAGAAATACCATGGTCACAGGCTAGAAAGAAATATTCAGTTCAAGTAGAAGACAGAAAAACTAAATCGCGACAGAGAATAAAATACATGCTTGACAATGCCGGCTATTAAATTCAGTTTTAGATAATGAACAAAAGTCCAGATGCAACAATTTTTTTGGAATACCATGAATTCACACAAAACATGCAAATTCATGGAGATAGCGAATTTTTCTACCTTAAAAATAGGAATGCATTGTGACAGTGTTTCTGAAATAAAGTAAATGCATCCTAGGAGGCTACTCATTATCATTGGAAATACAAAAATACTACATCTCCACCAGATTTATTGTAACCAGGCTGAAAATAAAATGAATGTTTCCTCACAAGGTTGAGGACAGGGCGGTTGACGTCTAGCATTATTCGGGAAGAAGTCAACATGGCCGACAAATTGCCCCAGTCCATAACTTAAAAACCCTTGTCCGTCTGTATTAATTGTATCGACAAAATTAGCGTCGTCAATGTCTATACGCAGCAAGCTGTCATTGGCTGAGAACCATGGCCCGGCTGGATCAAGACCTAAATCGAAAACAGACGTGGAGACCTGAGTGTGATATGGGGATTAGCCGTAAAACATGTTAAATACTGAAAATACTAGCCCTCATCCTAGCATATATGTGTTATTTTAGTACCAACACGGAATACTCTTGCCGCGCCTATTTTTTTTCATTTGCGGTAGTTATTAGAGGTGCACCCCCGCCCCTGCTCATCCCCGCATTTAATTTTTCCAACAGAAAAGAAAAGTAACGATTGCTTAGGTCTTTTCATTTCGATTTACTTTCTGCCATTTTGACGAATTAACCATAACCGACACAGTTTCGAACTATAAATGGTTAAATTTCTTTTTGGCTGCGTATTTAAATGATGACTTCGCGCTCACGGTTATCCTAGGCAACTTGGGGATTAAGGGTTTCAGGCCATTATTAGTGAGAGCTCAGGCAGCGCGTGGATTATGAGTTGCAGGCCATTATCTAGCGTCAGCTAAGGCAGTGCGGGGATTAAGATAAAGGTCATTATCTAGTGAGAGCCGAGACAGTGCGGTGATTAAGAGTTCGAGACTCATTGTTAACAACCGCGAATGGGGTTGGTGCATGTACACAATGGGTCAACAAACAGAAGACATTGCATTAGATAAATAAACGAGGAGCAGCTCACTCCCTTAGTTCGCTTTAAGTGTGGCACTGTTTGGATAGTCACCCAGAATTATGCAATTAACCGGTGTGCTTCCCATTTTAACGGGAAAAAGCTATGCGTTTATCCAGTTTATGCGATTAAGCGGTATGCAATTATCCGGTTATATTTCCAATAGATAGCATTGGAAATGCTTTGGGATTTGCGAATAATATGCGGTTAACCGATTTATGCGTTTAACCGGTATGCGATTAAGTGATTTCATCTGTATATATATATATATATATATATATATATATATACTCACTCCCATGTCTCAGTTAGACATAAATGGTTTCATTGTCCGTACATTGCACAAACGGCTTTTTACCTGTGACGCGCTCCATTTCACCGTACGACTCTTTGCCCATATACGAACAAACCTGTCCTCCAAGACTAAATCCTATGAAATATGCAAAGCATAGTTGGTAATGCAGATTCGTGTAAAAATTACTACACAAAGTATGCTAAATATTAAATATATTTATACTTGAAATCTATAAAATAGCAGTTGTTGTCGTTTGTTCATATGATATACAGAACAAAGCTAAGCACATAAGGACAGCGCCACCCTGTAATAGAAAATCTTCCAGAGGGATCATTTTATTAGAACTAATTAGAACTAACAATAGCCTCATTCTTATCACTCTCCATTATAAATGGCTTGTCAAATAGAACCACCTCGGAAAACTGGCCGTCTACTGCATATTTATGGAGCATACCAACGCAGTGTGTTGTGCTGATATCACCATCATAGAAGAGGTAAGCCACTTCCGCCGAGCAGGCTCCCACCACTCTGGCGTTACTGGCGGCAGAGGGATAGAGAATGGGGGCTAGTGCGCCACGCTGCCAGTCAATCACCATTACGTTCACATCAAAATACTAAACAAAACAATCAGAGCAAATAGCTTCTCTGTCTGTCAGTGAGTCAGTTAGTCAGCCAGTCACTGTCACGTTCGTATCAGAACACTAAGCGAAACCAACGCAATGCAGTACTGCGTTGTCAGTTTACAGATGGCATGTCTGCAGCAAAACAGTAACAAAAGAATTACAACAGATCGTTCCAATTCAATGACAGTTGTGTTTAGATCAACATGTTTTAAAAATTATGTGGTCATACAATGACTGCTCTATTGGTTATCTATTAATTAAATTTACTAAAGCTACAGTTAGACCAGGACGAAAAGAGTCGCATTTCTTGGTCACAGCTGAGGATGATTTGTTTTGATTAACAATTTCAGTGATCAGGTATTGGCCAAAATCGTTTTTCTTTCTTTTTTTGGCAAAATATGGCTTAACGGATTTATAGAGCTCTTTATGACAAAACACTTAGATTATCAATTTATCAATTTGCTAATTTGAAGAAACATTTCGTGTGAGAAAGTGCTCTTTTATTCACATTTTAATCCTCGTAGCCCATGGTAATATTTCAAATGTCATATATCGTTCAACTATGGCCCACATTTTTCATGTCTTTCTTAATAATCTGTTTCTTACAGGTTTTGACCAAATGGTTTATGTGCTTATTCTAATTTTGGATTTGGACTACGACAAGTCAATGTTGTTTTCATATGGTCTCAGGTAAGTCATCACCTCCAATAAGGCATTTTATGTGGTGCTACCTATGTCAGTACCTTCAAGAAGACATTTTTATAGGATCTTAGGTATGTCATCACCTCAAAAAAGAAATTTGCATATGGTATTAGGTATGTCAGTACTTCTAAGAAAACATTTGTATATGGTATAAGGTATGTTGGTACCTCCAAGAAGACATCTTTCATTTCATACATGCCCAGGGGACTGGCATTCCAGCCATGCGCAATGAACTTGGTAGGCTTGGATGGATCAAACTCAGGCCTTAGAGCAGAACATACAAAGTGTATGTTACGTGTTTTATAGGCATAGTTGTATACATATAGCCACAAGAACAGAAACATATACTCTGTACAATATGGTGCGTAGCTATGCATTAGACACTAACAGCAATATATTCTTCTAAATCTAAATATAAATCACACACACACACACACACACACACACACATACACACATTAAGAGAGTGATTCACTGAAACGCTTCTATTTATAACGTGTTTTGTGCACATACATTGGCATAGAGATTATAAATAAATCCATTAGAAATTTAAGCATTACAGATCAAAACAATATAGCAAGTTAAATAAGTATCCCGGTCGCACTTACGGAATTGGAATATCAGTGTCATTTTCAGGTATTTCAACCATGACTGGCTCTTCAGGGTTCTCGCGTGTAAACAAGTGCCATGACAACCGCTGGTCTTGTGGTGATTCCGGAAGCTGCCGATTGTGGAATGGCGGGTCGTTGGTAAAGCAGCCACAAGGAGGATAACACACCTCTGCAGCCAAGCTATGAACGAAAAAGAAAACAAAAATGCTGTACTACTGTATGTTATTATGCAACCAGATTCTACCACTGTATTGAGGAAGAGTTTAGAAATAGGCGTATGTTATATTTGAGCAAGGTTTTGTGTTTACACACATTCGTGTGAAAAAAACAAACTTTTTTATATTGACTGTGTTTTCTTTTTTTTAAATACATTTTTAAATAAATAATAAAAAAATCATATTGAATTTCATGAACTCAAATTATAAACGTTTATGTAGCATTTACAAAATGTAACTTAGTTTGATGCGAATGCGTCAATTTTAATTCAATTAATAGGTTATATTAAATTCATTATGAGTTTACACTTCAGTCTTAGATATAAATATCGGTTTGTTATATTTATATTTGAATTTGCAACCTGATTGTTACTGTTAAAGCAAATTTCTCTTGCTTAGTTTTGCTAAACAGCACAAATTAAATGCTTCTTTACCTGCAACCAAAGACGAAAAATCCGAAAATAAATTCCAGCCTCATCACTGAAGGTATTTGTTTCTGAGCAGTTAGAATGTGTTAAGTTGAATAAGTAATATCATTGTGACATGGTCATGCTATCTGGGGTAAACGATATGCGTTATCTGTTTACAGTTGTTCATCGCGTATGATAGCCGCCTTCTCTGCCAGTTAATCAGGCCTCCCTCAAGATTTTGGAAACACATAAATTTTGAGTTACAGGTCTTTTGATTGTCCTGGGGATTGGAATGCCGCTCTGGTGTCTCTCACAGAGTATAGACACAGATTAAAGACAATTTTCAGATTGCTGAATACAAATTTCTTATAAAATAAATAACTGAAACAAGAAGTCTCACCGCCCCATCCTAAGTGCCACCCAGCACATCACCACCAACCCGCATACGCCGGTAGTTAACTAGAAACATAAAGAAAATTGTCTTGAGAAATAACATATTACAAACAGGTGTTGTAAGCCTTAGTTCGTGCTTATGTCCCTTAATTGCTTCATCAAATATTTTGGTCATGTGTTAAATATATATATATATATATATATATATATATATATATATATATATATATATATATATATATATATATATATATATATATATATATATATATATATATATATATATATATATATCTGTGTGTGTGTGTGTGTGTGTGTGCTCCTGTCTTCACGGCGAAGTCAGAGCCTGTGGTCGTAAGCTCAAAGTGAAACTGGAGCTTTTTTGTGAAACCGGACCCAAAACCCAGGGTCTACATTCAAAAACCGAGTTATGATAACCATGATTTATATTGAGAGATGGGCTTTCATATGAGAGGGGTGTCCAGAAACGCCTGGTGTATTTTTGGGGCAAAATTTTGGTTTTTTTTAGTTTATACACTTTCCAATAGGG
Source organism: Protula sp. h YS-2021 (assembly GCA_949752745.1). Lineage (NCBI taxonomy): Eukaryota > Metazoa > Annelida > Polychaeta > Sabellida > Serpulidae > Protula > Protula sp. h YS-2021. The sequence goes on along the minus strand of OX457031.1, from coordinate 15,706,941 downwards.
GGAGACCCACCGTGAGCGAGCACATGGCAGGTTAATTAAAACTTGGCCAATCAAGTGATTTCCACATGGTTTGAGCCTATTTTCTCGACCAATGAATGAAGAATACTTGAAAAAGCACGTGTTGGGCGACTTCATGAGATATGGGGGGTGTCACCTTTTTTGTTTACAAAATTTTCCAAGTCCTAGCAGCTTGTTATCCCTGTAGCAGCTCATAAACGTATAGCAAAGTGATAAATGGTGTTTATTTTTCTGTAAAACAGTGTTTTTTTTACAACCTTTTACTTGGTTTATACAAAAGCATATTTTACAATAGTTACATTCAAGGCTTTCACCCACATTGTGAAATGTCCGTTTTCACGGTGTGTGTGTACCTTTTCTATAACTTTGCATTGTCCTCCTTTTTAAACTTCAAATTATCAACAGCTTAAGCTATTTCCATTGTACTTTCTTTTACAATATATGTTAAAAATATTATTTTATCTCCATTAGAATTAGCTGTGTTTGGCGGTAATTTTTCTTGGAATTTACTTTTTGTGTTTGAACTGATGATGGGTCCAAAAATGCTTGACTGACGGCATTAATTGTCCTTTATGTAAGTGCCGATCTGAATATATTTTTAGGTTAATGTTTTAACTTGATTTGTTTTAACGGTTTCAAACTGTGAACTTTACTTTCTCTTTATTCGAGTAGTGATTTTTAAACACTGATATTAAATACCACTGTGTTCATACCTGTTTGGTATGCACACAGTGGTATTTTTTTTGTCAATGTATGGTGGCTGGATTCGACTGAATTTTAAATTCCTCTAATGATTTCTAGAGGAGTGTGGATACACCTCAAAACATGAAGAGAAATGGCTTGCGTTTCTCATAGATTGCTCTTTTTCGCCTGAAACTGCGGTCCTTATAATTAAACATTTATTTTCTTTTGTCTCTATTTCTCTTAGCTCAGTTTGTCCGTAAATTTGGTTAGAATTGCTTTGCTTTTTTGTCAATGATAGATCTAATATCGCTTGTATGACTGCCTTAATTTTTTTTGTACTTAAATATTAAACATTCGTCAACCTTAGATGTTTTTTTATGTGAGGAATAAGATAGACTTAACACTTTTAATGTCATGCAGCGGAAATTCACAAACCGCTTGAGAAAATGCTGGCTACACCCGTTATTAAATGTTACTGTTAGAGTAATATTGTAATAAAAAACTTTTAAGATCTAGTTACAAGGCTACAGTTGGCGTCAAAGTCTCACACCTTTCAAATTAGCATTTCTACAATTGAAAGAAAACTTTTTATGCTTGTAATTCCTGGTAAATTTGGGTTTTCCGGTTTACTTTAATAGTTTGCAGACTGTTTCTCATATTTGTATGCTATTTTTCACAGTTTACTTGTTATTTATCTGAATGTGCTGTAGACGACATCATACATTTATTTTTCTCTTATCTCTATTAAAATTAGCTGTCTTTGCACATGCTTTTAGAATCTTCTAATTTTCCTTTTGAATCGATGGGCTCAAAATCGCTGCGAATGACTGTCTTTATTTTCTTTTCATTGGTGGTATGATCTTAAAACGCTTCAATTTTCTACAACTGCGTGGAAAAATCCCTTATATGTCCGTTTTATTAGTTGTTCGTGAAGAGATAGGGTTTGTATACTCTGGTATGTTACATTTCTCTGAAGTTTTTTGTTTGGACTAATTGTAACTGCGAGATATATTACCATTGTTTTTCTGATTGTACACACCAAAGTCTTCTGAAAGTAGAAATTGTTATTGTTTATGATATAATCCTTGAAGCCACCCCGTCTCCTGTTGATATTTCTGCTTTTGAGAAAGAAAAATATATTCTTAAAAATCGTGAAAGCGGATCCTTAGAATAAACAATCTTAGGTATCGCAACATTAATATGGGCTGCCTTGAAAAAGTGGGTCAAATATATTTTAAATCCACCCCCTCCCTACTCCCACCTACCCCAAGAACCAAGTTATTTATGCGGAGACATTTGAAACAATACTTTTAATGTCACGCAACGGAAATTCACAAACTCCTTGAAAAAATGCTGGCTACGCCCGATATTCCATGTCGTACTGTTTGAGTGACATTGAATTAAACAAAAAAAAAAGAACTTTTAAGATCTAGTTATAAGGTTTTAATTGGTATGAAAGTGATACACATTTACATTCAGCATTTATAAAATTGAAAAAAAAGAGAACAACAACTTTTTATGCTTGTAATGTGTGGTAAATTCCGGTTTTCAAACTGGGGAAGATTACTATAATAGTTTGCAGGCTGTTTCTCATATTTGCATGCTATTTTACACAGTTTATCTGAATGTGCTGTAGACGACGTCACACATTTATTTTTTTTTTATCTCTGTTAAAATTAGCTGTATTTACACATGCGGTTAGAATCTTCTACTTTTCCTTTTGCATCGATGGGCCCAAAACCGCTGCGAATGACTGACCTTATGTTCTTTTCATTGGTGGTATGATCTTAAAACGCTTCAATTTTCTACATTTGCGTGCACAAATCTCTCATGTGTGCGTTTTATTATTTTTTTCGTAAAGAGATAGGGTTTGTTTACTCTGGAATGTTACATTTCTCTGAGGAGTTTTGTTTGGACTAAGTGTAACTGCTCGATATATCGTCATTATTTTTCTGATTGTGCAGACCAAGGTCTGATGAAAGTGAAAATGTTATTGTTTATGACATAATCCTTGAGGCCATCCCGTCTCCTCTTGATATTTCTGCTTTTGAGAAAGAAAAATATATTCTTTAAAAAATCGTGAAAGCGGATCCTTAGAATGAACAATCCTAGGTATCGCAACATTGATATGGGCTGCCTTGAAAAAGTGGGTCCAATTTACTTTAAATCCACCCCCCCTCCCTACTCCCACCTACCCCAAGAACCAAGTTATTTATGCGGAGACATTTGAAACAATACTTTTAATGTCACGCAACGGAAATTGACAAACTCCTTGAAAAAATGCTGGCTACGCCCGATATTCCATATCGTGCTGTTTGAGTGACATTGGATTAAACAAAAAAGGACTTTTAAGATCTAGTTATAAGGTTTTAATTGGCATGAAAGTGATACACATTTAGGATTCAGCATTTATAAAATTGAAAAAAAGAGAACAACAACTTTTTATGCTTGTAATGTGTGGTAAATTCCGGTTTCAAACTGGGGAAGATTACTATAATAGTTTGCAGGCTGTTTCTCATTTTGCATGCTATTTTACACAGGTTATCTGAATGTGCTGTAGACGACGTTATACACTTATTTTTCTCTTAATTCTGTTAAAATTAGCTGTATTTCCACATGCGGTTAGAATCTTCTCATTTTCCTTTTGAATCGATGGGCCTAAAACCGCTGCGAATGACAGATTTTATTTTCTTTTCATTAGTGGTATGATCTTAAAACGCTTCAATTTTCTACAGTTGCGTGCACAAATCTCTTATGTGTACGTTTTGTTATTTTTTTCGTAAAGAGATAGGGTCTGTTTACTCTGGAATGTTATATTTCACTGAGGATTTTTGTTTGGACTAAGTGTAACTGCTCGATTTATCGTCATTATTTTTCTTATTGTGCAGACCAAGGTCTGATGAAAGTGAAAATGTTATTGTTTATGACATAATCCTTGAGGCCATCCCGTCTCCTCTTGATATTTCTGCTTTTGAGAAAGAAAAATATATTCTTAAAAAAATCGTGAAAGCGGATCCTTAGAATGAACAATCTTAGGTATCGCAACATTGATATGGGCTACCTTGAAAAAATGGTTCAAATATACTTTAAATCCATCCCCCCTCCCTACTCCCACCTACCCCAAGAACCAAGTTATTTATGCGGAGACATTTGAAACAATACTTTTAATGTCACGCAACGGAAATTCACAAACTCCTTGAAAAAATGCTGGCTACGCCCGATATTCCATATCGTGCTGTTTGAGTGACATTGGATTAAACAAAAAAGGACTTTTAAGATCTAGTTATAAGGTTTTAATTGGCATGAAAGTGATACACATTTAGGATTCAGCATTTATAAAATTGAAAAAAAAGAGAACAACAACTTTTTATGCTTGTAATGTGTGGTAAATTCCGGTTTCAAACTGGGGAAGATTACTATAATAGTTTGCAGGCTGTTTCTCATTTTGCATGCTATTTTACACAGGTTATCTGAATGTGCTGTAGACGACGTTATACATTTATTTTTCTCTTAATTCTGTTAAAATTAGCTGTATTTCCACATGCGGTTAGAATCTTCTCATTTTCCTTTTGAATCGATGGGCCTAAAACCGCTGCGAATGACAGATTTTATTTTCTTTTCATTAGTGGTATGATCTTAAAACGCTTCAATTTTCTACAGTTGCGTGCACAAATCTCTTATGTGTACGTTTTGTTATTTTTTTCGTAAAGAGATAGGGTCTGTTTACTCTGGAATGTTATATTTCACTGAGGATTTTTGTTTGGACTAAGTGTAACTGCTCGATTTATCGTCATTATTTTTCTTATTGTGCAGACCAAGGTCTGATGAAAGTGAAAATGTTATTGTTTATGACATAATCCTTGAGGCCATCCCGTCTCCTCTTGACATTTCTGCTTTTGAGAAAGAAAAATATATTCTTAAAAAAATCGTGAAAGCGGATCCTTAGAATAAACAATCTTAGGTATCGCAACATTGATATGGGCTACCTTGAAAAAATGGTTCAAATATACTTTAAATCCATCCCCCCTCCCTACTCCCACCTACCCCAAGAACCAAGTTATTTATGCGGAGACATTTGAAACAATACTTTTAATGTCACGCAACGGAAATTCACAAACTCCTTGAAAAAATGCTGGCTACGCCCGATATTCCATATCGTGCTGTTTGAGTGACATTGGATTAAACAAAAAAGGACTTTTAAGATCTAGTTATAAGGTTTTAATTGGCATGAAAGTGATACACATTTAGGATTCAGCATTTATAAAATTGAAAAAAAAGAGAACAACAACTTTTTATGCTTGTAATGTGTGGTAAATTCCGGTTTCAAACTGGGGAAGATTACTATAATAGTTTGCAGGCTGTTTCTCATTTTGCATGCTATTTTACACAGGTTATCTGAATGTGCTGTAGACGACGTTATACACTTATTTTTCTCTTAATTCTGTTAAAATTAGCTGTATTTCCACATGCGGTTAGAATCTTCTCATTTTCCTTTTGAATCGATGGGCCTAAAACCGCTGCGAATGACAGATTTTATTTTCTTTTCATTAGTGGTATGATCTTAAAACGCTTCAATTTTCTACAGTTGCGTGCACAAATCTCTTATGTGTACGTTTTGTTATTTTTTTCGTAAAGAGATAGGGTCTGTTTACTCTGGAATGTTATATTTCACTGAGGATTTTTGTTTGGACTAAGTGTAACTGCTCGATTTATCGTCATTATTTTTCTTATTGTGCAGACCAAGGTCTGATGAAAGTGAAAATGTTATTGTTTATGACATAATCCTTGAGGCCATCCCGTCTCCTCTTGATATTTCTGCTTTTGAGAAAGAAAAATATATTCTTAAAAAAATCGTGAAAGCGGATCCTTAGAATGAACAATCTTAGGTATCGCAACATTGATATGGGCTACCTTGAAAAAATGGTTCAAATATACTTTAAATCCATCCCCCCTCCCTACTCCCACCTACCCCAAGAACCAAGTTATTTATGCGGAGACATTTGAAACAATACTTTTAATGTCACGCAACGGAAATTCACAAACTCCTTGAAAAAATGCTGGCTACGCCCGATATTCCATATCGTGCTGTTTGAGTGACATTGGATTAAACAAAAAAGGACTTTTAAGATCTAGTTATAAGGTTTTAATTGGCATGAAAGTGATACACATTTAGGATTCAGCATTTATAAAATTGAAAAAAAAGAGAACAACAACTTTTTATGCTTGTAATGTGTGGTAAATTCCGGTTTCAAACTGGGGAAGATTACTATAATAGTTTGCAGGCTGTTTCTCATTTTGCATGCTATTTTACACAGGTTATCTGAATGTGCTGTAGACGACGTTATACACTTATTTTTCTCTTAATTCTGTTAAAATTAGCTGTATTTCCACATGCGGTTAGAATCTTCTCATTTTCCTTTTGAATCGATGGGCCTAAAACCGCTGCGAATGACAGATTTTATTTTCTTTTCATTAGTGGTATGATCTTAAAACGCTTCAATTTTCTACAGTTGCGTGCACAAATCTCTTATGTGTACGTTTTGTTATTTTTTTCGTAAAGAGATAGGGTCTGTTTACTCTGGAATGTTATATTTCACTGAGGATTTTTGTTTGGACTAAGTGTAACTGCTCGATTTATCGTCATTATTTTTCTTATTGTGCAGACCAAGGTCTGATGAAAGTGAAAATGTTATTGTTTATGACATAATCCTTGAGGCCATCCCGTCTCCTCTTGATATTTCTGCTTTTGAGAAAGAAAAATATATTCTTAAAAAAATCGTGAAAGCGGATCCTTAGAATGAACAATCTTAGGTATCGCAACATTGATATGGGCTACCTTGAAAAAATGGTTCAAATATACTTTAAATCCATCCCCCCTCCCTACTCCCACCTACCCCAAGAACCAAGTTATTTATGCGGAGACATTTGAAACAATACTTTTAATGTCACGCAACGGAAATTCACAAACTCCTTGAAAAAATGCTGGCTACGCCCGATATTCCATATCGTGCTGTTTGAGTGACATTGGATTAAACAAAAAAGGACTTTTAAGATCTAGTTATAAGGTTTTAATTGGCATGAAAGTGATACACATTTAGGATTCAGCATTTATAAAATTGAAAAAAAAGAGAACAACAACTTTTTATGCTTGTAATGTGTGGTAAATTCCGGTTTCAAACTGGGGAAGATTACCATAATAGTTTGCAGGCTGTTTCCCATATTTGCATGCTATTTTACACAGGTTATCTGAATGTGCTGTAGACGACGTTATACATTTATTTTTCTCTTATCTCTGTTAAAATTAGCTGTATTTATACATGCGGGTAGAATCTTCTCATTTTCCTTTTGAATCGATGGGCCCAAAACCGCTGCGAATGACAGATTTTATTTTCTTTTCATTAGTGGTATGATCTTAAAACGCTTCAATTTTCTACATTTGCGTGCACAAATCTCTTATGTGTACGTTTTGTTATTTTTTTCGTAAAGATATAGGGTCTGTTTACTCTGGAATGTTATATTTCTCTGAGGAGTTTTGTTTGGACTAAGTGTAACTGCTCGATATATCGTCATTATTTTTCTGAATGTACAGACCAAGGTCGGATGAAAGTGAAATTATTATTGTTTATGACATAATCCTTGAGGCCATCCCGTCTCCTCTTGATATTTCTGCTTTTGAGAAAGAAAAATATATTCTTAAAAAAATCGTGAAAGCGGATCCTTAGAATGAACAATCTTAGGTATCGCAACATTGATATGGGCTGCCTTGAAAAAGTGGGTCAAATATACTTTAAATCCACCCCCCTCCCTACTCCCACCTACCCCAAGAACCAAGTTATTTATGCGGAGACATTTGAAACAATACTTTTAATGTCACGCAACGGAAATTCACAAACTCCTTGAAAAAATGCTGGCTACGCCCGATATTCCATATCGTGCTGTTTGAGTGACATTGGATTAAGCAAAAAAAGGGCTTTTAAGATCTAGTTATAAGGTTTTAATTGGCGTGAAAGTGATACACATTTACAATTCAGCATTTATAAAATTCAAAAAAAAAGAGAACAACAACTTTTTATGCTTGTAATGTGTGGTAAATTCCGGTTTTCAAACTGGGGAAGATTACTATAATAGTTTGCAGGCTGTTTCTCATATTTGCATGCTATTTTACACAGTTTATCTGAATGTGCTGTAGACGACGTTATACACTTATTTTTCTCTTAATTCTGTTAAAATTAGCTGTATTTCCACATGCGGTTAGAATCTTCTCATTTTCCTTTTGATTCAATGGGCCCAAACCGCTGCGAATGACTAACTTTATTTTCTTTTCATTAGTGGTATGATCTTAAAACGCTTCAATTTTCTACATTTGCGTGCACAAATCTCTTATGTGTGCGTTTTATTATTTTTTTCGTAAAGAGATAGGGTCTGTTTACTCTGGAATGTTACATTTCTCTGAGGAGTTTTGTTTGGACTAAGTGTAACTGCTCGATATATTGTCATTATTTTTCTGATTGTACAGACCAAGGTCTGATGAAAGTGAAATTGTTATTGTTTATGACATAATCCTTGCGGCCATCCCGTCTCCTCTTGATATTTCTGCTTTTGAGAAAGAAAAATATATTCTTAAAAAAATCGTGAAAGCGGATCCTTAGAATAAATAATCTTAGGTATCGCAACATTGATAAGGGCTGCCTTGAAAAAGTGGTTCAAATATACTTTAAATCCATCCCCTCCCTACTCCCAGCTACCCCAAGAACCAAGTTATTTATGCGGAGACATTTGAAACAATACTTTTAATGTCACGCAACGGAAATTCACAAACTCCTTGAAAAAATGCTGGCTACGCCCGATATTCCATATCGTACTGTTTGAGTGACAATGAATTAAAAGAAAAAGGAATTTTAGGATCTAGTTACAAAGTTTTTGTTGGCCTTAAATCTTATACACTTTGCATTTCAGAATTTATACGATTGAAAGGAAAGAGAACAACCTTTTATGCTTGTATTGTGTGATAAATTTTGGTTTTCAAAGTGGGGAAGATTAATATAATAGTTTGTAGGCTGGTTCTCACATTTACGCACTATTTTTCACATTTTACATTTTTTTCTGTTGTCTTTGTTAAAATAAGCTGTGTTTGTCGCACGTGTGGTTAGAGTTTTCTAATTTTTGTTTTTGAATTGATGGGCCCAAAAATGCCTCAGTGACTGTCTTTATTATCTTGTTGCTTATATTTTGATCTTAAAACGCTTAAATTTTCTACAACTGTATGGATACATCTTACACATGCGCGCTGTAGTTTTTATTTGGTTAAGGCATGAGGTTCGGATACTCTGCAATATTACATTTTTCTGAAGCTTTTGGTTCAGACTTAGTGTAAATATTGTATAAATTGCCATTGATTTCCTTATTGTATGGAGCAAAGTCTTCTTAAATTAAATTATTTAGGGTGGGTTGCAACTCTGAACCCCCCCCCCCCCCTTTGTTTCCGCCACTGGTGACAGTCATTGTTCAGAATTGCTTCCGCATTGCACGTAATTAAAAGTGTGAAGTTGAATTTCTTTTGAAAATGTGTTTGCCTTCTTTGATTGTGGTTCTTGTGCTGCGGAAGCAGTGATAGAGAGACAGTGCAATGCATGGGGGGATGGTTAATTGACAGCAGCTTATGCGCATGAATATGGATTGAGTGCAAGCAAGTGATGTCAGACTTGAATTTGCCAGCCAATCAGCGTCTTTGAAACTCAGAAAATGCTGCATATTCTATGCGACGGGATTAAGTCATTTTAACGCGCGAAAACAAGACCCATCAAAGTACTTATTTTCTTTATTTCTTTGTGTGTTTTGTTTTACTATTGTTCAGATACAGTGAAATTTTGATCACATAACTGTTTTTAGCTTGAAAGATGAGCTCTTAAAAGGAGATTTTAGAACTATTTTGGTGTCCGGATGCCGCGTTTTTAATGATGTTAGTGGGCCGGCTAGCGTGGCTTGCATCCTTTGTTCGGCGCCATCAAGACTGGAAAGACGCAACTTTTTACCAAAATAAGGATAGTTTATTGTGGAAGTGTTGTGTGGATAAAATATCATACTGAAGGTAAGTAATAAGAGTGAAAGTGCACTGAATTTGTCTTTCTTTTATTTTTTTTTTGCAGTAAAAGTGGTATTTTACCTTTGATAATGTTTGCGGTGGAAACTTTTGAAATATTTCACTAAATTGAGAACTATCACCGGACTTTTTCCTTTGTTAATGTTGTTAATAACAATTGCGTACACGTTTAAAACAACGCTGTTCAAAGCCGTATTTTTTTTTGCATAAGAGTGACTTTGGAAATGTCGGATTCAGATCTAATTTCTTCTTAAATCCGCAAATTGTTTCTGTAATTTTAATGCTATATGAACAATGAATTATACGGCAAGGTTTTTTATTGTGGTTATGGTTATACTTTAATTCACAAAATTCTCTTAAGTCCAGGTTCGCTGAGATTAAAATGACACCCCCCAAGAAAAAGTTATCTCCCTCTTATGTGTTGTATTTCTTCTTTTTCCCAAGCAGCGCAGTTATATCAGTTTTTTTGTAAAAAGAAAGGGCTAGACTCAGCTTGGAGTTATTTTTGGCAGAGTTTTGGAGGAAAGTGTCGTGCTATAAGTTAAAAACCCATTGCCCGTTCCGACTATGATATCTGACCCTTGTGTGTGTCAGGGTTCGCGCTGGGTTCTCAGGAAAGTGCGTAAAAAAAGAAAAGTATGGATAAATTGGGTCCAGAAAGACTCGGTGGGTTCCGAAAAAGTGAATCATTTCGTAAAAAATGCCCCAAAAGTGGACAAAAACCCCGTCAACGCAAACCCTGGTGTGTGTGTGTGTTTTTTTGTGTGTGTGATTTCTCTGTGTTTTATATGGCAGGGCGGCGAATGTTGAGCTTAAACCTCTTTGCTGGACTCGTGTGCAAAGTAGTTAATTGTAATCCTGATTCCATTCAGTCAAATGGCTGTACTATGTTCTTTGTCAATTACTGCAATCAGGACTTGATTAGGAGTGGTTTGATTATCTTTGTAAATTGTTTAAACCCTTTCTCCTGGGGTCCAATTGGAGCGGATTTTTTTCGCTTACCTATGCATTTTTGGAATAATTAAAGAGGGTTGTGTTTTGTTTCAATGTGTGTAAAGTTTATATATTCTTTGAAAGTAGACCTCACGGCTTTCGCATGGAACTGGCATAAACAGGCCATATACAGTGGCTGTGTAAGGGTTGCAACTAGTTTTTTCCTTTTTGGAGAGATTTTGATATCACCTGCATTTTTTTTTATATTCTATTCAGGGTTCGCGTTGGCGGGGTTTTTGTTCACTTTTTGGGCATTTTTTAAAAGAAATGACTCTGGACCAAACCGAGTCACTTTCCTTTTTTAATTCACTTTCCTGAGAACCCAGCGCGAACCCTGCTATTGTTTGCCAAAAAGGGTTCTTGAACATTTGTTTCATTTTTGGAACGGTGCTTTCTTTTAAACCAGGAATTACTTTTGGGTCTTAATTCGCCCTATATATATGTGTATCCTTATCACAAACAAAAGTATATTTGTGTGTAAAATATACATTTTCTTTCAGATGCCAAAAAAGAAAGGATTCAAGAGGCAACCAAAGGCCCACCACCTCGAAATAGAGGAATACAAGGTTGGGGACATCATCCTGTTCCAAAGGAAGGCGGTTTGGTGGCCGGTCAAAGTTACAAAAGCCTCGGGGGGTATCATGACTGTGCAGTACATTGGCTATGAAGAGGGGTAAGTGCACAAGTTTTTATAGCAACTTTCCTATCTATTTCAGATTGTCCTGCATGGATTAATGTTGTGCAGTGATGTCATTTTTATTAATTTTGCGTTGTTCTAAATATTTCTTTTCAGCTTCCATGTGTAGGCACTAATTTTTTTGTCCATTCTTTTCCTGCATCGTCTTATTTGTGTGTTTTATACTTTGCCAGTAAGCTCTGCTTTCAATGTAAAGATTGGTGGTGTTTTGATGTGTAATGTTCTTGCAGGATTTGAAGTGTTAGCTTTGTATATTGTTTCATAATGCTTTTTATTAGGGATCTCACTCACGTCGTAACAAAACCCAGACTGGTGAAACCATGTCCAAGCGATATGGATATCTGTAAGAATATTAGTCAAAGCTAGATCGTTCTTATTAGAGTAACAGTTCATTTGAGATGCATAATGTTTCGAATGTGATGTGTTTTCCCATTTATTCTAAAGCCCATTTAAGATGCAGTTCGTTTCATTGTTTCTTTTGCCTGAGACGTTTTTGATTGTGTGTAGTTGTATTTTACATTTTTTTCATAGTTTATAACCCTTGTAGTGTACAGGAGTGGAGCTTAATGTCTGTTCCCTCTTCTCCGGAAAAATCGTTCTTGACCGATCGTCTGCTCGGGACCTCGGTACCATTAGGTACGGAGGTCCCGACGTGGCACTGAGGACCCGACAAGTTTTTCATATCAAATCCCCACCCCCCCCCACCCATCTTTGATTGTGTCTTAAAATCGCTGCTTCTTCCTCCCCCGCCCCCTCCTTCCCAAGCCGCGGTGCAGCGCATTTTCTCAAACAAGTTATGTTGCCGCCTATGTTACTTTTTTGTGCTCGAGCGGTGAAGGACCAGGGGTGACGATAAAACTGGAGCTTGATGGAACAATAACAAAAGTGAAGTTGTATTTCTAAAAAAATACGAGTGCTGTCACTGAAACCACTCCCTCCACCCCCCCCCCCTGCACTGAGAACCCAGTTCGCTTCCTCAGTGCCACTTCGGGACCTCATCACTGGTGATACTAAAAATCCCGAGCAGACGGTGACCCTGCCTCAGCCCTGGTGTGTTATGTACAGTTTTCTCCCATGCTCGAATCTTTAGATTTACAGTAGATATGCAACGTGTTAAACCCTTGCTTTCCCTTTGTTTGTAGCCCCTCCCCCTTTTCTTTTTTCTTTAACTTGCAATATCTTTGCATTGTGCGATAAAATATTTTACTTTTTATGTACGAGGTTTTATTTTTGCATGACCGACCAGTAAATCATTTAAGGTGTAAGGATTCCAAGGACCAATTTTAACTTTTATAATTTAAAATTGTCCTAATTCTTCCTTTATTACACAAGAAATATGTATTTTTATGTTGATTTAAAGAGGTTTTTTTTTAAATTGAATGTGAAATATAATTTTTAGAATCTGTGTTCGGAAAAAAAAACTTTGACAGTGTCCGCCTCGAGACTGGAAGATCGTGGGTTCAAACCCCGGTCGGGTCATACCTAAGACTTTAAAATTGGGACTCCTCCTTGCTACCCTGTGAGGCACTCCACATGTAAGGGTTAGAAGGAGGGCTGGAATGCCCCATTTCAGTATAATGTGGCAGGGGGATCCCGATATGACCATAGCAGTTGAAAGGGATCTAAAGAACAATACAATACAAGAATCTGTGTTCGGAAAAAAAAACTTTGACAGTCTTCGTCAAATTTCAGTTTCTTTGCCTCCTGTCATTCATTGTGGTCCTTATACCTTAAATGCGGCAGAGCAATGCCTCAAATCGCAGTGAAAAATGGAGACTTAAGGACATAATGCATATGTTGTTATTGAAAACGACTAGTTGCGCATCTATCTAATCTAGGTACAATGATTGTTATTTTAAAGACAAGGTGAACAAAAGACCCACCGGCACCTACCGCACGGTATGGGCGCACGCCCGACGCAAGCATGCCTTGAGGGATCATAGTCACCTCTATGTTGCCCTCGGAGGTGGGTTTTAGATTTCATGTAATGGTGTGCTTAGTTTGTTTCACACTTTTTATCGGTATTAAATTTATTATATTCAGGGTTCATAGCGATCCTTGAAATCCTGGAAAATCCTGGAATTTTACCTCCAAATGTCCTTGAAAATCTTGGAATTTGACGTCTGGTTTTCGCTATGAACCCTGTATATTACTTTCTGGTTGAATAATTAATATGACATGTTTGCTGAAGTTCTGGTTTCGAAGAAAAGTAGTATATTTTGACAGTTAAATATGTTTACCGGCGAAAAAAGTTCACTTGAAAACTGTAAGATCAGTTTTTTACAGACGAAAACATAAGTTGAAGTTAATTTTTTTTAATCAGAATTGATCACGCAAGCACACGTTGAAACAACTTCAGACAGTGATGTTGTATTCATGGGGGAGGAAATCCCAGAGGTGAAGAAGGAGATAGTCCCCAAGACAGAAAAGGATTTTTTGGCAAGTTTCTGTCATGTACAGTTAAATATTTTGAAAACGCTCAAGACCGTTTTATGTGGATCCTATGAAGATGGAGGAATTTTTTTGTCAAGTTTCTATCATGTACACTTAAATATTTGGAAATCGCTCAAGACCGTTTTATGTGGACTCTACCAGAAACTTGAGAACTCATCTCCTTTTGACGTGCTTGCATTGAAAGTTGAGAGTCACAAAAGTTTAAAACTTGCATTAGAAATGTAATTGTAAGGACTTGTAAGGACTGGAAATAAGTGTCTTCTGTTATTTATTGTACAAAAACAGGCGAAACTTCACAGACAGGGCGGAAAACACGCGCCAGTGAAACGGTATCCCACGCGTCACCAAGCCCAGTTTCTACTAGTTGTAGTGCAATTGAAGTTGCTGCGAAAAGTGCTGAAAGCATACCCCAGGTGCCAGCTATTTCTGCTAGTCAAAGTGCAATTGAAGTTGCTGCGGAAAGTGCTGAAAGCGTACCCCAGGTGCCAGATATTCCTGTTAGTCAAAGTGCAATTGAAGTTGCTGGGGAAAGTGTTGAAAGCGTACACCAGGTGCCAGCTATTCCTGCTAGTCAAAGTGCAATTGAAGTTGCTGCGGAAAGTGCTGAAAGCGTACCCCAGGTGCCAGATATTCCTGTTAGTCAAAGTGCAATTGAAGTTGCTGCGGAAGGTGTTGAAAGCGTACACCAGGTGCCAGCTATCCCTGCTAGTCAAAGTGCAATTGAAGTTGCTGCGGAAAGTGTTGAAAGCGTACACCAGGTGCCAGATATTCTTCCTAGTCAAAGTGCAATTGAAGTTGCTGCGGAAAGTGCTGAAAGCGTACCCGAGGCGCCAGATGTTCCTGCTAGTCAAAGTGCAGTTAGAGTTGCTGCGGAAAGTGCTGAAAGCGTACCCCTGGCGCCAGATGTTCCTGTTAGTCAAAGTACAACTGAAGTTCCCCCTAGTGCATCTCAACCTGGTGTGCAAAGAAGTAAACCGAAATGGATACCAGCGTTTAGATTCAGTACAAGCCCAACTGAAGAGGCGCCGATTGCCGCTGCTGTGGAAGACGTGTCAGAATTCAGTGTCATTCACATTCGAACCGAACCTACACAAGGAAAAGTACTCGCAATAAAAGGAGACCCAGAGAAGAGCGGTGAATATGCAAACACTGCAGAACATCAAACGCGTGCCAGGGAAGCATCCAGACCCCAAACCGCCTTAAGTGAAGACCTGTTCCAGTCAGAGAGTAAGAACGCATTCAAGTAAATTTTAAGTGACGAAAGTATTGATATTGCTTTTGGTGTCAAGTAAAGGTTTTTTTCTATAAAATATGGTGCCTGATTGAGTCTAAATACCAAAATATTATCTCCAAAATATGTTTGGCGAAACCGTATTTCACTCAAAACATTGATAAAAATACAATTTCTGAATTAAAAACAGTTGGAGTGTAAGCGGTAAAGTAGTGTGACAGTCGAAATCAAACACTAATGACGGTAGTTAAATTATGTGACCAGTAACGCTTTCTAGATGCGTAAATCAAACTTGTGCACGAGTACAAATTTTTCTGCCTGTTATTCTACAGGTGAAGAAGAGCACAAGCCAAGTTTTAAAATAGAAGTCAGGGATTCGGACCTGGCAGGGACTCTACTTGGGGTTGCCAGTGCAGTGAAGCCGGGAGGGGTTCGATTTATCCATGGCTCGTCACCAGAAAGTACGTATGAATTGGATTTTTTACCAGCATTTCTTCCTTTGTCTAAAAGGATTTGGGGAATTTAATTGTCATTTTTTTATTCCCCACAGGGGGAATATATGTGATCGACCGCGGGTCGGTCTGTCGGTCTGTTATCAAGAGCTTGTCAACGCGATAACTTGCTGCAACTGCTGCAAGTATTTTACTGAAACTTGGTATGTGGCTTCTGTGGGAACAAACACAGATCGATATTGTAAATGGGCCAGGTTCGTCCAAGGAAAATGGACCAGCTGGACTTAGAAAATTTCAGTTCTTGATTGCCTATTGATAGCCGTGTTTAACTGGTGGGTGGGGGGGAGGGTTGTGGGGTATGTGTGGGCTATGCACACTGCTCCAGTTAATTTTGTTATGATTTCTATGTTGTTTTTGTGTTATTTCGGACCCTTATAGGACTGCTTTAACTAGAATTAATGAACTTAATGTTTAAGAAATGTTTATAATCCAGATAATTTTTTTGTATGATCAGAGAACGATAAAACTAACACCATTATTTTATTGTTGTCTTTCTTGTAGGTGCTGCAGATATTACATCAGGTAAAAGAAAAGAAAATGTCGGCGTTTTATTTGAAGTTCCAAAAACAAGTCCACAAGCAGTTACTGGAGGCGCAGCCACCGTCGAAAAGCTTGAAACCGGTGCCACTTCAACGAAACCCATGCCTCTCTTCCTTGTTCAGCGTGAGTATTGCTTAAATGTTGCTATTTCAGTTATCTAAAAGTTAGTGCGTCTTGGTTTCATATTCGGGGGAATGGTATTCCTACACACGAAGGGTTTACGTTTGTTGTAAATGTGTACTTGGGGTTTTGTGTGTGAGTGCATGGATATTTCCTTAATGTATTTAATGTTCTTTATTATATGGCTGAAGGTCTGTAATTAAAAAAAAAACAACAACAACAAACAACAACTCTCCAGTTTAATGCAGTTCTGTCTACAGAACTGAACATTTGGCCATTTTTAACGTCTGGGTATTTTAACTTTCTTGAGAAATTAGTTTCATCAGTAGGAAATGGTGATAGTAACACTATTGAGAGTCGTATTTGCTGGATAATTGTGCTTCATAGCTGAAAAAACGATGCATAGTCTATCTCTTTTTAGACCCCAACCTGGTGAACCCGAAGGGGTCTACAGTATTGACCTCTGTCTCTGTCCGTCCGTCCGTCCGTTCGATCTTTGTACGCGCTATATCTCTGGCACCGTTCAACCGATTTTAATTTCCTTTTTCACACAGAAAGACCAAGTAGTGGAGCTGTGCGACGAAGCGTTGTTTTTGAATTTCTCGAAAAATTACAAAAAATGCGGAAATTTTGAAATTTTTTTGCGCTTGACACTGATTATTGTGTCCGGTTTGGGTCTGCGCCTTCGACGATGGCTTATCTAATTTTTTTTGTTTTTTCTTTTCTTTTTCTTTTCATCAGAATATGGGGGCGAAGAACTGGTGCAAATTGATGAAAGTCGCAAACGTAAACTTGACGCAAGAACACCATATATAACATCTATAACACGTTTACCAAGTGCAAGTGCAAGTGTTGCTTTCGACGCTGCTACCAGTGCTGAAGAATCAGTTCCAAGTACTACTTGGCCATCCCCTATAGGTACAATTGTACAAACCCAAACACTCCACCCTGAAATTTTGACGACACCTGCCGTTGAGGTGCAATCGATCCAACAAGTAGAATGTGACCCCGGGCAACCACAGCAACTCATAAGTTTAGAGCCACATTTAGAGGACCCCGCTTTTTCTGATCCTGAAGTGATCGGCCCATCCGATATCGAACTCCCTGAAAGTGTAATGAGTTCAATAAGCCGACAACTTTCACGACACGAATTAATAGGCACCACTCGCAAACCAAGAAAAACAATACGCAAGACCAGAAAAGCCGTGGTATACACAGATTCGTCAAGCGACGACCATGGGCAAGAAGATCCCGATTATGATATTTCAGAATCCGAGGTCACCTCTCCTGCACCCACCACTCTTCTGAACGCAACTTAACTCCGCGGAAAAAATCGTCCCCTCCCACTCATTCCGGACCTAGCACAAGTAAAAAGAAAAAGGTACAAAAAACAACAAGGACACGCAAAACCAAAACCAAAAGGAAACTACAGGTCGACACAGAATCATCCAGTGAGAAAGAACAGGCTCCAGAAGTATTGCCTACATCCATTGCTGGTGCGACAGAAGAGACAGATACACAGCAGGAAACACAAGAAGAGCTTCCAAATTTGGAAAATGTTAAGACCGCCAAAAGAGTTCATGTTTGCTTCCTTTGCCACAAACCCTACCCAAAACTGGCCAGGCACTTTAAACAGAAGCACAAGAATGATACCGAAGTGAAAGCCATACTTTCTTTGCCAAAGGATACTCGAAACGAAAGACTTAACCGCCGGCGATTGTGGCAAGCACTGAAAGCGAAGGGAGATTTTTGGTACAACGTAAAGGCAAAAAAGATGGGAATAAAGAAGATCATAGAGAAATATAACAACCCTCATGGAAGAAAGAAAGGTGCAAAAGAGAAAGTACTTTTACCTTGCTTGTACTGCAGTGCGATGTTAAGTCAGGAGTACCTGTGGAAACACCAATTAAATTGTATATTAAACCCAAACAAGGAGGCTCAACAATCCAAAGAAATGGCACGCCCCAAAAATGTGGTTCAAGTAGCCAGAGAAAGGTTTATGGCAAGCCAAACCGATTTGAAAGCCGGTCAAAGAATTTTATCAAAAATGCGTCAAGACGAAGTATACAACGTCATTATTGAAGATTTCCTTCTCATGATTTTTTTCGAGCATCGTTGCAAGAAGTATGGTTTCCTTGAAATTAACGACAACAGAGTTTCACAACATACACGAGAGCTTGCTAAATTTCTGATGACCTGCAGACAACATTTTCCGGAACAGCTGAAAGACTTCTTGTCCATCCTCAATCCAGCGAATTTTGATATTTTTATGAGATGCGTCAGGGTCCACTTTCAAACCGAGGACGCGACCCACATGAGAACCCCCTCCGTGGTGTTGAAGTTAGGCCACTACATCAAAGATGTGGCTTCTGCGTATACTAACCATCTGTACAAAACCGGTGAATTTGAAAAAGTGCAAAAAGTTGCAGCCTTCTCAAAGTTGATGGAGAAAGAGTACACCTTCGAAAGCAGTAAGGCGTTGTTCATTTTGAAGAAAAGAAGATTCAACAAAGATAAAATAATGCCTCTATTCAAGGATATCGAGACAGTTATGACACACATAGACAACAAATTACAAGCGCTGACAGGAAAGGAAGGAGAAGATGCTTATGTGCAATCGACCAAGTACAACATGTGTAAAATCATTATGTTTAATAGGAAAAGAAGCGGAGAAGTGGAGCGCATGCAGCTGCAAATGTTAATGGACGGTCTAGGAAGCACAGGTCAAGCTGACCAAGAGGTGATGGACAGCCTCGATGAATATGAAAAATTCCTATCAACAAGAGTTAGACGCGTGGAATTCCTGGGAAAGCGAGCTCGAAAAGTGGCGATTTTATTAACGAGTTCAATGCAGAAAAGCTTGCTAGAAATGTTGGAACTGCGGTCAAAGTACGTCGATGCCGAATGCACTTTCGTTTTTGCTAGGCCTGGTAACTGCAACACTCCGCAAGTAGGCCACAAGTTTATGAAAGAGGTAGCAGCGGAAGCAGGCGTAACCAACGTAGATGCATTCCGATCGACATGTCTGCGAAAGCATTGCGCAACTATGAGTCAAGTCTTGGCTGTAGGGGAATTTCAACAAGATATTCTGGCAGAATTTATGGGACATGACCTCAATATTCATCGAGACTACTACAGATTGCCCGTTTCATTGATTGAGAAATGTAAAGTCCTGCAGATACTTATGGCCATAAACAGCGGAAAGCCTCGAGACATGTTTAACAACAGGAGTTACACAGAAATGAGAGAAGACCCAACGTTTGGAGAAGTTGTTATTATAGAATCAGGTAAGTGAATCGAGCGAAGTTGGACAGTAAATAAAAACTTCAGTTATTGAAAACGTAAGTAAATGAATCAGGTGAAATGGGACAGTAAAAAATGTACAAGTACCAGAGAAGCGCAAGTCAGTAAATGAATCGGGCGAAATTGAACAGGCTTTGCTGTCAGATGTAACATTCAGTAGAAAGGAAAAACTAGAAAATTAAAGAACAATATGTTTCAAAGGTCTGGTTTTATGGTTATTTTAAAACAGAGTCGGAAGATGAGGAGTGTCAAGAGCCGGAAGATGAAGCTGCTACTTCAAGTGTGCCAACAGCTACCAAAAAACGGAGAAAACCTAAATTTGAGTGTCACTCGGATTCTGACGATGGTAAGCTTTAACTTATGACTTTGACCTGTCTGTCCGTCAGCACAGTGCTCAGTAATTTCTTTTATGTCGTAACTATTCTGTCACCAAGAGTTTGAGTTCACGGTGAATTCCGTTCATTTCTGCAGTAAAAAAATGCTTCGAAAACGTCACGCGTTTCTTTATCGGGTTCATGTATGGCTTTCACAATTTCACCCACTGTGCTCCTGGTGGTTCAATCCAGTTATGTCAGACAGTTTCATACATTAATTATTAACTTTTTAAAAGGAATATAAATCATGTGTGGATCAAGTGGGTTAATTATTTACTGTTAAACATAGGTCGAGAATGAAAGGTATTGTAAGTTTTTCAATTTTTTAATGTTACTAGTACTATGTTGCATTCAACTGAATAATAAGTATAACGTTTAAATTACAATGTGCATACACTGTTTAGTTTGCTGGGACTCCATATAATTCAATTAATTTTGCAGAAAAAAGCCGGAGTAGACGTTCGGATTTGTCTGACCTTGAAATCGCTGCGATAAAAGACAAGTTCCACACCGAGATCAAGCAGTGTTCCTTGCCATCAATGGAAGTCATCATGGAGAAAATTGGAGAGTCGGAAGTATTAACAGTTACTGCTCCAGACGATGTCGAAAAATGCTTGACGAATTTGATAAAAGAAAGAAGCTTGAAGATCAAATCGGAAAAGCACAGCAAAAAGGACAAAGTGAAAAGGCGCCGAGAAGATCCAGAAAGCGAGGCCGAAGAACCACGTCGTCGAGCTCCATGTAAATACATAAAGCAATTATTACACTTGAAACAGTGTAATCTATAACTTTTAAATCAGACCTTTGCATAAAATGGGGATTTAGCTCTATATTAATTGCAAGTAGATGTGTCCCTGGAGTGTGTGTTATTTTAAAGCTATTGATTCAATGTACGAAGTTTCATTATTTTTTCCGCAAAAGGGGGGAGGGGAATATGTGCGATCGACCGTGTGTCGGTCTGTTGGTCGGTCGGTCTGTCGGTATGTCATCAACAACTTGTTAACACGATAATTTAAAAAGTGCTGCAAGGATTTTACTGAAAATTGATATGTGGCTTCTATGGAAACAGACCTAGATTAGTATTGTAAATGGGCCAGATTCGTCCAAGGAAAATGGACTAGCTGGACTTAGAAAATTTCAGCTCTTGATTGACTGTTGATGGTCGTGTGTAACTGGTGGGGGGAGGAGGGCTGTGGGGAATATGTGGGCTATGCACACTGCTCTAGTTTTATTATGAATTGAAGGCTTATGTTTTTTTTTAACTTTTAAAGGTCAGAAACGCATGTGGACGCAAAAAGAAGTAGCCGTCATCGAGAAGCATTTTGGGAAACACATAGAGAGAGGGGCAACACCCGGAAAACTAGAAATAGACAAAGTATTAGCAGTGGAACCAGACTTGAAACACAGGGACTTTGTGACTGTCAAATCACATATCGTCAACAAAATTAAAGCAAACAAAAGGAAAGAACTGAAGATGTTTCGAAAGTAACATTTCACGCGTCTTAACAAGGTTGCAACTCACCGGTTCAATATACTTTTACTTGGCAGAAATCGCATGCACATAATTTGTAAATTAATTTGATTTTTCCTCTTTTATACAAAACCTTATTGTAAATAGAAAAAGAAACGGTTTTAAAAAGTCAATGCGATTTCTGTTAAGAAAAAAATATATTTCAAAAAATTCCAGAATTGTGAGAAATTGACTTTTTTGTTGGTTCACTTTCAATGTATTAACTTGTAGTATTCGATGTGTTCGACTTGTAGAAAAACACTGCAATGTTTGGTGTGTGAACATTATTTTTGGTACACATTTCCAGTCTTTTTAGGTTCAAGTAACTGAACGCGATTGATTCTTGATATTGCCTTTTTAGCCCTCGGCCAATATTTGCTGAAGGCTATTGCTATCGGTCTGTCTGCCCGTCCGTCTGTCCTTTTTTCTGTCTGGGCGATATTTCAAAAGCTATTCATCGGATCTTCACCAAACCGTACAAGAAAAAAGTATGTATAGTGTAGATGTGCAACGGAGTTGGGGGAGGGGTTCAGTTTGTCACTTGTACGTTCATCTGTCCCGTCCGTCGCACTTTAAACTTTTTTTGTCCGGGCGATTTCTAAAAATCTATTCATCGGATCTTCACTAAACCGTACAAGAAAAAAGTATGAATAGTGTAGATGTGCAACGGAGGTGGGGGAGGGGTTCAGTTTGTCACTTGTACGTCCATCTGTCCATCCGTCGCACTTTAAACTTTTTTTGTCCGGGCGATTTCTAAAAATCTATTCATCGGATCTTCACCAAACCTTACAAGAAAACAGTATGTATAGTGTAGATGTGCAACGGAGGTGGGGGAGGGGTTCAGTTTGTCATTTGTACGTCCGTTTGTCCGTATGTCGCACTTTAAAACTTTTTGTTGTCCGTGCGGTATCTCAAAGAGGTAACTCGCCCACAGTGATGTTACTGCTATTGGCTGAGGGCTCTGCATGTCCGATGCCTATGTTTAAATTGAGTAACAAAATAAAAAAAAGATTTTAGCAGTGTGTACCAAAAATTGTTTTTATAAACACATACCTCATTCGCAAGTGGCACCCAAATGTTTAAAATAGTCAACATGTTGCGAAGATCGGAATTTAGAACCGTGGTGAAACTGGATTTTACAGGCATTGGCAATAGGTGTCTCGTTTTAATGTATTAAAGATACAGTTTTGATAGTCTGCTGTAGCACTATTTTCTTCCTATTTTTTTATTTTTGGCACAGCAAAGGTGAGCCAAAGGCTGCCTTTTCATGGAAAACGGTACGTGACGCGGATGTTTATAGGATTCATGGGGCAAGGGCCGGTTGTGTGGAAATAACGATGCAAGTGATAAGCCTTACTGCTCTTACGGATCTTGTACCAGGCCGTTACTTTTTTTGCGTGTATAAATCGGAACAGACGAATGATCAGGTTCCTTTTGGGCTTTTTTATCTTTGAAAAGTCTAAAAATGTATGGGTTCTTTGAATTATTAGGGCTTTAGGCCTCTTCGTGTTAGCCCCTACACTTAAAGGGGCAGAAACGTGGTTGGTATTTATCCGTTAAAAATACCATATACAATTCTTTTCTAGAGTTAGCAAATGACAAAGATTTGCTAACCCTAGCGGGTGGTGTGTGTCTCGGTTTTTGCTTCTTGTTAGATTGGTCTTAATGGATACATTAGCGAAAGATATAGTTTGGATAGTCTGCTGTAGCACTATTTTCTTCCTATTTTTTTATTTTTGGCAGAGCAAAGGTGAGCCAAAGGCTGCCTTTTCATGGAAAACGGTACGTGACGCGGATGTTTATAGGATTCATGGGGCAAGGGCCGGTTGTGTAAAAATAACGATGCAAGTGATAAGCCTTACTGCTCTTACGGATCTTGTACCAGGCCGTTACTGTTTTTGCGTGTATAAATCGGAACAGACTGACGATCAGGTTCCTTTTGGGCTTTTTTTCTCTTTGAAAAGTCTAAAATTGTATGGGTTCTTTGAATTATTAGGGCTTTAGGCCTCTTCGTGTTAGCCCCTACACTTAAAGGGGCAGAAACGTGGTTGGTATTTATCCGTTAAAAATACCATATACAATTCTTTTCTAGAGTTAGCAAATGACAAAGATTTGCTAACCCTAGTGGGTGGTGTGTGTCTCGGTTTTTGCTTCTTGTTAGATTGGTCTTAATGGATACATTAGCAAAAGATATAGTTTGGATAGTCTGCTTAAGCAGTTTTTATCTTCCTATTTTTTTTATTTTTGACACAGCAAAGGTGAGCCAAAGGCTGCCTTTTCATGGAAAACGGGTACGTGACGCCGATGTTTGAGATTCATGGGGCAAGGGCCGGTTGTGTAAAAATAACGATGGAAGTGATTAGCCTTACGGCTCTTACGGATCTTGTACCCGGCCGTCATTTTTTTTTGCGTGTTTAAATCAGAACAGAGTAATGATCGGGTTCCTTTTGGGCTTTTTTTTGTCTTTGACAAGTCTAAAAATTCTTTGATTTATTAGGGCTTTAGGCCTCTTCGTGTTAGCCCCTTCACTTAAACGTGGTTGATATTAATCCGATAAAAATACCCTATACAATTCTTTTCTAGAGTTAGCAAATTACAGAGATTTGCTAACTGGGTGGTGTGTGTGTCTAGTGTATTAATGTCGGGATATACTTATTTTGTTTATTTGTTTCCATTCCACTTTTTTATTATTATTATTTAGTCGAAAGCGGTGCTTTGATCATGGTGCAAATGTACATTTCGATGTCGTCAAGAGTGTTGCACTGCATGCAAGGACAATTTGCATGGAAGATATGCCAACCCTAGCTGATGCGGCCGTATTCGCAGAGGATTAATGCACAGTTAACTGTACACTTCACGATGCAAACTCCATGTTCTAACTAAATTACAAGGCTACCACATTTATGAAACACTACCGAATATTGTGTGTGCTACAGGATCAGTTCATCGAATCAGTCAACTGTGCAGTTAACTTCAGCGAATACGGGTGCTGTAATGTGAATCGAGAGTATGTTAGTGTTGGCATATACTCCAATTTTATTTCTATTCATGCTTTCATCATGGTGTAAATATTCATTTCGATATATTTAAGAGTTGGTTTGCTACATGGTAAAGGTGTATTTTAAGTGACCAAGAAAAACCTTCTTAGATAGACGAGTATTTATTTCGCATTTGACATGATAAGTATAACCGTATTTGACCCGACCCAACATGAAATTTTAAATTAAAGCTTGGTTACTTAAAGTATACCTTTACCAGTGACATTTATTCAAGAGTTCTGTAAGTGGTTTATTCGAGCGTGTTCCAAGTGGGCAAACTGTTGCCCTGTAATAAAACTTGAAAGGATTTGCTAACGCTAGCTGAAGCGCCGTATTAACCGCGGTTAACTGCGCAGTTATCTGTACATCTCACGACACAAATAATATGATTACAATAAATTACAAGGTTAGTTTTTAGGTCAATTTATTTCGTTGATAATGTTACATTTATTAGACATTTCTGAAAATTGTGTGCTACGGGCTCTGTTCATCGAATCAGTCAACTGTGCAGTTAACTTCAGCAAATACGGGTGCTGCACTGTGCATCGAGAGTATGTTAGTGTTGGCATATACTCTAAGTTTATTTGTGTTCATGCTATCATCGCGGTGTAAATATTCATTTCGATATATTTAAGAGTTGGTTTGCTACATGGTAAAGGTGTATTTTAAGTGACCAAGAAAAACCTTCGTGACATTTATTCAAGAGTTCTGTAAGTGGTTTATTCGAGCGTGTTCCAAGTGGGCAAACTGTTCCCTGTAATAAAACTTGAAAGGATTTGCTAACGCTAGCTGAAGCGCCGTATTAACCGCGGTTAACTGCGCAGTTATCTGTACACCTCACGACACAAATCCCATGATCACAATAAATTACAAGGTTAGTTTTTAGGTCAATTTATTTCGTTGATAATGTTACATTTATTAGACATTTCTGAAAATTGTGTGCTACGGGCTCTGTTCATCGAATCAGTCAACTGTGCAGTTAACTTCAGCGAATACGGGTGCTGTACTGTGCATCGAGAGTATGTTAGTGTTGGCATATACTCTAAGTTTATTTGTGTTCATGCTATCATCACGGTGTAAATATTCATTTCGATATATTTAAGAGTTGGTTTGCTACATGGTAAAGGTGTATTTTAAGTGACCAAGAAAACCTTAGATAGACGAGTATTTATTTCGCATTTGACATGATAAGTATAACCGTATTTGACCCGACCCAACATGAAATTTTAAATTAAAGCTTGGTTACTTAAAGTATACCTTTACCAGTGACATTTATTCAAGAGTTCTGTAAGTGGTTTATTCGAGCGTGTTCCAAGTGGGCAAACTGTTGCCCTGTAATAAAACTTGAAAGGATTTGCTAACGCTAGCTGAAGCGCCCTATTAACCTCGGTTAACTACGCAGTCATATGTACACCTCACGACACAAATTCCATGACCAAAATAAATTACAAGGTTAGTTTTTAGGTCAATTTATTACTTGATAATGCTACATTTATCAGTACATTTTTGAAAATTTTCTGTGCATATACTTCAAGTTATTTGTATTCATAAATTGTGTGAATACGGCTCCTGGTGTATCGAGTGTATTAGTGTAGGGATATATGTCCAATTTAATTTTATCCTTTTATATTTTACATTCTTTCAGAGCTTCTGGATCTAGTTCATATTTTCACTTCAATTTTTTCTGGTTGACATTCAGTTATATAGCATACTGAAATGAGACCTTGCTAAAAGATACGATTAATATTTGGATGAAAAAAAATAGTTGACCTTTTTTTATAAAGAATGCTGTTTGGAATCTCTTGAGTGTGTGCTTCTTACAGAAGTGCAAAACGTGATATGGAAGCTCGAGTGATGTCACCGAATTAGATCTCCTTGCACTTTGATTAAGCGCAAAAAGAATGTATTGTTGGGTGTTTTCTCTGTTCTAGCGTCTAGTCAGATGTTTCCCACTTCAGTGCAAAAACCTTTGCAAATTACCAGTCTGCGATAATAAATAATTCTTGTCGGATAAAGTTAACTTCAATATTGTGTCAAAATAGTTTTTGTCGGATAAAGTTAACTCATTTAATATATCAGTTCACGCACTTTTTTAAATGTGTGACAGTTTTGAACCGCTGAAGACACAATATAGCCCGCAAAGGGTTGACCGTGTCCTTAAACACAGCGCATAACTAACTCGTAGGGCAGAAACACTTGAAAGATTGCCTCCATTTCCACTATTTTTATTCTGCAAAAAAGTATAGCGCCTGCACTGAAAGTTCTCGATTTTTTTAAAATATGTGTGGGTTTTACTCCCTTTATGATTCGATTCGTTAACTTTTCTATTAAAAAAAGATTTAGAAACGCTTGAATTTTAAATAGCTGTTTGTATGCACCGTGCAGGAAGATACATGTTTCAACATGGCCAGACGTGTTGTTGCATATACCCATTGATGCGCAACGGATGCGTTCATGTCACAAGTTCAATATTACCGGTAAAGCATAACCGCTATTCCCAGAAATTCTGAACTTTACAAAACGGAGCCGTCATTTGAGGAGAAAAATTTAAATAAATTACTTGATGTAATTGACAATAGGTTTATATTAAGCCATGACCTAGGACAGGTTATCTATGGAGACCAGGCATACGTAAAAGACTGTTTGGTGTATTTGTTAACGGAAGACAGTGTTTTCGCGCATGTTTTATACTTGGCAGTTGTTGAGGCGATCCAGGATATGGAATTTACGGAGGATCCGCCTTTATTGGCATATTTAGTTTTTCTGACTAACCGTAAACTTTGGAAAATTAAGCACCAAGAACCTTTCAAAAGACATGATTTGGATTCAGATACTTATAAGCATATGTTCGAAACAAGTTTTCATGTACTTTGTGTTTTTGATGGGCAAGAAACAGTTGAAGAGTTCGAAATTGGTGTACTGTAATAGAGACACATTTAGAAACGTGACCATGAACCAACTATGTGCATAGTATTTGGCGCTTTGACTTCACAACTTAAAGATAAATGGTTACTTGTTCAACATATACGACGCAGTTACTGAAACAATTGATGAGGTGGAATTTACAGAGGAACCATATTTGCTGGCAAACTTAGTTCATATAAATAAACCGTAAATTTAGTGAAATTGTTCAAGAACCTTTGACAGGAATTGTTATATATCCTGATATGTGTTAAGATATGTTTCCCGAAAGTATTCATGTATGTGCACGCTATTTTCTATGCTGACTTCTTGTAGCTTAAGTGCAGTTGAAATTGGCACACATTCAAAAACTTGCTACCCGCGCCCATATTGGGATTGTAAAGCAATTATGACCGTCACTTAAGCGTTGTCAGACCCAATAATTCTCAAAATAAATGTATGGCCAAACTGAGCTAAAGGAAATACAGATAAGAGGAAATAAATGTACAGTCTCGTTTATAAGACATTCAGGTCAATAACAAATAGAATGTGAGAATTAGCCTGAAAACTATTATATTGCTCTTCCCTATTTTGTAAACTGGAATTTACAGCACGTTGCAAGCATAAAAAGTTGTTGTTCTCTTTACTTTCTATTGCAAAAGTGTTGAATTGAAAAGTGTAAAACTTTGATGCCAATTAAAACCTTGTAACTAGATATTAAAAGTTTTCTTTTAATTCAATGTCACTCCAACAGTACGACATAGAATTTGTTTGTGAATTTTTGTTGCATGACATTAAGGGTATTGAGTTTATCTTATTCTTCACATAGCCTCGAGACTGGAAGATCTTGGGTTGAATCCCGTTCGGGTCATACCTAAGACTTTAAAACTTTGACTCCTCCTTGCTACCCTGTGAGGCAATCCACATGTAAGGGTTAGAAGGATGGCTGGAATGCCCCATTTCAGTATAATGTGGCAGGGGGATCCCGATATGACCATAGTTGATTGCGATCTAAAGAACAATACAATACAACCTTCACATAGCATCCATGGTTGAAGAATCTTTACCACTTAAGTACAAAAAAAATTAGGCCGTCGTACAAGCGATATTAGATCTATCATTTAAAAAAAGCAAAGCAATTCTAAGCAAACAAGCTGAAGTAATAGAAATAGAGATAAAAAAATAAATGTTTAATTATGAAGACCGCAGTTTTAGGCGAAAAAAAGCAATCTATGGAAAATGCAAGCCATTTCTCTTCATGTTTTGTGTTGTATCCCCACATGTCTAGAAATCATTAGTCGAATTTAAAATTCAGTCGAATCCAGCCACCATACATTGACAAAAAAAATAACACTGTGTACATACCGAAGCGGTATGAACACAGTGTTATTTAACGTCAGTGTTTCAAAATAAAAAGTACAAAAAAAGTAAAATTAAATGTCACAGCCATTATTTTCTTAATTGCACATATTGTGTGCAACAAACAGAATAAAGTTAATACATTATGCTAAAAAATATTAATTCCGCAATTTAATCGTTGTTGGACCCAAAAAGATAAATATGTAAATAGAACAATTTCTTCACATGTAGAATAAACATAGCCTCTATAACCAGTTATGGGCTGGTGGGACTAGTTTTCCCATCCATAACGTGGTTCTTGTGGGGAGGGGGGGGGGGTAAAAGTATCTTTGATCCACTTTATCTGAGCAGCTCACATCAATATTCCGATGCCTATGTTTCTTTTATTCTAACGACCTTCTTTCAAAAGCAGTAATCTGAACAGGATTAGGTCATAAACTATTGCAACTTTTTTAATTTAAGAAGACTTTACTGCATTCAATCCGGAATTCAATGACAATTTATAGAATATTTACAATTAGTCTGAACAAAAAGCTTCAGAAGAATGTAATATTGGAGAGTATGCGAACCCTATGCCTTTACCAAATAAAAACTACAGCGCGATATGTAAGATGTATCCAAGCAGTTGTAGAAAATTTAATCGTTTCAAGATCATAACATCAATAAAAAGAGCATAAAGACAGTCACTGAAGCGGTTTTGGGCCCAATTCAAAAAGAAAAATTAGAAAATTCTAAACACAGGTGCAACAAAGACGGCTAATTTTCACAGAGATAAGTGAAAATAAATGTATGGTGTTGTTTATAACACATTCAGGTCAATTACAACTACAATATGAAAAAAGCCTGTAAATGTAAGAAAGAGCCTACCAATTATTATAGTAATCTTCTCCACTTTGAAAACACGAATTTACACATATTACAAGCATAAAAAGTTCTTGTTCTTTTTCTTTCAAATGTAAAAATGCTGAATTGAAAAGTTTAAAACTTTGATGCCAATTAAAACCTTGTAACCAGATCGTAAGTTTTTTAAATTCAATATCACTCATATAGTACGACGTGGAATATCGGTCTTAGCCAGCATTATCTCAAGGGATTTGTGAGTTCCCTTGCATGAGATTAGACGTATTGTTTAAAGTGTCTCCGCATGAATAACTTGGTTCTTGGCGCAGAAGGGGTGGATTTAAAGTATATTTGATCCACTTTTTGAAAGCAGCCCATATCAGTGTTGCGATGCCTATTTTTGTTTATTCTGATTATCCGCTTTCACGCCTTTTCTTAAATTTTTTTTCCTTCTCAAAAGCAGAAATATCAACAGGAGACGGGATGGCCTCAAGGATTATGTCATAACTAATAACAATTTCACTTTCAAAAGACATTGATCTGTACAATCAGAAAAATAATGACAATATATCGAGCAGTTACACTTAGTCCAAACAAAACTCGTCAGAGAAATGTAACATTCCAGAGTAAACAGACCCTATCTCTTTACGAAAAAAATAATAAACCCCACACATGAGAGATTTGTGCACGCAACTGTAGAAAATTGAAGCGTTTTAAGATCATACCACCAATGAAAAGAAAATAAAGTCAGTCATTCGCAGCGGTTTTGGGCCCATCGATTCAAAAGGAAAATTAGAAGATTCTAACCGCATGTCTAAATACAGCTAAATTTAACAGAGATAAGAAAAAATAAATGTATAACGTCGTCTATAGCACATTCAGAAAAATTGTGTAAAATAACATGCAAATATGAGAAACAGCCTGCAAACTATTATAATAATCTTCCCCAGTTTGAAAACCGGAATTTACCACACATTACAAGTATAAAAAGCTGTTGTTCTCTTTTCTTTCAATTGTATAAATGCTGAATTATCAATGTGTATCACTTTCATGCCACGTAAAACCTTATAACTAGATCTTAAAAGTCCTTTTTTTTAATCCAATGTCACTGAAATAGTACGACATGGAATATCGGGCGTAGCCAGCATTTTTTCAAGGAGTTTGTGAATTTCCGTTGCGTGACATTAAAAGTATTGTTTCAAATGTCTTCGCATAAATAACTTGGTTCTTGGGGTAGGTGGAAGTAGGGAGGGGGTGGATTTAAAGTATATTTGACCCACTTTTTCAAGGCAGCCCATATCAATGTTGCTACACCTAAGATTGTTTATTCTAAGGATCCGCTTTCACGATTTTTTTAAGAATATATTTTTCTTTCTCAAAAGCAGAAATATCAAGAGGAGACGGGATGGCCTCAAGGATTATGTCATAAGCAACAACAATTTCACTTTCATCAGACCTTGGTCTGTACAATCAGAAAAATAATGACAATATATCGAGCAGTTACACTTAGTCAAAACACAACTCGTCAGAGAAATGTAACATTCCAGAGTAAACAGACCCTATCTGTTTACGAAAAAAATAATAAAACGCATACATAAGAGATTTCTGCGCCCAACTATAGAAAATTGAAGCGTTTTAAGATCATACCACCAATGAAAAGAAAATAAAGTCAGTCATTCGCAGCGGTTTTGGGCCCATCGATTCAAAAGAAAAATTAGAAGATCTAACCGCATGTGGAAATACAGCTAATTTTAACAGAGATAAGAGAAAAATAAATGTATAACGTCGTCTATAGAACATTCAGATAAACTGTGTAAAATAACATGTAAATATGAAAAACAGCCTGCAAACTATTAGAGTAAGCATCTCCAGTTTGAAAACCGGAATTTACCACACATTACAAGCATAGAAAAGTGTTGTTCTCTTTTTTTTCAATTGTATAAATGTTGAATTGTAAATGTGTAACACTTTCATGCCAATTAAAAACCTTGTAACTAGATCTTAATAGTCCTTTTTTGTTCAATCCAATGCCACTCAAACAGCACGATATGGAATATCGGGCGTAGCCAGCATTTTTTCAAGGAGTTTGTGAATTTCCGTTGCGTGACATTAAAAGTATTGTTTCAAATGTCTTCGCATAAATAACTTGGTTCTTGGGAAAGGTGGGAGTAGGGAGGGGGGTGGATTTAAAGTATATTTGACCCACTTTTTCAAGGCAGCCCATATCAATGTTGCAATACCTAAGATTGTTTATTCTAAGGATCCGCTTTC
Organism: Protula sp. h YS-2021; assembly: GCA_949752745.1. Classification (NCBI taxonomy): domain Eukaryota; kingdom Metazoa; phylum Annelida; class Polychaeta; order Sabellida; family Serpulidae; genus Protula; species Protula sp. h YS-2021. The sequence continues at coordinate 15,674,996 of OX457031.1, read as the reverse complement.
ACGATTTTTTTAAGAATATATTTTTCTTTCTCAAAAGCAGAAATATCAACAGGAGACGGGATGTCCTCAAGGAGTATGTCATAAACAATAACAATTTCACTTTACTAAGACCTTGGTCTGTACAATCAGAAAAATAATGACAATATATCGAGCAGTTACACTTAGTCCAAACAAAACTCGTCAGAGAAATGTAACATTCCAGAGTAAACAGGCCCTATCTCTTTGCGAAAAAAAATAATAAAACGCACACATAAGAGATTTGTGCGCGCAATTCTAGAAAATTGAAGCGTTTCAAGATCATACCACCAATGCAAAGAAAATAAAGTCCGTCATTCGCAGCGGTTTTGGGCCATCGATTCAAAAGGAAAATTAGAAGATTCTAACCGCATGTGTAAATACAGCTATTTTTAACAGAGATAGGAGAAAAATAAATGTATAACGTCGTCTATAGCACAAAATAACATGTAAATATAAAAAAAAACGGCCTGCAAACTATTATAGTAAGTTTTCCCAGTTTGAAAACCGGAATTTACCACACATTACAAGCATAAAAAGTTGTTTTTCTCTTTTCTTTCAATTGTATAAATGCTGAATTGTAAATGTGTAACACTTTTATGCAACTTAAAACCTTGTAACTAGATCTTAAAAGTCCTTTTTTAAATTCAATGTCACTCACACAGTACGACATGGAATATCGGGCGTAGCCTCCATTTTTTCAAGGAGTTTGTGAATTTCCGTTGCGTGACATTAAAAGTATTGTTTCAAATGTCTCTGCATAAACAACTTGATTCTTGGGGTAGGTGGGAGTAGGGAGGGGGGTGGATTTAAAGTATATTTGACCCACTTTTTCAAGGCAGCCCATATCAATGTTGCAATACCTAAGATTGTTTATTGTAAGGATCCGCTTTCACGATTTTTTTAAGAATGTAATATTCTTTCTCAAAAGCAGAAATATCAAGAGGAGACGGGATGGCCTCAAGGATTATGTCATAAACAATAACAATTTCACTTTCAGAAGACCTTGTTCTGTACAATCAGAAAAACAATGACAATATATCGAGCAGTTACACTTAGTTCAAACAAAATTCCTCAGCGAAGTGTAACATTCGAGAGTAAACAGACCCTATCTCTTTACGAAAAAAATAATAAAACGCACACATAAGAGATTTATGCACGCAATTGTAGAAAATTGAAGCGTTTCAAGATCATACCACCAATGAAAAGAAAATAAAGTCCGTCATTCGCAGCGGTTTTGGGCCCATCGATTCAAAAGGAAAATTAGAAGATTCTAACCGCATGTGTAAATACAGCTAATTTTAACAGAGATAAGAGAAAAATAAATGTATAACGTCGTCTATAGCACATTCAGATAAACTGTGTAAAATAACATGTAAATATGAAAAACAGCCTGCAAACTATTAGAGTAAGCTTCTCCAGTTTGAAAACCGGAATTTACCACACATTACAAGCATAAAAAGTTGTTGTTCTCTTTTCTTTCAATTGTATAAATGCTGAATTGTAAATGTGTAACACTTTTATGCCACTTAAAACCTTGTAACTAGATCTTAAAAGTCCCTTTTTTAATTCAATGTCACTCAAACAGTACGACATGGAATATCGGGCGTAGCCAGCATTTTTTCAAGAAGTTTGTGAATTTCCGTTGCGTGACATTAAAAGTATTGTTTCAAATGTCTCCGCATAGATAACTTGGTTCTCGGGGTAGGTGGGAGTAGGGAGGGGGGTGGATTTAAAGTATATTTGACCCACTTTTTCAAGGCAGCCCATATCAATGTTGCAATACCTAAGATTGTTTATTCTAAGGATCCGCTTTCACGATTTTTTTAAGAATATATTTTTCTTTCTCAAAAGCAGAAATATCAACAGGAGACGGGATGTCCTCAAGGAGTATGTCATAAACAATAACAATTTCACTTTACTAAGACCTTGGTCTGTACAATCAGAAAAATAATGACAATATATCGAGCAGTTACACTTAGTCCAAACAAAACTCGTCAGAGAAATGTAACATTCCAGAGTAAACAGGCCCTATCTCTTTGCGAAAAAAAATAATAAAACGCACACATAAGAGATTTGTGCGCGCAATTCTAGAAAATTGAAGCGTTTCAAGATCATACCACCAATGCAAAGAAAATAAAGTCCGTCATTCGCAGCGGTTTTGGGCCATCGATTCAAAAGGAAAATTAGAAGATTCTAACCGCATGTGTAAATACAGCTATTTTTAACAGAGATAGGAGAAAAATAAATGTATAACGTCGTCTATAGCACAAAATAACATGTAAATATAAAAAAAAACGGCCTGCAAACTATTATAGTAAGTTTTCCCAGTTTGAAAACCGGAATTTACCACACATTACAAGCATAAAAAGTTGTTTTTCTCTTTTCTTTCAATTGTATAAATGCTGAATTGTAAATGTGTAACACTTTTATGCAACTTAAAACCTTGTAACTAGATCTTAAAAGTCCTTTTTTAAATTCAATGTCACTCACACAGTACGACATGGAATATCGGGCGTAGCCTCCATTTTTTCAAGGAGTTTGTGAACTTCCGTTGCGTGACATTAAAAGTATTGTTTCAAATGTCTCTGCATAAACAACTTGATTCTTGGGGTAGGTGGGAGTAGGGAGGGGGGTGGATTTAAAGTATATTTGACCCACTTTTTCAAGGCAGCCCATATCAATGTTGCAATACCTAAGATTGTTTATTGTAAGGATCCGCTTTCACGATTTTTTTAAGAATGTAATATTCTTTCTCAAAAGCAGAAATATCAAGAGGAGACGGGATGGCCTCAAGGATTATGTCATAAACAATAACAATTTCACTTTCAGAAGACCTTGTTCTGTACAATCAGAAAAACAATGACAATATATCGAGCAGTTACACTTAGTTCAAACAAAATTCCTCAGCGAAATGTAACATTCGAGAGTAAACAGACCCTATCTCTTTACGAAAAAAATAATAAAACGCACACATAAGAGATTTATGCACGCAATTGTAGAAAATTGAAGCGTTTCAAGATCATACCACCAATGAAAAGAAAATAAAGTCCGTCATTCGCAGCGGTTTTGGGCCCATCGATTCAAAAGGAAAATTAGAAGATTCTAACCGCATGTGTAAATACAGCTAATTTTAACAGAGATAAGAGAAAAATAAATGTATAACGTCGTCTATAGCACATTCAGATAAACTGTGTAAAATAACATGTAAATATGAAAAACAGCCTGCAAACTATTAGAGTAAGCTTCTCCAGTTTGAAAACCGGAATTTACCACACATTACAAGCATAAAAAGTTGTTGTTCTCTTTTCTTTCAATTGTATAAATGCTGAATTGTAAATGTGTAACACTTTTATGCCACTTAAAACCTTGTAACTAGATCTTAAAAGTCCCTTTTTTAATTCAATGTCACTCAAACAGTACGACATGGAATATCGGGCGTAGCCAGCATTTTTTCAAGAAGTTTGTGAATTTCCGTTGCGTGACATTAAAAGTATTGTTTCAAATGTCTCCGCATAGATAACTTGGTTCTCGGGGTAGGTGGGAGTAGGGAGGGGGGTGGATTTAAAGTATATTTGACCCACTTTTTCAAGGCAGTCCATATCAATGTTGCCAAACCTAAGATGGTTTATTCTAAGGATCCCCTTTCACGATTTTTTTAAGAATATATTTTTCTTTCTCAAAAACAGAAATATCAAGAGGAGACGGGATGGCCTCAAGGATTATGTCATAAACAATAACAATTTCACTTTCATCAGACCTTGGTCTGCACAATCAGAAAAATAATGACAATATATCGAGCAGTTACACTTAGTCCTAACAAAAAACTTCAGAGAAATGTAACATTCCAGATTATACAGACCCTATCTCTTAACGAAAAAAATAATAAAACACACATATAAGAGATTTGACCACGCAGTTGTAGAAAATTGAAGCGTTTAAGATCATACTACAAAAGATCATAAAGACAATCATTCCTAGCGGTTTTGGGCCCATCATTTCAAATAGAAAATTAGAAAATTCTAATATCAGGTGCAACACAGACCGCTAGTTTTAACAGAGAGAAGAGAAACCGTGTAACCAGATCTGAAAGTATTTTTTTTTTAATTCAATATTACTCCAATAGTACAAGGTGGAATATTTGGCGTAACCAGCATTTTCTCAACGGGTTTGTGAATTTCCGTTGCACGACATTGAAAGTATTGAGTTTATCTTATTCCTCACATAAAATCCAAGGTTGAAGAAGCTTTAAGAGTTAAGTACAAAAAAAGTCAGGCCATCGTACAAGCGATATTAGATCTATCATTTAAAAAAGCAAAGCAATTCTAGCCAAATTTACGGACAAACTGAGCTAATAGAAATAGACAAAATAAATGTTTAATTATAAGGACCGCAGTTTCAGGCGAAAATAGCAATCTATGAGAAACGAAAGCCATTTCCCTGCATGCATTGTTTTGAATCCACACTCCTCTAGAAATGATTAGACGAATTTAAGATTCAGTCGAATCCACCCATCATACATTGACAAAAAAAATACCACTGTGTGCATACCAAAGAGGTATGAACACAGTGGTATTTAACGTCAGTGTTTCAAAATAATAACTGCAAAAAAAAGTCAAATAAAAGGTCACACCCATTATTTTATTCTTTCCAAAGATTGCACATGTTGTGTGCAAGAAACTGAACTATGTTGAAAATTATGCTCAAAAATATAAGTGCCGCCATTTAATTGTTGTTGGACCCAAAACTTCAAAAAGATAAATATGTAAATAGAACAATTTCTTCACATGTAGAATATACATAGCCTCCACAACCAGTTATGGGCTAGTCGGACTATAGTTTCGGCATCCACACTTCTTTATTTCAAGGTCTGGTTACGAGGTATTAATTGATATTCAAACATAAATACATTGTTTACCCCATTGTGAAACAGTCTCTAACGGGAAACGTAGACCATTACAATATATTTGAGAGTTTATTTTAAAATATATTAATAGAAACTTCTTCGCAGTTACAAAATTCCTTTTTAACAGACTGTTTGGCAGTAGGGTAAACCGTCTACGTACTCTGGAATTTGACGTGCCGACATGCATTCGCATGATATTTTTTGACACGTATATTTCAAATGACAGGAAAAATAATAGTAATAATAATTTTGGAATGGAAGTCTAGAAACGCCTTTCTTTTATGACTTGATGTTATGCACCGACTAACGGATACACTTCTGTTTGTAAACAAAACCACGTGTATTTGTAAACAAAACTTTGTTTATTTTGTTATGGAAATGACCTAAAAAGACCACGTGCAAGGTCTACATTCACTTTGAGCTTACGTTTAAAAGGCCGTTTTTCTCTTACACACACTGTCCAAGTTGGCTGGAATTATGTTTTGCAGTTTTTACTGAATATTAAGAGATCTAAACAATATTTTTTTAAGCCCATTAAATAGGAGACGGCAAAAAAATTCGGCCAAGATTGTATTTGATCATTTTTGGAATACACCCAAAAATAACGATTTTAGAACTCAGGCTCCATCTGCGCCTTCGGGCTGGATTCGACGCGAGCCTATGTATGTGTGTGTGTGTGTGTGTGTGTGTATGCAAGTAGGCACATGTCCTATATTAAATTTATCAGAGTTCACAAACAGACAAAAGCTCAATATATACTAACCCCCCTCCCCCCCCCCCCAACCCAAAAAAAAAGAAAGTGTACGACATCTTTCAGCACCAAAATATCAAAAGCTACCTATCAGAACTTTTTAATACTTCCCACGTTGAATGTTATAAGAATGCTGTGCAGCTGGACAAAACATGCAATAAACAAGTAAACGTAACTTGAGTATCACACAGATGCCAAGTTTGATTTACACGAACAACTTCTCATGCATCACAGACTAATATTGTATATGTCCACCATTGGATCCGCATCCGCATAGCTTGGAACCGCCTTGGTACTTATGTAACCAATCTGTTGATGCTGTACTGGGGGGGGGGGGATAGTTGTGCCACTCCTCAATGAGGGCTTAACGACGTTCGGCGTGGTTGCGTGAAGGAGGTTGTCTGGCCCGTGTGGTCTATGTCAAATATGTTCAATTGGGTTAGGATCCGGTGGATAGGCGATGTGAGGGAGCGCATTATTGTGCATGAAGATACCGTCGGGATGTTGCTGCATACAGAGGACAACTTGAGCATTCAATACGGTGTCAATATATCGATTAGCAGTAAGGTTCCCATCGACAGCCATCCGAATCGTATTGCCCCCATATAATTACCGAACCACCACCAAAGCGATCAACTTGCCAAACACAATGTCTAGTGTAGCGTTCTCCGACGCGCCTATACACGCGGTCACAACCGTCCACGCGATACATTTGAAAATGCGACTCGTCACTAAAAACCGCTCGACTCCAGTTACTTTTTCTCTAAGCTCCCTGATTATGTGCACGTCCCTAGTTAACGCAGTTTTGACGCCGATGGGCATCATACACGAGACCGACAGCTGGTGTTTAGAGTAGGGTGGGGAAAGAGGCCCCCCCCCCTTAAGCGTGATTTGCTATAAAATTTTATTGAGTTGAGATATGTTCCTCATCTTTTGGTTGGTGTTCGACCTAAATTTCCTCTATCTCCACAATAGTGAATCAGTTATTAAAACTTTTTACTTTTCATGAAAAACTGGATAAACAATTTTTGCCCTTAATGGGTCTTTTGTCCCATACCTGGGGCAAAAGGCCCACGGGTGTCCCCCAAAGGGTACAATGTGAATATCACCTCAAAAAATTATCATCGCCTATGATCGGTTACACTCTGTTATGCTTTTAGAAACAGCAAGGCCACTTATTAATTTCATGATATTACCCTAAAATCTGTAACCTATAAAAACTTCCCTGGCTTCCCAAAAAATTCTTATTCTAAAATTAAATAATGTCTTTACTTGCAACATTGCGCCACTGTTGTGGTTTTATTTAGATTACATGTGCTTTCGTCATGTGGTGCTTCAATCAGTTTTGATTTTGAGTGAAAAAAGTAACACATTTCAAAATAACGTTGAGTGGGCCTTTAACCCAGCATGGGCGTCTTACCCTATCTTACTCTAATGCCTGTTTGACGGGAAATTCCTGAAATGTGAATGCCTGGAATCTCGTTAGCAGTCATTACAGCAGTGCGAAAATAGTCACGCAGGTGTTGTAGGTAAATCCGTCGATCCTGACGAGCGGTTGCCACACGTAGTCGACCGCTGCAGCTCTATCCCGAGTAGTTCCAGTCTCTTCATTTATCTTTCCAAACGATATATTGCAGCGCGAGTACAACCAAAGCGCCTGGTGATCTCTCTATCGGAAACTGCTACACTTAACATGCCGATTGCTTGCTCTCTGTGCGCTTGCGTAAGCCGTGGCATGTTTATTCGTGATTGTTTCAGTTGTTTCAATTGTTCAAACACGTGCCTATGTTTCAGTGACATGCCTTAGAACCCGTTTAGTTGAAATTGGATCCACCGCCGACCACCCTCTACCAGGGAGACCGCGAGTTATTTTCCCAGACAGGAACAAAGAATGCGTCTGTCACATCTCCGTGACCGTTTTGTTCCGGCAACAGTCACTGCCAGACAGACCCCTGGAACGCACAATAACCGAGTCTGTAGCCAGACCGGCTCCATCGATACGGTTTACGCGCGCGCCGCCCCTGCTGTTAATCGCACCCGTAGACGCGCACAACGTCAATGGGTCAATGCATACCTCCATTGGACACAGAGACAATGGAACCAAGTCCACTTTTACTGATAAATTGCTTGAACAATTGCTTTCAATTATACTGTGTCCTAAAATGAGAGAACTTTTCGCTGGGGCTGTTTTTGTCACTAATTAAACTTGGGAACAATGTTTTTTCGTTGCACTTTCAACATATTTTTGCAATTTTAACAGTGTGGCCTGTTTTCGTTCAGAATGTTAATGAAAAGCTATTCCAGACAAAGACATGCCTTTGCATAACATTTCCAGCAAAGCTGGAAAAACTAATAAGCCATTACGAGAAATGAAGCAATGAATGAACCCAATTGACCAATGTGCGCACTAAATTAAAGAGATTTAGTTATACACCAGAACCTCGGAAATGCGACCACCTGAGGGACTGGACCAAAGTGGTCGTATTTGCAGGGTGGTCTCATTTGCGTGGTTTCAAGCAGGGTGTCCTATATTGGAACATTACTGAATCATAAAGAACTCTTGAATGCTGGTGAATAAGAATAACAAACATTGATGACATAATCGTTCATTTACAGAATAACACTTTATTTATATTAACATCTTTGTATCAAAATGATCAATTAAATGAAAAATCCTTTATTTATAATGCATTTTAATTCTTTTAATAAAGCACGCACCCTGAATAAGTCTGTAAACATAGAGTCACGCTTTTAACTCTCTATTTCTTTACAACAAAGTTATCCATAGTTGACTGTTCTGCAGAATACTTTGATTTCACAACTGCACTTTGTAACTCCGTTTCAATGTTCACAATGTCCGGTGAAAAACACAGATCTTTTGCCAAACATGATGTTTTCAGTTTTTCAGCATATGCACTTTTTTCAACAGATCTCCGTAATCAAAAGGTGTTATCAAACGTCTGTTTGTTTCCTTTTAATATATACCCCCATTCTATTTGAATCTTTGAGAATTGGCATTCATATGTCTTGTTTGCTACACAACTCAAGTCAACTCCAAACGGGAGTAAACAATGGTATAATTTGCGAGGAGAAAAGTGCGTTTGGGACTGAGGAAATGGTATTTGCGGAATGGTCTTATTTACGGGTTTCGTTATAATAGAAATGAAAGGATGAAATTCGGTTCTGACGAAAGGTGGTCGTATTTGCGGGGTTGTCTTATCTGCAGGGTGATCGTATCCGGGGATTCTGGAGTTTATGCATTGAAAATGATTCCCAAATTTCAGCAAAATTGTCCAATTTTTTCAAGCATAAATTCAGTGACATCACGGTTTCTCACTCGTGAATTTCAGTGAGATTACAATTTTTTCCAGGAGATGGCCGAAAGTTTGTTAATTCCTTGATAGATGATCTAAATCACTGCATTCGCTTGGCTAAGGCAGTGATAGCGAACATCAATCCCCAGCTTGCCACCCTGAGCCGGAGTCGAACCCAGAACCTTTGGATCAGCAGACCAACGCTCCAACCAGCTGAGCCAACCTTCACTCCTTTGCAGTCTTATTGATTTAACAATTTGCTGTAACAACAGACTATTTTTGTGACGTATATGTGACAAACCATATAAGTTTGTGAAACGTTTTTCGTTCATGTTTTGAAGTATTTGGTTACAACTAAAAAAACGTGGTTGTTCCTGGATTGCTTTTCAGCAAATCTTACATCAAATGTGTCCGATGTTTTGCCATTCAGGCATAAGTTAAACAGGTACAGCTTATTTGTTAAAATGAGCTGTTTCTGTACTAGGAATGACGCTCGGTTTTATAACAGTGTAAATGAATTAACAGCCTTAATCAGCAGCATTATACAGCCGTCATACAATTGCACAGGATAAGCTGTATACCTGACTACAACGTCGCGGGGTACTTGGCACAAATATGTCACCATGCATATCCAAGGGAACGCAACGAAGGGGCAGTTATTCTGAGCCTACACTCGGTCCGCGCAGACTGCCAATTCCGTTAAAAATGAAGTAATTTCCATTCAGTTATCCGTCTTTTCCATAAAAACTGGAGGGGGCTTCTTTCGGAACTGCACTCTGCGACTAGTTATTTCAAACTTGGCACATGGCGACCAATCCTTGAATCCCTCCCCCCTTGCGATGGATGGGGGAGGGGAAAGTGAATCGTTCCACTATAACAAAAGGATTCTACATACACCAAGAAGAATTTAATCCATATATATGTTTAATACACAGAGATCACTTTTCATCTGATTTCACAATTTTTGTCCCTCTGTTTATTAAATAAGCAGAGTATCTGAAAACACCCTAAGATCTGGAGCGATTTCAATCCATTATTTATCCCCCACCACGGCAGTGATAAAGACGAAACAGTGGTAACGATCCCGTGTTTGTACAGCGGCATTTCTTTTCTTGTGAGTTGTTTCTCGAAGTTTCTTAGAAGACCGATTTTTTTCTTCTCGTGTCTTTGTGTGTGTGTGTGTGTGTGTTTTTTTTGTTTTGTTATGTGTGTATGTGTGTGTTAGAGTCTATATACCCGCTAATCTTGCAACGTTAAACAGGCGTCTCGATCAGACGTCGGATCAACGTCGCTATTTAATTGTACAGTGCGTGAAAGTCGAAACGACGTCTTTCCCGCCGCGCCTATCCAACGTTGGGGCATCGATGTCGGAATCGTGTCGGAAGAGCAAGGTTGCATCGACGTCGGGAAGGCGTCGCAATCGTCCTTCCATCAAAGTGTGGACTATGCCTGACCCAGTGAGTATTGTGTTTGTTTCGAAGACAGCGGCTTGAAGCTCCCGGCTTGAGTTGTATCCATAACGAACCGACCATCGAGATACTGGGCAAAAACTGGCACTTATCGGTCGTTACTTATGGCGGTATAATTTAACGACAAAAATGTCACATTCGCGCTCCAACAGGCTTTTGGTATCGCTGTGTTATGTGCAATTAATAGACCAAAAAATTTTGAATTCTTTTGCGGACCACCTTTTGTGTTATCCAGGTCACCACTATTTTCTGCACGTGTTCCTTATTATTCTGAAAATAAATTACAGAAGTTGCATCTACATGCATTAATTTACGCTAACCTTAATTTTTTTCGAATTAAGAAATCTATCCGAAAAGATGTGACATTTAACAATCCAAATCAGGTAAAGCGCATGTTCGCAGACGTTCTTAAGGGAGACTTCACGTTTAATTATAGTGCGCGAAAAAATTATGGCGCAGTAAAAGGGCGCGAATAAATAGTAACTAAAATGTGAAAAAAAAAACAATATATATGTTGTGCGACAATAGAAATTGTCGCGAGGACACTTTAATGATTGCTAGAGAAAAAAATAAAGTTTTCAAAATATAAGGTAACTTTTGATTTGTTTGTACGAATACACCGCCTTAGGTACGCGCAGCCGTACTCACTTCTTCCAGTATCGAAAACGTCACGCTACGCACTATTATCCACCCCGTCACCCCCCGCCCCCCCCCCCCTTACCCTCGCCTTCCAGGCTTGTTGTAGGCTTGCTACAGGCACGGTTTGTTCGTTGTTTTATTTATAAGACGTTATGGAATTCCCGGCTGATATCCAATCAAAATGCACTACACAACATCATGAGCAGACTAGTCAACAACGGAAATTTGTTATTCATTTCTTTTTTATTTTCCATTAGATTTATTGACTAATTCTCCGTTAATCAAATCTTGACATAGACTATTCACTAACAACACAAATTCAGTGTACGAGATATTCATTAACACTTGACAAGCCTTTGGCTTGCAAGGGTTATATGAATTTGTGCGAGCAAAATCTGTCCTTTTTTTCTTCTTGGCAGTTTTTCCGATTTTTTGTGTCTTCTTCTTCTCTGACACTATGGGCCCTACGAGCATCAAACTTGGGACTTATGAAGAGCTTGATCTGAACATGTGCATGTCACTTTTTATTTTCGTCTTTGATTTCGTTTTCTTTGTTAAAACGCCATGTGAAAAGAGTGTATTTTTTTCAAGTAAATGCGTAGCATTTAACGACAGCACAGATCTCACTGCGTAAATAGATAACAAGGCGGGTACCTGATCAGTCAATAAAACTTTAACTCTACAACAACAAACGCTACTCGGCTTATAAGACGTATTGAAGCTGTGTTGTTTGTAATATATTATCAAGAAATAACCCATTGAAGGAAGTATTTTTGTCAAGTGTTTAACATTTCACTGGCGGAATGAGCTTCTAGTTATGTTGTCCTTCAGTAACACTGGATGTATTGTTCGCCCTCATTACTATAGCCAAAAAACAATTGATAGTTATATATATGTCTTTAGTAATAACACTTTAAATTTAAGATTTGTGGGCGAGATAAGAAACATTTTTACCTGTAAAAACATGTTGTTTTTTTTTCTTTTACTCAAAATTCGCATCCACTTGTATTATCTCCTTACTTTATTAGTTTACACTTAGCAAGTCCAAGACTTGCTATTCAGGGTATTGATGTTGTAAGGGGCCAAAGTTTCGGATTTTTTCTCTTTACTAGTCCGTCATTTTGTCTGTAGCACTCCTCTGGCCATAATGGCCCCAGAACCACAAAATTTCGCACATATGTAGTATTCAAACCGAATTTGCGCGTCTTGCTGTTTGTTTTCGCCTTTGTGTTCATTTTCATGATGAAAACGCGAAGCAAACTGCAGTGATTTTTTATCAACAAACGAATGCTTAAAGGCTGCAGCAGTATTTGCACATAACGCCTACAACTCATAACGCCTACGGCTCATAACGCCTACAAATCTTAACGCAGACTGGCTCATAACGCCTACGGCTTATAACACCTACGATTTCAACTTTCACTTGAAATGAAAAGAACTTCATGCAGCAAATTCATGTGTTTTTTTTTTCAATTCCTTTTTTAAAAAAACACACTTATACAATGCACTCATTACAAAAATCTAATTCACTCACAAAACTGAACCTTAACCCTTAGAAATCCTGGCTAATATAAAGTTTCTTAATGGCATCTAAAATCTAGCATTTTATAAAGCAATTATAAAATCGAAGTGTCATCTTTTTACAGTGAAATTTTGTCCCGAGCTTATACCCTGCAGTTGATACCCTCACATACTCCGCATGACCACATGACCCATGACCACATGAGCACATGACCGCATGACCACATGACCACATGACCGCATGACCACATGACCGCATTATGGAAATCATTCCTGACTACATACTCCGGGGATCTTATGATGGCATACTCCGGAGAAGAACTGACTTGCTTTGAAATTATGAAAATACAGAAGTTCTTCCAAATAACAGACATTATGAGCGTTACGCGTTATGAGCCGTAGACATTATCGACCGTAGACGTTATGAGCCGTAGACATTATCGACCGTAGACGTTATGAGCAGTAGGCCAGCTGGGCAGTCACCTGGTAAAATGCTTCTGTTAGTTTTATAACAAAAAATGCGTGGATATAAAATCTTACCCTGCCATTTTAATACACTCTGTGTTCATATAAATTATCGGCTTCAGTCCTGCACAGTTCTGGGTGAGGGTCTGGGTGGGTGGAGAGGATGAGCAAAGCTATGTTTTTAGAAGGGTTTCGAAGTGTCGAAAACGTCTCTTGGAAAGGTTTCGGAATCTGAAAAAGCATTGAGTTGTCTGTAAAGGAAAAGCAAACCAAATCAGGCTGAAGATTTTTTAAAATTCTACCCGAACGGAAAAAGAAGGGAAAAATATTATTTTTTTGCGCAAGTGTTTAATATTTCACCTTTCAGAAAACAGGTTATCGTTAAAGGTACAAGTGCTATTCAAACATCTTTATCAGCTAGCTGTTTTTAATGGCCGTGTGTCTTGCTCGTACCAGTCGCACGATTTTTACCTGTATTGGTCATATGTAATCTTAGAGTAACAATGGTGACGAGGGTGCAGCTGCCCATTGCCATGTGCAATCTGACAGGTGTGATAAAGACAGGCGTCGCTGTACAAGCCTACTTTTCCTTTATGTCAATTGAATTAAATCAACAGTTTCATTTGAGGGTAAAAAAATAGCAGCCGGTCTTGCATAGCAGCTGCACGAGGGACGACTGAAAAAGCTGCCATGTTTGCCGTCCAAACTTCGACATGTATAATTTTGTTGATTTGTTTTTTTTTTTTTTTTTTTACTTCGGTGTTGAATTTTCTGTATTCTGACTTTTGTAGATTATGCATTATGTCAACGAAACTGGTGATTACTAAAACAAGTCTTCAAAAAAGTTGTGCGCCGATCAGCTGCAGCTTGGTTTTGAGTTTGGAGTCATTTTTCAAGAAATCACGTAAATTGCCATTCAAATGCCAACCATCTCTTCCCTGCCCCCCCCCCCCCATTACCACCCCCTCCCCCCAAGACCTCTCCCTCTGCCGCACTGTTATAGTAACACGTAAAACACACACACACACACACACACACACACACACACACACACACACACACATACACACACACAAACCACAAAAACACATACCACAAGCATTTTACACGAAGGAGATGAGGGGGGGGGGGGGCAGGCTAGACAAAAAGTCAGCACTTTTCCCGTGTATATGTTCACGTTTTATTTGTTGCTCTCTGCACAATGAACCGAACAGCTGCAGATATATACATAACAGCGTGAATGTTTCGTTTTATCACGAGCCGCAGGAGAGAGTTTTTAATCTATATTAAAGTTGTACAGGGCCAATGTTTCGGACTATTTTTTCTCTTTACTTGTCTGTCATTTTGTCTTACTACTCCTTTGACCATGCAGGCCCTAGGACTCCTAAATTTTGCACATATGTAGTACTTGATCTCTTCATTTTGCACCTCGCCTTTTGTTTGAAAGAAAAAAAAAACTAATTTCTATATCAAGTAATACAACGCATAAGGGCTGCAGCAGCATTTGCACAAGCCTCTCGCATCTGCCAACAGCGGCACTGTGCATAATATAAATGATATGTGCTTTACTTGCATACGCCAGATATGCTGAGCATGGTGAAACGCTTGTACTGGTTTTATAAGAACAACGTGGATGCAAAATCTTACCTGGCCATTTTAAATACGCTGAATATATAGTATCAGCTTCAGTTACGCACTCTGATTGGTAAGCTTTCTGGGAGGGGGGGGGGGGGTGCCGTTTCACAGAGTAAGTAGCAAAGATATGTTCTCTCTAGAAAGGTTTCGGACTGCAAAAAAGTTTCTTAGAAGGTTTTTGGGATCTGATGAAGAAGCAAGCAAAATAAAGCCGAAAAAAGTTTTAAATTTCTACTCAAAGAGACAAAGTGATTTTTATTTATTTTTTTTACCAGGTATTTAATATTTCGCCTTTGAGAATTGGATGCCCGTTTCTTATTCGTTCATTCTTTTTTTCCATAGCGTCACCATGGCTTCGTTGCATTTTCTCTGCCGACACACGTGATATGTGTTGCTATTTTACACCATAAAACTCCCACAGCAGCCACGTGTAGCACTGAACGAGTAATAAGTTATCGCCGTACGGATCCCAATATCCACGGCAGTATTTTGGCGCCAAATCTACCATTTGCACGGCTGCATGTCATGTTATAACCTTATTCCCTACCACACGGCTGCATTCCATAATATAAAGCTGCGTTTGCATGTCATGCTATAAGTGTGTTTCCCACCACATGACTGCATTCTATATATAAAACCGTATTCCCTACTTTTTTCTTCTTTTTTAGCACTTGACAAGCCTTTGACTTGCAAGGGCTATATGAATATGTGCGAGCAGCCGTTGGTATCTTTTTTTTCTTGACAGTGATCACATTTCTTGTGTCATCTCCTCCACTGGCACTACGAAACTCCACTGGCACTGCGCTAGGGCCACGAAACTTGGGACTCAGGTAGAACTGGATATGAACGTGTGCATGACACCTTTTATGGTGTTGATTTTTCGTTCAAGAAATGTGGTTGAAGAAGCCTGTATATATTATTACGAGAGAAGATCCAGTGCTTCGTACACGCCAAGGCAAATCTCAGCATAATAAATCGCAATGAACTTGAACCCGAAGAGAGTCATTGTTAAATCATAAAGATATCACCTAACGCTAAGTCACACGTCAGGGGAAATGTTTATTGTTTGATGCTGTATGTTACAAGCACTACTTCAACCTCCCCCCTCCCCCTCCCCCCCACTCCTCCACCCCAGCAGTGTCGGCATCCCACTCTTACTGTAACATATGCGCTTTAACAACTAGGAACATATTTGCTCTTCTGGTGTATGGCGATAATAGGACAAATTACTGTGGCTTGTTTGCATTCGTGAACTGTTCATGAGTCACACGGAACAGAGGATAACAACCTAATGAAAGGCATATTCTTTTTTATTTCTGTACATGCCTGTTTCCATGGAAACGTCACTACCGACTGCAGAGACAAACATTCTTTATACTCGAAATACTGTGGGCGAGGAATGCAAACGTGCTTTTTTCTCACGGATATAAATTATTCAATTATAAATAATTGTTAATATAAGCTGGTCTATAAAGTAAGTATCTTCGTAAGGGGTAATGGATATCTGTCTGGAGATCGGGGTGGGGGGGGGAGGGGGAGGAGCGGGGGAGGGGCTTCTTCAGATACAGCTGTCTTTTTTTTCTTTTAGTAAAATATCTACAATTTGTCGTCGTTAAATTACAAAAATACGGATCTTTTCGTTTTGGTGGGTAAAATGTACGATCTTTTCGCTTTTCTCATGGCGAAATGTGCGATGTTTTCGCCTTTTTTTTTAAGTTTTCAACTTGTCGATCAATTTTCGTTTTTCCTGCAATCTATTAGGTTTTAGCAGGAAAAATCATTTCGCTATTGGCCTTTACAAATCTGCGATCTTTTCGCTTTTCGTATGGAGAATTGTTTGATCTTTTCGCTTTTCACATGTCAAAATGTGCGATCTTTCGCTTTCATTTTCCACTAGCACAAAAAACCGTGTGCGTTTGTATTGCAGACTTCATGCGATGAACAGTTAGCCTGCGCAGTAATTTATCCGTCACATGCCCGTGATAAGCTTGCCAGAAGGCTATAGCACGACGTTGTTCATATTTCAAGCTTCTATCCGATATTTATTAGACATTTTCGACGTTTATTAGACGTCTATTAAACATCTGCACAACGCAGGTTGTATACTGGTGCAAGGCATTTGATATTGTCTAAATTATTATTTTCTTCATAGTAAAATCATTGGTGAAATAAACGATATTTTGAAATTGTGGGAAACTTAGGTGTTGAATATCCAGGCAATTGTTTGATGCGACCTTAATATACCCATGAATGAACGCTCAAAGGAGAGGAAGGCAGTGTTCATTCTAGCTTCAGTTGGCCTGCCTCCAGTAGCCCCACACAACCAGTCACGGCTGCAGTTTTTGCTGCATTTTTTTCCAGGAGCTAAACTTGTATGATTTGTCCAGGGTATCTAAATAAGGGCTCAGTTAAGCGCGAGCAATTGAGCGATTGCCCTGCAGCAGATCAGGTGACTAAGCAAGAAGTACATCTTCAGGACGCTCGTTACCATGGAACTGTGGTGCTGCGTTCGGTTTACACCCATACCACATAGCTGCGATTCTTTACAAGTAAAAGTCTGCGAACCGCGGAAAAAAACGGTTAACATGTAAACCTGTGGTGCTTACGCACGGAAATCGGTTCGCAGTTGTGTAGTGGCACCATAGATGTTATCCATCCTTCCTCCCCCCCCCCCCCGTGGATTTTCGCCGGCAGAGTATTGCTGCTATGTATTATGGGATTTAGACAATTCCAGCATGAGAACGTTGATGTCAGAATGCATCGAGAAAAAATATTTGTAAGTAAAATATCATAATAAAAATGATTTTTGCGGGTTGGAAATGCCCACTCGGTAAATAGCTGGAAAATGCCCGTTGGAAAATGTCCAGTTGAAAACTTGTTGTTTGCAAAATGTACATTTGGAACGTCTATGAATGTTATAAGCAATTCGTAAAATCACGGAATACGCGCATTCGCTAAAATGTTCAGGGAATTCACATATTCGGTGATATCGCCAGGGAATATGCGCATTGTTACCTACCTGGCAATTACTATTTTTTGGTGACTTGGAAAAAATGTCGGAAAGACTGGCGAAAAAATAATTTGTTACCAAAATCTTAACTAACGCTGGGAAAATTTTTTTATTTGATGGTCTTAAAATTTTTAATAACGAAAGCGGATATTAGTACCTACCTGCCAGTATATGGTCTTTTTATTATACATTTTACGTCTTTAGAATTTCATTAGGCTTTCATAAAAAAAACCTGACCCCTCAATTTTCATTGCTATTCGTAAACGCGATTCATTCTCATTCACTGACAAACAGATAACAAGCTATTAGGTGAGCAGTTCCCAAAATATTAATATATTTTAGTTGCAACATAATTAATTGGACATAAAACTTCTCAATAATATTTCGACAGGGACTTGAACAGAACTCACGCTCACCGGTCACGAACACAAGCAAACCAGTATCACCCGCGACTATCCCCGATGATACAAACACACACACACACACACACACACACACACACACACACACACACACACACACACACACACACACACATACACAAACCAGTATCACCCGCGACTATCCCCGATGATACAAACACACACACACACACACACACACACACACACACACACACACACACACACACACACACACACATACACAAACCAGTATCACCCGCGACTATCCCCGATGATATCATCACTATATCGTAGCCATTAGATCATTTCTATGTATATTATTTATATATATTGCTTCAATCTTTCATAACATCCAGATAAACTACTAGTAATGTTTGATAAGGCATTCTTTGCCTGCACACTTATACAGACCAATACACACACATATACATATAAGGCACAGCAGTTTACACAAAGTCGTATTGACCCTTTATTCACACACAAAAATAAAAACGAAAACAAACAACCAAAAAACAAACAATGCTGATTTTACTAAGTGACGAGTGGTATCCCAACTAACAATTTGACGAGGCTGCCCGTAAGGTACTTCATCGTTTATTACCTTTTACACATTCTAGGCCAAGTGAGAGCATTCTTTTCTTCACGTTCACGTTCTCCAACAAGTTGTTCAAAGCCATGCCATTTAATATAAATCTTTCTTCAGTCAATGTTATTTCATTAATATTCTCTTATATATTTCTTGTCAAGCGACTGAGAGTGAAAAGTATTTTATAGCCGCTGACGTGACAAATATACTGTTTGATTATTATAAGCATCATAATAATAGCTTGGTAGTCTACTCTACATGTAAAATTTTCTATGTTTAAATTTTGAAATATATAATGAAATATGATCGAAACATTTTTCAACATTTTGCAAGAGCACGGAGAAGTGTGTTAGTGACATGCTTTTTGTAGTAATCGCACAATTCACTACCTCTGTCAAATTCGCTCGTCACAGTTGGCAAAATTATGAATGATTTCAAATTGAAAAGACAAAATTTTTGGGCAATTTAGAAAAAAAATCTACTTTTCGAAGGTGATATGTGAACTTGTGAGTGACAAGATATGCGCAAGTAACTGTCTTGAGTTTATAGCATTTACATGTTTTATAAGAAAGTTTGGTCTTATTTGAGAGATACAAACTACTTTTCTCGATTAGTTTGCTCGATAAGATTTTTCGATAAATTCTAATCGCGACCTTATCCAAGTGCTGTTTTGTGTTATAGGCCTTCTAGTTCTAATCACGACCTAATCCAAGTGCTGTTTCCTGTTCTAGGTCTTCTAGTTCTAATCGCGACCTAATCCAAGTGCTGTTTCCTGCTCTAGACCTTCTATAGTTCTAATCGCGGAAAATCCAAGTGCTGTTTCCTGTTCTAGGTCTTCTGGTTCTAATCGCGACCTAATCCATGTGTAGTTTCCTGTTCTAGGCCTTCTAGTTCTAATCGCGACCTAATCCAAGTGCTGTTTCCTGCTCTAGACCTTCTATAGTTCTAATCGCGGATAATCCAAGCGCTGTTTCCTGTTCTAGGCCTTCTAGTTCTAATCGCGACCTAATCCAAGTGCTGTTTCCTGCTCTAGACCTTCTATAGTTCTAATCGCGGAAAATCCAAGTGCTGTTTCCTGTTCTAGGTCTTCTGGTTCTAATCGCGACCTAATCCATGTGCAGTTTCCTCTTCTAAGCCTTCTAGTTCTAATCGCGACCTAATCCAAGTGCTGTTTCCTGCTCTAGACCTTCTTTAGTTCTAATCGCGGATAATCCAAGCGCTGTTTCCTGTTCTAAGCCTTCTGGTTCTAATTTCATTGCATCCTAGTGTTTCAATTCATCAGAGGCTTCCTTTTTGGAAATTTTAATCTCTAAACTGTTCATATTTTCCGATAACTTATTTTCCTTATCTCGCCATTATTTCGCAACATCTTTACAGCTTGCTATAGACTGCTCCCTTATCTTAAATTTCATTTTTAAAAATCAAATTTAACAACGATATCTAATTCAACGGATTTTGACCATATATTTTCTGTACGGAGTCGCATTTTTCAGTTATATGTTGTCTGGTTAATTAAATCTGGTTGATCCTGACAATGACATCGTTAATACAGCTATGCTGTGATAACTTTTAATACTTGACATGATATTTGTCGTCCTCATTCTTTTAATAAAGATTCTATATTTGAATGCATAGTCAAGGCGACATTTAACATTTGGGCGTTTGCATTTCTAAATTTTAGGAGATTTAGTGTTCTCTTATAATTATTTTGTGTTCGATCACTTCTAATACATGTTTAGAAATTAATGCATACCCAGCACTTTTAGTGGTTCGTGAGTTTAAAAATTCACTATATTCCCAAACGTATTTGCAAAACGTGTGATCATTGTCCTCTTCGTGCATTTCTTGCAACAAGAAATGTCAACCATCTTGCTCCTCAGGTATTCGAATATTATTTTTAGTCTGGCCCAATTCTCTTGAATAAAAGTAGCATGCATTGATCCTTACCTGCCTGTTATTTTTGTGCGATTCGCGAAAAATTTGTGGAAATATTCACGAAAACCCGAAATCGACACCACAGAAATAGCCTTATTGTCTCGATATTTGGTGAAACATAGCGGTCATAGATACTTACCTGATTGTTACTTTTTGTGTAATTCGCTAATTACTGTTTTTGGCGATTCTGCAAAAATTAGAGGAAATATTGGCAATTTTTTTAGTAAAACCTGAGCTGATTCGGTGAGCCTTATTGTCTTGTAGTTTTGATTAACGGAAGCGGACATTAGCAATTAACTGGTTGCAATTTTTGTATGATTCGCATAATATTGTCTGAAATATTAGTGAAAACCCTATTTCTATTGAAATCTTAACTGGCGCCAAGTACAAAGCTTTTCCCTCTTGAAATTTTGACTAAGTGTAACGGACACTATTATCTACATGGCTGTATATTTTTCTTAAGCTACATAAAAATAGTGGAAGTATTGGTCAAAAATCGATATTTCCACTGAGATATTAAATATCGCCAGTGAAATAGCCTTACTGTCTTCAAATTTTCATTAAAGACAGTGGTCTTTATCTTTTTAACACTTGACAAGCCGTTAGCTTGCAAGGGTTATATGAATTTGTGCGAGCAGCCGTTCGTCCCTTTTTCATCTTGACAGTTTTGCGATTTTTTGTGTCTTTTCTGACACTATTGGCCGTAGGACCATGAAACTTGGGACTTATGAAGAGCTTGATCTGAACGTGTGGCTGGCACTTTTTATTTTCGTCTTCGATTTCGTTCTCTTTGTTAAAACGCCATGTGAAAAGAGTGTATTTTTTGCAAGTAAATACGGAGCATTTAACGTACAACACAGAACAGCACACATTTACTCAGTTTTGTGCGAGCTCTCACTGCGTAAACAGATAACACAGCGTATGCCTGATCAGTCAGTAAAACCTTAAGTCAACAAAAACCAAACACTGCTCGGCTTATAAGACGCATTCAAGCTGTGTTGTTTGTTAATATATTTAGCTGTTAAGTTATCAACCCATGGAGTTTTTTTGACAGTGGTCCGATTCTTTTTTTAATATTATAAGCCGCATACATGCTGTGCCATAAGCTCTGTACATAGTTGTAGGCATGTTGTAAAATGCTTTATATTATTCCAGAAATAACCCATTGGAGGAAGTATTTTTGCGTTTTAATTTTTGTCAAGTGTTTAACATTTCGGTTCAAATGCGGTTCTAGTTACATAAACATTTTGTGTGTCAGATTTCCCTGCCGCTGAACATCGGAGAAAGTTTAAAATTTTTGAAATTGTTGCTTCGCAGTCATAAGGACGTCATGTGGATATAGCTCTTGGATGTAAATATTTCTATAACAGAAGGTTGTGTCGAATTTAAATTTTACATGCATTCTCCTTGGATCTCTCGGACTGTTCTATCAGCTTTTGAGTTTATTATGTAAGAATCTTATTTGTAAGATTTCTGGTCCCTGAATATTTAAGAACCTTCACATTTGGTGGGATTGCCACGTGGTAGATTCAGAACCTTCTGTTAATTTTGTTCAAGTGAAACAAGCGATCACCGCCTGTGGCGTCCTTTAATAAAATACGTATATATTTTGAAAATGAGCGCAAAGTATCTCGATGATGTAAAGTCCTTTCAAAACTTTGTATCACTATTCCTTGAGTCAATCGGACCGCGCTGTCAATTTTAACGCGGTTGGGGAAATTTAAAAGGCGTAGACATAATTACGCAAAAATATTATGCACATATCTCGGCCGCTGCACACGGAGCTTCTTCAGAGTTACTGGGACTGTCGTTTGGTAGATCTGACAGATTCTATTGAATGTTGTTGAAAGTTATACCATCGGAGACCGCATATTACGCCATTATTTCAATAAGCTATCGCTTCTAAGGAAAACATCATGCACAAAATACCTTTATAAATGAAAATGGGGTCGACTTCAAATTTGGCATAATCGTTTCGTGGATAAATCGAAAGGTTTTGCAGAACATAGAATGCTTTTGGGAAATAAATGGGCAGCATATGACATCAGTAAAAATATTATGCAATATATGTTTCTTTCTCTTACTCCAACCCTGCTGCCAACTAGGTAAAGTGAGTGTTGTAAACTGTAAAATGTGTTGTTACTTATTACGCTGGGGATTATAACGTTTTTTCATAAGATTATCGATCATGTCTCTACTTTTGCGGCATTGTGGTAGTTCAAAACAGTGAGTGCCAAGGACAAACACATGACAGATGCTGTATGATTCATAGCGGTTTAGACTTCATTTATAAGAAACTCAAACGGTAGGTACGTCTGCACTAAGAAAATGATTAAAATGATTCAGAACTGCTGATAATATTATTGAAATTGACCCAAAGAGTACAGCGCATTCATTTCTTCACATACACAAATTATCAGTTGATCGCCAGTATGACAAACCGATCAACACCTTTCAAAAAGAAATCTTGTGCAAATTTGTTCAATTTGTTCGAACTTTTGTCTAGAGGTAGCCTTTGCCAGGTGTACAAAGCAGCTCCAGTCGACGAAATTCCAAAGTTAGAAAACTTTTCGCCAAAAATAAATTTTCTCTATAATTATATGTCTCCCCCTAAGGGAGACATATATAGCATTTGGTGTGTCCGTCCGTCCGTCCGTTCTTCCGTCTGTCCGCAGTGAGTTCTAATAAAATTAATGAGTCGATTTGTCAAAACACACATACATATTGGAGTACATGTCTAGATGATGTCCGTGTTTCTGTTTTTCGTTTCCTCAAAAATTATATTTTTGGCAAATTTTTGAATATAGGGGAGGGGGGTGAAAACGCTGAAAATGTATCTTTGGCGAATTTTTTAATTTTTTATTTTGAAGTTTTTGGCCATATTGTTGCGATATCTCCAAAACGGTTTGTTGTATTAGGCTGAAACTTGGCAGGAAGAACTCACAAAACGTGTAAATGTTTACTGCAAAGTTTTTCTTGATTTTCGTTGAAAATGTATTTTTGGCGATTTTTTTAATTTTTCAATTTTAACTTTTTTGGCCATATGGTTGCGATATCTTCGAAACGGTTTGTTGTATTAGACTGAAATTTGGCAAGAAGAACTCACAAAACGTGTAACTTCTTACTGCGAAGTTTTTTTTCATTTCCGTGGAAAATGTATTTTTGGCGAATTTTTTAATTTTTGATTTTTAGCTTTTTTGGCCATATTGTTGCGATATCTCCGAAACAGTTTGTTAGATACGCTGAAACATGGCAAGAAGAACCCATATGTAGTGGAAATATGAAGTGCAAACTCTTTCTTCATTTTCTGTAAAAATGTATTTTTGGCGATTTTTTTCAATTTTTTGGGCTCGCCAATGTTGTACTTTTAAGCAAGGAATTTTTTCCATGTGACTGATTGGGGGCGAGGGAGACATATCCGTTTTTGTTTTAACAAAAACACTGGCCAGTCTAGTTTTATATTCTCTACAACAGTTTTAACACTGATGCCTCCATTGAGCTTGATTGGAGTTCTATCGTTTTTAGCAGCCCGCCAAATTTTGACGCTGTGGTGGCCAAATTTTAATGCATTTTTCGCCATTTCTACTTTTGCATATTTGTTGGATTTTTGTAGATATGGATTGAGTTAAAAGTTGCTCGCAGTTTTATGCAAATTAAATTGTTACAAGGCAATATATTCAAACCCACGTCTAACGTAGCTTTGTGGTTTGAATAACTAGACACTTAGGGATGGGGATGTCGCTGGCAAAGGCAGATATTTGCTTTCCCAACGGCCGTTTTCTAGCTCCGGCTATCTCACAGTCCAGTATCTCCCAGTGTCTGACCACTCCTGAAAGCACAAAGACATGTAGTCTCACAACATATGATACGTACGTTTCACGATTGGGACGTGTCCGAGGGCAAAAGTAGCGTGAGGAAGGCTGAGGACTCGACGCCTGTCTGTTGATATAAGAAGTTGTCAGCTTAATGTTATTGAATCACATAACTCAAGAATATCAAAAATGTCAGGAGTGAGCGAATTTTTTTGCCGGACCTCAATTCAACGCGGCCCACCCCCTGTGGCGTTAGGAAACTTGCCACGCATTGACAATCCGTTGATGGCAGCATTTCTGGAGCCCCTGAACGAGAAGCTAGTCCCCAGAGAAGACCCTTGATTGACAGGAAAAAACACCAGGAAACACTAAGCCTCTTTTTGTTCGTGACTTTTGCGGCTCGTTCCTGAGAACCTGGGGTGAAGACACAGCACTGGCTGCGCGCAGGAATGCGAAACTGGTCTTCTCGAACCTCTCGGCTAAGAAACCCTTCCAGAAAGGAGTGAGTGACAGGGCATGGCCTCATATACGAGGTTCTGTCCAGCTCGGTGAGCTTGAATTATCTGAGGTGAGGAACCGAAACAGTGGGTATTTGATGAAGTTCCCCGACATGTGCCGTCACTAGGCCCTGGTCTGCTGCACGAGATAAGACTACTAATACAGGCAGCGGATCCACGCTGGGCAGTTACTTGTTTGGTGTGTGCATCTTCGCAACCTGCTTTCCTGGGGAAGCATCCACAGAGCCCGGCAAGCCCGTCGGCGCGAGAGACAGCACGGGCAGAGATATATGGCAAGGCTGCACTCTGGCATGCTGCAGATTCGCCCACGCCTGCATCCTTTGGTTAAAGCAGCACCCAGAATATCTCCACCACCAATAGCATTGCTCCACCTGCAGCCAACATTCGGCCAAAATTCGAAATAGGGAGCAACGTTTATAAAACGGTCAAACCAAAGAATTCATTTTAGACGGACTTTCAAACTTTTTTAACGCTGTAAACGTGAACATGGACCAAATTCAACTCTGTGATTCAGCTAATAGCCGTGCTGCGGAGAGCAGCTGAGCTCCAACAGAATTGCGCAGCAGAAATCTACCATTGTGTCTCGGCTGATCGAAGGCCGAGGGCTGCATACGACTAAACCATACGACTGCATACAACGGAAAGCAGGCAGACGAGGGATCACTCAATAATTTCACTTCGCCGACAAACATATTTACGTCCTTCGATGTAGCAGTAATCTTAAGGGACAGGGATCATATTGGCACAAGGTCGACCTAAAATCCGCTTATCGCCAATTTACAGGCCTTGAGTGGAACTTTGACGGTGATTCGTATTACCATATACGGTTAACATTTACTATATCGCTGGGTCACTACCCTAGCAAACGCGTTTCGAAGTGCAAGCTTCAGAGCTGATTCAGTAACTGCGCATCATTGCGCCGACGGCATCCATACGCTGCCCGCACCGCCTACCGCGTATCAACAACCGCGTCGCAACCTCGCAACTATCAGCATTCTTTGCAGCTCTTTCAAAGTTGCGTGCAACTCACCATGCGGAATAGCGTGCCCGAAACTGCTTTGCTACAGACACGAGCCCAGCAGCAATCCACTGTCTGTACTGCAATTAATCAGTGGATATGCCTCGCTTAACCCAGGAGCACATTAACATCAAGGAGCATTGGAGAGTTAGTATCACCCTTCCCCACTTAGTGTTTAGTTGTTTAAGCCTACGAACTGTAGTATTATCTGTCCAGAAATATGTCTTATTTCGTATTGTGGTTAGACCCTCCTATATTACTCATATCCATGTGCATGATGCTTTGTAGTAATTACTTGTGAGTTGAACATGCTTAAATAAAGAGCTACAAAATAACAATCTTACATGGTGGCAGCGTAATGGGCATTTGTTTATAAAAAAATACTTCAAACAAATAAAATAATTAATTAAGTGAGAAAATTAATTAATTAATGCTGAAAATGGCAGCGGCGTCCATTTCGTTACCGGATAACCTGGATTTTCAAAGGCCTGAAGAATGGTCAAAATGGATCAAGAGGTTCGATCGCTATTTGACTGTAGCGAATATAACCGATGATGATGTTAAAGTGAACACTTTAATATACGCCATGGGAAATCAAGCGGAAGATGTACTCCTGACGTTTGGATTGTCGAGGATCAAATCAAGGACTATAAAGCGGTGAAGGAGCGGTTCGATCATCATTTCATTATCCACCGGAACGTGATTTTCGAGCGTGCGCGATTCAATCGCAGAATCCAAAAAGAGGGTGAGAGTATTGAATCGTTCATTAATAATTTATACGCGCTGGAAGAACATTGCGAATACGGGGAAACTAAGGAGGAACTACTCAGGGACCGAATCGTAGTCGGGATTAGAGACACTAAATTAAGTGAAGCTCTACAGTTAGATGATAAACTAACCTTTAAAACGGCACTCTCAAAGGTGAGATCGAAAGAAATGGTTTCAAAACAGTCGCAAATACTGCAGGATTTGAACATTTCAAAAGCAGATGTAGTGAGGAAAAAGCAATTTAAAAGCAAACAATCAAACACTAGTGAAAATGCTCAAAAGGAAAAAAAGTGCTATCGGTGTGGACTATCGTTGCACAAATTGCAAAGTTGTCCGGCCCGTGAATCAAAATGCCGAAAATGCGGGAAATTTGGTCACTGGCAAAAATGCTGTAAAAACAAGTCAAAAGTTAAGGAAATTGAGTCAGAGGATATTAATGGTGAAAGTGGATTCCTAGGAACTGTTGTGTCACACGTGAGCGAGAAAGACTTTGAGCTTGTAACTGTTAGGGTATGCAAAAGTGATTTCCTGAGTATGCATGTGTTATTGTCGCGTCTTGTGTGAATGTGTTGTGTTATGGGTGTGCTGAGGGCGTTTGTGATTCATTTTGTTCTTTACTGTGTTTGTTGTGGGAGAGGATGCGTCCGCTGCGTGGAAATGGAGAAAAGCGCCCGTTGGTGCTAGTTTCAAGTTTGTTTGAAATCCTTGGTTAGATTTCGCGCCATTTAAAAATTTACTTATATACCAAGTATATCGGGTATCTTCACAAGTCGGTGACGAAATTTAAAGTTTCACATGGCATTAAGTAGAACGCGTCGCGATTGTGCATATGGCAATATTTTTGTGTTCGGAACTTTTCATTTTGTCGTGTTTTGAGACGAGGGAAATTTTTGTGCTACCTAGCACAAACTTTTCATGTAGTTTTCAAGTATTTAAAAACTCCATAGGTTGGAACCAATAGTGCCACTTTATAAAGGACGTCGTGATCGATTTGAAAATATCAGTTTTTGGTCGCTACGTTGCTTGTAAGATATGTTTTTGGGCAGCTACTTTTTCATTGGTCCTTAGTTTAGGCGCGAAGCTCTTTGATTGGTTGCATTTTTAATTAGCGGCGGCTGCTCTGCCAGCAACTATATAAGGAACGCGCTTGCTGCGCCATCAGCAGTCGATTTTGAGGAAGCATAGAGGATACACGTCAGGTGTGTGTCCAAGTGGTGCACAGGGTGTTGGTGCACGTGGTGCTGGTGCACTGGGAATTGTTATTTTGGAAAAATATAAAGTAAGGAAAATAAAAACAGATGTTCACGAGACGGATTAGTTTGCTTTCGCAATAGTTGGACTTGGATATAAAAAAAAACGGAATCTTAGAAATCGTAAGATAATATAATCAGTCTTGTGTCTGTTCGTCGCTACACTTCCTGTTGAAAGTCAAAGACGTACAACGCTGGGATCCGAAGATTACAAACACCTAACATTTTGGGGGCTCGTCCGGGATCTGTCAGCAAAGTGTATGAGTCATCATGGAGAAAATGCGTGAATGGATACAAGTCGGGCAGGCGTTGGGATATAAAGACGCGGAGCTTCGACAATTTGTGCAGAACCAGGAGGAAAAGGCAGCTGAGCGAGAGCGCGTCGCAAGAGAACGCGAGATACCTACGCAGGAACGTGAGGATCGCATCAGACAGCAGGAATTGGAACAGCAGGAGAGGGATCGTGCAAGGGAACACGAACTTGCTCGCTTGCGTGAGGAGACGCGCCAGCTGGAGCTGCATAACCAGAACCATGAAGATCAAGGCCGCGACGCAGCACAGCGACACGACGTACAGTATCGAGCTCCTCGTCCAAAGCTTCCGAAGTTTGACGAGAAGGCAGACGACATTGATGCCTTCCTCGAGAGGTTTGAGCGCTTCGCCAGGAATCAAGATTGGGCTGAAGACACTTGGGCCGTTAGTCTCAGCCCACTTCTTACGGGGAAGGCTCTTGAAGTTTACAGTAGTATGCCTGTCGATAACGCCAACAACTACGTTCAGTTGAAAGCTGCGATCTTGCGACGTTACCAGTTGACGGAGGAAGGATTCCGAGCCAAGTTTCGCGAAGTGAAGCCCGAAAAGGAGGAGACAGTCCGTCAGTATTGTGCAAGGCAAGCACGATTCTTTGACCGTTGGATAGAACTGGCCGGGATCGACAAGAACTATGAGCAGTTGAGAGACTTGTGCTTACGGGAACAGTTCATTAACATGTGTAGCAGTGATATCAGCCTATTTCTCCGTGAAAGAGTTCCGCCGTCCATTGACGAGGTAGTTAGGCTGGCCGAGCAGTACCTCGAGGCACATGGAGGCAGCATCTCGCAGAATCGGATCAGGACCGTTCTAAGTGGACAGAAACCGACACATCGACTAAATCAGTCACAGCAAAGTCGCAAACCTGAAACGAAGACCAGACCCATAGTTTGCTACAACTGCAACAAAGAAGGGCATTTTGCGAGAGAGTGTAGGAAACTGAAGGCAGACGGTGGTGCGCGACAGTACCGCGAACGTTCTCCACAGAATTGGCGGAAGAGAGAAGACCGGGGCAAAACAGGCGCGTTTGGAGTGACAGACGAAGAATGCCGACATCGGGTCGAGCGGAACGTCAAGGATGGGCATCTTTGCTTGGCGAACGGAGATGCCATCCCATATGCAGGCGCGTTGTGCAGCGGGCGGAAATCGGAGAACCTACCGCTCTACGGAGGTCACGTCGGAGGACATGGGGTGACTGTACTCCTAGGTACAGGATGTGATTCCGCAGCCGTTCGCAGTAGTTTGGTGAAGGACGTTCAGATGACCGGGCAGTACAGTAGTTGTGTCCTTCTCAACGGAACAATTAAGCGATTTCCAATGGCGCGGATAGACGTGGATACCCCCATATTTAGTGGACAACTGGATGTCATGGTGATTGACAAACCACCATTTGATCTCATTATCGGGAACGTGCCAGACCTGAAACCACAAACCATTGCGGTGCAACCACAAGACAGTGGTCAAGTACCTGCCGAGCGGAGCACCATCAATGAACCTTCCGCCACAGGCGGTGGAGATGTGGCCGCGGTAGCAACACGGGAGCAGGAAAAGAAAGAAAGACGCCCGTTGAAGCCTCTTGTTACACCTCCCGTGAAGGTCGAAGAAGTAAACTCGCAACAGCTTATTGCGTTCCAAGCCGAAGACGAGACGCTTCAGAAGTTCTTCGGCCATGCGAAAGAGAAGACGGTGTTCTCTTCAAGAACGGGAGCTACGTATCGATTTGCGATCAAGAATCGGATACTGACGCGGTATAACTATCAGAAGCAGGGCGACATTGAAGTTAAGCTTAAGCAGATAATGGTTCCGAAACAGCTCCGAGAATGCGTCATGTCCCTCGCACATGAAGCGATTGTTGGCGGACACTTGGGGACAAAGAAAACCACCGATCGGATCACCACGAACTTTTATTGGCCCGGAATCGACTCGGACGTGAAACGTTTCTGCCAATCCTGCGATGTCTGCCAACGTACCATACCGAAAGGCAGAGTACAGAAAGTGCCGCTAGGAGAGATGCCGATCATCGATGTGCCTTTCGATCGCGTAGCAGTGGATTTGATTGGACCGCTTGCCCCGGTTTCAGATAGAGGACATCGGTACATTCTAACCGTGGTGGACTATGCGACCAGATACCCTGAAGCTGTTCCTTTGAAGCGAATTGACACGGAAACGGTCGCGGAAGCCTTACTGAGCATATTTTGCAGGGTCGGTTTTCCCAAAGAGGTGTTGAGCGACAGAGGCGCGCAATTCGTTTCCGACATGATGCGAGAAGTTTCACGGTTGATATCGGTCAAGCAGCTTTTTACCACTCCGTACAACCCTAAATGTAACGGATTGTGCGAGAAAATAAACGGAGTACTGAAGAACATGCTGAAGAAGATGTGTCAAGAATGCCCGAAAGACTGGGACAGATATTTGCCAGCTGTTCTGTTCGCCTACCGAGAAGTGCCCCAAGCAAGTACTGGATTCTCGCCGTTCGAGCTGCTGTACGGTCGAAAAGTGCGCGGTCCGATGGACATACTCAAAGAGTTGTGGACGGACGACGACGTTTCGGAAGAAGTGGTGAACACTTATCAGTACGTAGCGGACCTGCGCAACAGGCTTGAAGAGACGTGTCGTATTGCACGGGAGAGTTTGCTAGAAGCGCAAGGAGTGGCGAAGCACCACTACGACAAGAAGGCCAGGGACAGACGCTTTGCAGTGGGAGAGAAAGTGTATCTGCTTCTACCTACAGATACAAACAAGCTCCTCCTGCAATGGAAAGGTCCTTACGCGGTAACGAAAGTACTGGGCCGGATGGATTATGAGATAGACGTCGCCGGGAAAAAGAGAGTGTACCACGCCAATCTCTTGAAAAGGTGTGTGCAACGCACAGCAAACGAAGAGCAGGAAGATGATGAAGATATTGACGAGTTTGTAGCGGCGCTCGCTCGTATCGCGGTCATTGACGAAGAAGAACCGCCAGATGAAGATCTGGAACCACCGCTACACCTACCAACCACGGAGCAGCAGGAAACGTTCAAGGACGTGCACATCGGCCCGGATTTGACAGAGTCGGAACGTTCTGAGGTTAATGCAGTACTCGAGGAGTTCCAGGACATTTTTTCTGATGTTCCTGGACTCACAAATCTTGGAGAGCACAAGATAGAGCTGACTACAACAGAACCGATCCGTGTTAGACCGTTCGCTGTTCCTTTTGCAAAACGCAAAGCGATTGACGACGAGGTTGAGAAGATGCTACAAGCCGGCATTATTGAAGAGTGCACGTCAGAATACAATTCGCCGGTGGTTCTCGTCAAGAAAAAAGACGGATCCAATCGATTTTGCATTGATTTCAGAAGACTGAACACGGTCACGAAATTTGACAACGAACCAATGCAAAATTACGAAGATATCATGGCACGGATCGGAACCGACAAGATCTTCTCGAAAATTGATTTTTCCAAGGGATATTGGCAGATACCGATGGCCGAGGATTCCAAACGCTACACAGCATTTACTACGTCGAAAGGAACGTTTCAGTTCAAAAGGAATCCATTTGGCCTGATCAACGCCGGGACGAAGTTCAATCGTGTGATGCGTAGGATGTTGACGGGTCTGTCCAACGTCGACAACTATGTTGACGATCTCTTGCCACACACGGCGACGTGGAAGGAACACATGAAGACGTTACGCGAGTTGTTCGTTCGCATCCGTGACGCCGGTCTCACTGTACGTCCGACGAAGTGCTTCATCGGATTCTCCGACATTGGTTTCACTGGACATGTCATCGGTAATGGAAAGCTACGGATGGAGGACCAGAAGGTGGAAAGGATTCGAGATGCTCCGCGGCCCCTGACGAAGAAACAAGTGCGTTCGTTTCTTGGGATGGCCGGATTTTACAGGAAATTCATCCCGAATTTCGCTGAAGTCGCCGCGCCGCTAACTAATTTAACGCGGAAGAAGCATCCATCCAAAGTGGAGTGGGGTAAGACTCAGGAACGTGCGTTTCGCAAGCTGAAACACCTGATGACCAGCGCGCCCATACTCCGGTTACCTCACCTTGACAAACAGTTCATAGTGCGGACTGACGCGTCGGATAATGGTCTCGGTGCGATGTTACTCCAAGAACATGAAGATGGTGTGTTTCCTGTCGCGTTTGCCAGTCGGAAGCTGCTTCCCCGCGAGAAGAACTATTCCGTCATCGAACGAGAGTGTTTGGCAATCGTGTTTGCAGTCGAACGTTTCGCAAAGTTTCTGTACGGAACCCATTTTGTCCTCGAGACGGATCACGCGCCACTCGCATACCTCAAGAACAGTAAGAATGACAGTGCGAGGTTAATGCGATGTGCGCTGGCGCTACAAACCTATGCCTTCACGATGAGGTTCATCAAGGGAGCAGAAAACATCGGAGCCGATTATCTGAGCCGGCAGTGACTTTTGTGACGTTTTCTTTGCATTTTGTGCAAATTGTGACTATTATTGTCTTTGTGACACTTCCTTGAACATCTGCCACCCGTGATCGGAGATTGAACACTTTATGTGGTGGTTTAAGAGTTTTATGGAATGTGTTCCATTTTGAGGCTTTTCGTGAATTTTTCATATTCGTTGGTGATTAAAGTGTGTTAAACGGGTTTGCATACCCTAGGTGATCAGAAAACAACTTTGGTGTTTTCTCGAAGTGGGGGTTTGTTAGGGTATGCAAAAGTGATTTCCTGAGTATGCATGTGTTATTGTCGCGTCTTGTGTGAATGTGTTGTGTTATGGGTGTGCTGAGGGCGTTTGTGATTCATTTTGTTCTTTACTGTGTTTGTTGTGGGAGAGGATGCGTCCGCTGCGTGGAAATGGAGAAAAGCGCCCGTTGGTGCTAGTTTCAAGTTTGTTTGAAATCCTTGGTTAGATTTCGCGCCATTTAAAAATTTACTTATATACCAAGTATATCGGGTATCTTCACAAGTCGGTGACGAAATTTAAAGTTTCACATGGCATTAAGTAGAACGCGTCGCGATTGTGCATATGGCAATATTTTTGTGTTCGGAACTTTTCATTTTGTCGTGTTTTGAGACGAGGGAAATTTTTGTGCTACCTAGCACAAACTTTTCATGTAGTTTTCAAGTATTTAAAAACTCCATAGGTTGGAACCAATAGTGCCACTTTATAAAGGACTTCGTGATCGATTTGAAAATATCAGTTTTTGGTCGCTACGTTGCTTGTAAGATATGTTTTTGGGCAGCTACTTTTTCATTGGTCCTTAGTTTAGGCGCGAAGCTCTTTGATTGGTTGCATTTTTAATTAGCGGCGGCTGCTCTGCCAGCAACTATATAAGGAACGCGCTTGCTGCGCCATCAGCAGTCGATTTTGAGGAAGCATAGAGGATACACGTC
Organism: Protula sp. h YS-2021; assembly: GCA_949752745.1. NCBI lineage: Eukaryota > Metazoa > Annelida > Polychaeta > Sabellida > Serpulidae > Protula > Protula sp. h YS-2021. The sequence continues at coordinate 15,641,311 of OX457031.1, read as the reverse complement.
AGGTGTGTGTCCAAGTGGTGCACAGGGTGTTGGTGCACGTGGTGCTGGTGCACTGGGAATTGTTATTTTGGAAAAATATAAAGTAAGGAAAATAAAAACAGATGTTCACGAGACGAATTAGTTTGCTTTCGCAATAGTTGGACTTGGATATAAAAAAAACGGAATCTTAGAAATCGTAAGATAATATAATCAGTCTTGTGTCTGTTCGTCGCTACACTTCCTGTTGAAAGTCAAAGACGCACAACGCTGGGATCCGAAGATTACAAACACCTAACAGTAACAACGGACAAAAAGTCACGTGGAAGATAGATTCTGGTGCGGATGTATCACTCCTCGATCATTCATTATATAGGAAAGTTGCGGTAGATATTCCACTCAAGAAGTCGGACAAAGTTCTTACTGGAGCCAACAACCAGCCTCTGCGCGTCCTGGGAATGTTTCAGTGCGAAATGATTAATTATAATAAGGACAAGTGTGTTCAAAATGTATATGTGGTGGATAAGCTGAAAACGCCCTTGCTGGGAAAACCAGTTATCCGTGCGCTTGACATTCTCAAGAGGACAAATGAAGTTTATACAGAAAACCACAAGGTCAGAATTTTCAAGGCGTTTCCTAAACTATTTACCGGATTGGGAACAATAAAGAATGGCGAATACGATATCAGGTTGCAAGAAAATGCACAGCCTTTCAGCGTGTCAGCACCAAGGCGTATATCATAGCCACTACTTCCCAAGGTTAAACAAGCGCTTGACAAAATGCTTGCAGACGGAGTGATCCGGAAGTTGGACACTAACGAGGTGAGTGAGTGGTGTGCCCCCATGGTTGTTGTGCCTAAAGAGAATGGTGACGTCAGAATCTGCACAGACTTTACGGAGATGAATAAATGTGTCATCCGTCCTCGATTTAACCTACCAGCTGTTGATGAATCGCTATCAAAGCTGTCGGGGTCCGTATTTACAAAACTCGATGCAAACAGTGGTTTCCATCACTGCTTGTTGAGTGAAAAGTCGCAGTTACTGACGACCTGTTTGACGCCCTGGGGTCGTTTCTGCTTTCTTTCAGGAGAAGATTGACGAAATTCTCGAAGGCACAGAAACTACGAGTTGCCTTATCGATGATATTTGTGTCTGTTCAGATGACGTGGAATCGCACGAAAAATATCTGTTTCCGGTGTTACGCAAACTCCAAGATGCGGGAGTTACGCTAAACGCGAAAAAAATGTGAATTCATGAAGCCGTCACTTACGTTTGTGGGGCACAAAATATCGGGCGAAGGAATAAGCGCTGACGAGAAAAAGGTGAAAGCCATTATGGACATGCCAACACCGAAGTGCGTGACGGACTTACGTAGGTTCATGGGCATGGTGAACCAACTCAGCAAATTTTCAAGTCAGTTAGCCGAACTTACTTCACCGTTACGTCCACTACTAAGCACGAAAATTGTCTGGATGTGGGGTCCGGACCAAGAGCGTTCATTCCAGGAGGTGAAAGAAGAAATTTGCTCACCGCGGGTTCTCGGAAAGTATAACCTGAAATTCGATACCAAAATACGGAGTGATAGCTCAAAAGATGGATATGGTGCGGTACTGTTACAGCGACCATCGTCGACCGATGAATACCGTCCCGTGTGCTTCGCATCAAAGTCGCTAACGCCAGCCGAACAGCGTTACAGCATTATAGAGAAGGAAGCTGGAGCAATTGCGTTTGCTTGCAATAAGTTCGATAAGTACATTCTGGGAATGGACAATTTATCAATCGAAACCGATCAGAAGCCGTTGGTAACGCTGTTGGGGAAGAAACCACTAGATAGGTTACCGCCGAGGATAGTGCGTTTCCGATTAGCTTTAATGCGATACAAATACGTCATTTCTCATGTGCCTGGGAGGATGATGTACACGAGTGACTGCTTGTCACGCGCAGCGATAACTGACCCTCAACCATCTCCATTGCACGACGAAGTGTCGGATTATGTCAATGCTATTTTGAGTAATCTGCCGTGCACAGACAAGCGTCTGGAGCAGATAAGGCAATTGCAGCACGACGACGAGATCTGTGTCAAAATAGCAGAGTTCACATGTGATGGATGGCCGGAGAAATCCGATATTCCTACAGTGATATTGCCCTATTTCCAGTTCAAGGACAGCTTCTCATCACAAAATGGCGTTCTGCTAAAAGACGAGAGACTAGTTATTCCAACCTGCTTACGGCTAGAAATTCTGGATCTAATCCATGAAGGTCATCTCCGAATCCAGAAGTGCCGTGACCGTGCCATAAGGTCAGTGTGGTGGCCGGGACTCAGCAAACAAATAGAAAGTATGGTAAAAAAACTGTTCTGTATGTGCACGTCACAAACCCGATCAAGCAGAGCCGTTAAAGCCCACCCCTATGCCTGACCGTCCCTGGCAACGTGCAGCCGCGGATCTGTGCGAATTAAATGGATCCAATTTTTTAGTAGTAGTAGACTACTTTTCGCGATATCTTGAGATGGCGAAACTGAGAGATATGAAACCTTCAACGGTGATTGTTCAACTTAAGTCAATCATGGCTAGACACGGAATTTTTGAAACTCTCGTTACTGACAATGCAGGTCAGTTTAACAACGCTGAAATGAATGCGTTCAGCTCAAAATATGGGTTCAACCATATTACTTCATCACCGAGATATGCTAGGTCAAATGGTGCGGCAGAGTCAGCTGTGAAGAGGTTCAAATTGCTCATGAAGAAAAATAGCGAGCTCTACCTGGCCCTGTTAGCGTACAGGTCAACTCCCCTGCATAATGGGTACAGTCCAGCGGAATTGTGTATGGGTCGGTGTTTACGCACAACACTACCTGTACCTCCACATACGCTTAAGCCCATGGTAAATCCACCTATCATCGAGAAGGAAGAAGAATACCGAAATCAGATGAAAGAAAACTACGACCGACGCTATCGCGCCATCGATCTCCCTGTCTTAAAACCACAAGACAAGGTGTTCATCAAGGATTTAAATCGTGATGGGACTGTTGTAAATCCAGCAGAAAATTCACCAAGGTCGTATGTCATTAAGACACCAAATGGCAACGTTAGAAGAAACAGAAGATCGCTACTGAGAATTCCAGATAACCATGATCCCAAGACAGTAGCGCCCCTACCGGATGAAAGAGAACGTTCAATAAACGTTAACGCCAGAAATAGCCCTGTGAAAACGCGTTCGGGAAGAGTCATAAAACCACCTGAGCGACTCAATACACCCGAAATTCAGCAACAGCTAAAATAAACAATATTAGTTATAGTAGATAATTGTAATAGTTGATAATTGTGTTTGAATGAATGAATCTGATTATTTTGCATTTTCAGGAAAAAGACACTTTATCAATATATAACTGTGTAAATGCATGTAAAACCCTGATGCTTGCTTGAGAGAGGAAGCGGAACTAGTATTGCGTGCAAAATCCATTGAAAGTTGAATTCATCAAATTTTAGGCTGTTTTTACATTAGGCTAAAATAAAAATGTGTTTGATCTTCAAAGAAGAGTAAATTGTTTTCAATATTATTTGCATAATAGTTTTAAAGAATGAGTAATTGTCTTAAAATTAAGTAAATTTAATTACTGAAATTAATTACTATAATTTTAAATAACAACGGGGGATGTAGTATTATCTGTCCAGAAATATGTCTTGTTTCCTATTGTGGTTAGACCCTCCTATATTACTCATATCCATGTGCATGATGCTTTGTAGTAATCACTTGTGAGTTGAACATGCTTAAATAAAGAGCTACAAAATAACAATCTTACACGAACTACGTCCTTTCGGGTAGACTTTGGACTCTTGACACCTTGAGTACATCCGCTTTGCCTTATTTGTTTTTTTAAGTGTACTGAAGTTGCACGGTTGCAATATTTGAGAGCTTTCTTTTCTTCACTGGTCCATCATGTTGCCTTTGCTCGTCCTTTGACCATACTGACTGTAAGACTCCCAAATTCCGCATATATGTGGTACTTGATCTAAAGTTATGTTTTTTTCACAATTTGTTTTCATTTTCATGATCAAAACGTGAAGCACAAAACATTGATTTTTTGTTCAAGAAATGCAACGCGTAAGGTCTGCAGCAGCACTTGCACGCAAGCTTCTCGAATCTGCAAACATTTATACCAACGATGAGTACTTTATTTCCATAATCCAAATACGTTGAGCACAGAGACATGCTTGTGTTGGTTTTATAAGAACGACGTGTGGATGTGGAATCTTTACTGATCGTAAAGATTCTTGAAATGAATTATCAACTTCAGTTACGCACTATTCTTTGGAGTGGGTGGGGAAGGGATGCCGGTTTATAAAGTAAGTGTCAAAGCTATTTGTTTCTAGAAAGATTTCGAGCTGACAGAAAAGTGTCTTAGAAAGCTTCCGGGATCTGATACAAACGCAAAACGCTAATTACAATCAGGCTGAAAAGTTTTTAACATTCTGCTCGAAAGGAGGAAGTAATTTTTTTTCATTTGGCCATGTGTTTAATATTTCCTTATCAGAAACAGGTTCTCCTTTTTGTAGTTGTAGTTCAGTATTAAAAAAGAAACAGCGATAAATACAGTTCTCCAAAAGCATTCCTATTTTTATTCGCGTTCAGTTGGCCGTAACTTTCCCGATTCTGTGCTAGGGACACGATTAAGTTATCCGGGCATCGTGAACGGACGGTAACAACTGCTTAAGACTGTAAGTTTTAACCTTTAGTAAGTTTGGCTGGCTATCATCTCTTAACGGGTAGTGTGTCATTAATGGCGGCGTGTGGTTTGGTGGAATCGTTGGTTGGTGGGGTAGAAAGATTTAACTAAACCTATCGCATTGGGAATTTTCGTTTCCGTGATTTTATTCAGATTTGCATTTTTAACACTTGGCAAGCCTTTGGCTTGCAAGGTGTTTCTGAATTTGTGCGAGCAGCCGTTGGTATCTTTTTTTCTTGACAGTGAACGGATTTTTTTTGTCATCTTCTCAGCTGACACTACGGGCCCTAGAGCCACGAAACTTGGGACTTAGAACTTGATATAAACGTGTGCATGACACTTTTTTTTCTCCTTCGATTTCGTTTTCTTGTTTAAAACGCCATGTGAAAAAGAGTGTATTTTTGCAAGTAAATGTGGAGCATTTATCGCATAGCACAGAACACCAAAGACTGTGTAGTCTTTGAGAACACACAGTTGCTGAGCTTTGTGCGAGCTCTCACTGCGTTAATAGATAACACGTTAATAAAACCTTAAGCCAACAAAAACCAAACACTACTCGGCTTATAAGACGTAATCAAGCCTTGTTGTTTGCAATGTATTATTCAAGAAATAACCCATTGAAGGAAGTATATTTGCGTTTTAATTTTTGTCAAGTGTTTAATATTTCGCTTGCGAAATGAGGTTCTAGCTTAGGTACTTTTCCTTCATGGATACATAGTTCAAATAACATAACACTGCAAGTTTGAATTAAATTGATATTACAATGCCTGTCATTACCTCAAAGCTTTGGCCAAGCCGACTTGGCATGGTTCTAGGTAAAAGACTCCCCCCTCCCCCCCACCCGGCCAAAAGCTTCCCCTGTCAAAAGCCTCCAGTGAAAGAACACTTAAGCATCTCAGTGATCTTAGCGATCAACATTGTGCGATGTAATGCAAATAAGTATTAAATAAAATATTAAAAATTACCAGACTTTTTCCAAATAGCAGTAAGTGAGGGAAAGAGAAAAAAGCAACATAAATGGAGAATTGTTCTGCCGTTCACCACCTGGCGGTTGTAGGACAAAATGGCAACGGACAAAATGGCAAGGGACATAATGGCAACGGACATAATGGCAAGCGGATATAATGGCAACGGACATAATGGCAAGGGGGTATAATGGCAAGCGGACATGATGGCAAAGTGCCAGGGCGGACAAAATGGCAACTGAAACAAAAAAGACGATATTTCAACTGAACTTTTATTCAACGCAATGGCATTTAATGACTTCATAAATAAACATAATTGAATTCATGTGTAATGCATCTATTTGGACAGTCACTTAACCAATCAGTTTACAGTTCTCATTTACTGCTGTGGGACATTTCCCCGAGGTTTTCCCCGAATGTTGTGGCCTACTCAAGTAGAAACGTAGAGGACGCAGGATGACTGCCAAGCCGGATGACTGCCCAACTATTTGTGCAGCCTAGGATGACTGCCCCACTGGCGCACTGCCCCACCGGGAACCTTCACTATTATTTTTCATCTATCTGGATAGTTTTACTTTTATGAGACTTGAAACAACCCTTTAAATTATCAATCAGTCCTCTGATCAATCAACTTGTCGATTGAATACAAAAATGGGGCGGGGTGGGGTAAAAAGCATGGGGGTTCGAAAGGAAAGACTTAGCCAAGAAAAGTAAACTAGTTGTTTTATAATGCGGTTTATCGAACATTTTTTCACTCATTTTTCCCACTTGCAAACATAGTTTGCAAATGGGTATGCTTTGCAAAGAATTCTGGCCGTTTATTCCTTCCTTCCTTCCTTTTTTTTTCTTTTTCCGTCACGGAGGTTTCCAGAAAACTCCTCCTACGCTATTTGACGTAGGACGATGAAATTTGGCACAGAGATAGAGGGTGATGAGATGTCATGAAATCCGCAAATTTTTTTGACCTTGACCTTGAAGGTCAAGGTCAAATTGAGGTCATAGTTTTTTTACCTCAAAGTGGTTTCCAGAAATCTCCTCCTACACGGTTTGTAGTAGAAAGACGGCATTTGGCAGAGACATAGAGGGTAAAGAGTTGTCGTGAAATCCGCAAAATTTTTTGACCTTGACCTTTAAGGTCAAGGTCAAACTGAGGTCAAAATATTTTTTAAAAAACCTATTCCATCACGAAAAATTGCTGGAAATAGCGCTCAAATCCTTGTTTCAACACGTGTACGGTGTCAGTAGGCAGTAACATCATAGATGGAATCTCGACATTCAGTGTCAAGGTCAAGGTCATGTGACTTTCGTATACTAAAATCCGTTAGAGAAAAATTGTCCATTATTTTTAAAACGGTTAGAGATAGAGCGATTTTGAGCTTATTTTCGACCCTTTAGGCCTAAAAGACGTTACATAATAGGTACCTCGGTGACCTTGACCTCCTCCGTCATGGTCAAGGTCAAAAACATGAAATTGACCATTATCTCGAAAACGGTTATAGACAGAGCGATTTTGAGCTATTTTCGACCCTTTGGGCCTAAAAGGCGTTATATAAGAGGTACCGCGGTGACCTTGACCTCCTCCGTCATGGTCAAGGTCAAAAACCGGAAGCTGACCATTATCTCGAAAACTGTTAGAAAACTGAACTTGATAATTTGAGATTACATTATATTCACTTCGATGTCCTTGTTCATGATAATGATTCGGAAGCTGACAATTATGTTGAAACACTGAAAAATGTGTCTTTGACCAGATAGACTGTACCATTGCAAGTGGGTGTCATTTCGCTACGTGTAGCGAAATTCGGTCTAGTTATTTCATTTTTCTTAAGTTGCCATTTTGTCCGCTTTGCCACTTTGCCATTTTGTCCGCTTGCCATTATGCCCGCTTGCCATTATGTCCGTTGCCGTTGCCAGAAACCGGACCCAATTTTCAAACCAAGTTGTATGTTTTACTGTATGAATAACCGTGTTATCTGGACAAGCAATGGCGCGTTCGTTGAGTGTCCTTTGCGGGTCTGTTTGTGTGTCTGTTTGCGTGTCTGTTTTTGTATCTGTTTGCGTGTCTGTCTGTGTGTCCGTTTGTGTCAAGTCACTAGTGGCCAATATGTGTAAATGTCTGCCATGGTTCATTCACATTATCAAACAAATTAATAACTAAATAATACTTTAAATCGAAATTAAAAATGGAAAGAGAAAGGGAAACATTGCTATGTAAATCTTTTTGAAGGATCTTTTGCGGAATCATGTGGTATATGGCCCTTCACCTTACGTTTTGCATAACTGTTATCTGTCCGCCAATGATTTCTTAACTGTTGGGCTTGGGGTGTTTGACCGATGCATTTTTGGGGAGGGAGGGTGGCGTACTAGACGAGAAATATAGTTTCTTTCCCTTTTCATGCAAAGTCGATTGAACTTTTAATTTATATAAATTAACGTTTCTTGATTTCCGAATACTGGGATAATTCACTCTTTTGTTTATTAATAAGCTTTTATTACTTCACAAAACACTACCATTGTGCTGTTATGTAATTCAGCAGAGAACATCAGCATTTCGTAATAAACTGGAGAACACAACAAAATTTGAATGCAAAATTAACTGTAAATCTCAAAACGCCTCCATTTCACTAATGTATTATAGACTTGACAGCCAAGCCACAGATTTTTTCACAACTAAATCCGGAACAAGAATACGTCCCTCATCAATGTACAATGCGTGACTTTTTGTCTTGCTTGGTTTTTTTTTTTTTTTTTTGATCAACTGAATGCATGTTTGTTTGCTGTGGGCATTGTGAAATGTAAGCGTGGGGTTTGGACGTTGTTGGTTGCAATAACGGACTGTCGGCGTTGTTGGTTGTAATAGCGGGCAGTTCGGTGTTGCGGGTTTCAGTCGCGGGCTGCAGACATTGGAGGTTCTAATCGCGGAGTGTATACATTGTGAGTTCTTATTGCTCGTTGTATACATTTCAGTCGTGGACGTTGCTGGTTATAATCGATGATTTGCAGAATTTTTTGCTCCAGCAGTGATGTAATACTTGTATCTGATCATAAAATAAAGGCATGTTTATGCATTACGAAGATAGATAAGATTTAAACTTGTCAGATTTTATTTGTAGATAAGAAGAAGTAGGATATGGCGGGATGTGTGCAAGACGGTGTTGTGAAACTACTACAGACATACTTGGACATTCCACTCCTAAAGCCAATGAACAGACGCGCGCAGTTCAAGGCATTTGGCAAGAATCGCCTTTTTCGGTTAAACCTGTCAAAAATCTTGTTCACCATTATTTTCCTCAACATAATCGGGGGAATAATTTTATTAACAAAGTATCACTCGGATTCGGAATATCAGGCTTATGCCGTTGAAATGGATGTAATGGATATGAAGCATTTCCATATGGATCGCATAACCCTCACAGAATCTCGCAAGAAACGAGACATTGAATCAAAGGATGCCTACAAACAGTCATTAAGTTCTACTGCTTTCGACGGAAGCCCTCTCATAACATTGTTCACTACTTTTAAAGTCGTTGAATCACGCGAGCAACTAAACAAGAACACCTTGCGCCTCTGGGCATCACTGCGCCCCGCTGTAAGACCAGTATTATTTTCCACTCCAGAAGATGACGCAGTATTTCTCCATGACGCCAAGGAGCTTGGTTGGTTGATTTATAAAGCTCCAAGCCTGAAACGAGGCTATCCAATCGTGCGTGATATGTTTACATTTGTCATAAATAACGTGCGCCCAGCGTCACTCTTTGTAGGCTACGCAAACTCAGACATAGTTTTCACAGACGATCTCAATAAAACACTGACATATCTTTCCCACATCAAATGGCAGGATGTCGATGGAGAAGGATTACTTCTGGTCGGTAAGCGGAGTGATATCTATGTCAATCAGCTCGTTCAGCAAAATGGCCCAATCACAAGTGCTTTTTTGGCGACTCTGAGAGACGAGAGGGAATATGGAGGCTCTCATAGCCTGGACTATTTTATTACCGCAGCGAATGGATATCCATGGTATAGCATTCCGGATTTTGTCGTTGGGAAACCCGGATATGACAATTACCTGGTCGTCAAAGCACTAGACTGGAACATTCGAACCGTGGATTGTACCAAGACAATCACTGCACTACACCAAATCACGGGCATTCCTAACTTTGACGGAGGCTGGTTTTCAAATAACACTTGCATGAACAGGGCACTGGTTGATCCGTTTTTCCCGAATCGTGGTGCAACGCACTGCACACAGTATCTTACAAAAACGAGAGAAAAGTCCATTGCAGGCGGTGTTAGCCTAACGGAGCCTTTCATTACCCTTTACAGGCGGGAAAAAAGGTTTTGGAGTTGTTTAGATGAACCAGCAGTCCTCCTGTACCCAAGGTACAAAACTTGTGAACAGATTGTAGAAGCTAAGAGGATAGAGATGCAGAAAGCCCTTGAAAATGAAATACATTAAAAAAGTAATAACATATTTAGTTAAAGTATTCTTCAGTAACAAAACAACGCTGTAATTTTTGTGTTTTTTTATCCGCAAACACAAATATTTACTAATTTTAGTACTATGAAGTAAGTTTGTAAAAGTAGTCGGTTAGATCAACTATCACGGAATTCAAAATTAATGCCCACTGAGGCTTTCGACCATCTCTTTATAAAAAAAAGTTTGCATAAGTAAACTTCTTAAGCAGATTTTTTGACAACCTCTGTCAGAAGAAACCTTCCGTACTTGTGTATTTCATTTTAGTATTTTTTTGTTCTCTGCAAGGCAATCGATGGAATTCCTTGCGACGTCGTTCCAACGTCGCCACACCACAGCGACGTCGTTTCGACGTCGGAAAATGTCTAGTTGACCGCTGGGAATGGGACTGGGCAATTTCATTTTGCCACATAATGTGGAAAGCACCTTTCGCAAGTAACTAATTTTATGTGGTAAAATTTGAGGCTGAGAAACCATATCTTACAGCGTTCCAGCTATCCTATTCCAAAACTGCCTCTAGGGACGGGGAGAGGTTCAGAAAACTGCGTCCAGGAACGCGGGGAGGGTCAGAAAACTGCGTCTACAGACGCGGAGGTGTTAAAAAAACTGGAGAGAAACTGCAAAATTATGTAAATATGCCAATAAAAACTGCGCTGTAAGCCCAGTGACACTCTCAACATCCGTGATCAGCTGGAAAAACAGTAAAATATCTTGCCAACGCACACGTCTTTCCGGACTCTTCAGAACCTTGCCAAATTACCGTCTATTTAAGACATACATTTGCTTGTTGCATGCCCTGTTACCATTTAGAGTATTAAAAAAATCAGCCGAATTGACCTAGATAGCGAGGGGAATTCCTGACCTGGCCGACTTTAATTCGTGCATTGATTGGTTGACACCGACGAGATTATCGAGAAGCACGGGACTGTAATTGGGCTTACTGTGAATACTTCCATCTTGATTGCCTTCGGGGCGAAAGGGGGCCACTCGGTATCTTATGTGTTGCCATACGTGTCCAAAAACACGGAGAAAGAAGGGGGGCAGACACGATCCGCGTGGAGTGCCAATTTCGTTTAAAAAGAGGGTATTTTTCATTCAGTGGGGGTATTTCGGAATTTCACTCCGTATTTAGCTTAAAAGGGGGTATTATTTCAAAATTGTTTTAAAAGGTCACGGACATACATAATAACCAGTCGGAACGTGAGCGCCCCCCCCCCCCCCCCCCCCCCCCTCCGGCTTCGACGGCTCATACGACACACCAATTCGTCAAGGTGTAAATGCAGTCACAGTCTCAATTACACTCACATGCATTGTTATAAAACAGCTGACCGCTGTCGTGTGTAACCGCAAAGCGGTGGATTTCGAAAAATAGTTCCCCATTTTTTATGAGTATTATTTCGCTGAATCCCCAGTGGGTCTGCGGAACAAAATAAAGGTGTATTGCACAACAGACCGTACCGCCGTGGAGGTTGGCTGTTGGACAACAACGCACTGACATGAGAAAAATCAGCGTATGTGAATGTTTTTGACACTTCTTCGATTTTATACTACACTAGAGTATTGATTTTGTTATCCGGCAGACCCACTTACTTAAAAACAATGGTTTCTTTATGCTCCTGTTTCGAAATCAGTTTAAGTTTTGTGTTTTTTTATCCTTATTACGAATGAAAGCATACGTGCAGTGTGATAATCGAAAAAGTGCCAACGCATTCATAATAGTACGATCGTGGCTTTTAACTTCTGTATGTATCGAAAACGCCCAGATGTGATGAAACCGTTCTGTGGTACACCTCAAAAACATATCGAATTTGCAGTTGCTAAAGGGAAATTCGTCGTGGTTTTGTTAAGTTTGTGACTATTTCTTTGTTTTGTGCATCTGTTACTCAATATGGGGTTAAATGACGCATATGATGACCCAGAATGGTTTAATGCTGATTACCTCTCTGTCATTTAGAGGCTTAGTATTTTATACTATCATGTGTTGTATATTCTCATGTTTTGTACACTATCATGTGTTGTACACCCTCATGTGTTGCACACTTTCATGTGTTGTACACTTTCATTTGTTGTACACTCTCGTGTGTTGTACACTCTCATGTGTTATACATTTTCGTGTGTTGTAATACATTCTCATGTGTTGTACACTGTCATGTGTTGTACACTGTCATGTGTTGTATACTTTCATGTGTTACATACTATTATGTGTTGTACACTCATGAGTTGTACACTCTCATGTGTTGTACACTATCAGGTGATTTTACACTATCACTTATGTTGTGTTGTTTTTTGTTATGTCTACAGTATTAAATTGTTTTCTAGAAAATTTATTTTAATTTACTTTTCTTTATTTTCATTTCTGCTTGTCCAAACTACCGCAAACAACAAAACAAACAATAAATGGACTCCTTAGCTTGACGATGACCCTTTTTTGTAACCACTGTCTGCGTAGCACGGTACGATATCAACTGTTTCAAATGCGAGGGTTACGTTTGAGATCAATTACGTCTCAACAAATAGCATTAAAGTATGTGATGCCGTTTTGGTATTTAATGCTTATTTTTATATCAAAATATGAAAAAATATCAGTAAATCAATGTAGATCTCGTTAATTTATATTTTGCTATCAATAAATGAATTTTAGATGGAAAAAATTGTTTTTAGATAAAAAATCAGTTTTACAAACTTAAAAAATCTTAAGGGAGACACACATTTACATAAAATTTAACGAATCATCAATTAACTTTTGCAGATGATACTTAAATTATTGATATCAATAATAACAACACAATTTTTTAACTCTAGAATTGCTTCGTTTTTGTAAGGTAAAAAATTAAAAGAAAGATTCTGTATACAAGGACCAGATATTACTTTATTCATAGATGTGTGCTTCTGAATTTTTAATGAAAAAATAGACTACTGCTTTGATGTCAAAAAATTAATTTTTGAGATCATAAAATCATTTACAGATTTGAAAATATCAATTAAAAATGCCTCATTCTGAAAAAAATGATATCTGAAATAAACTCTTGATATCAATAAAAGGAAAATTACTCAGTGAGCTGAAAATTGACATTTTGCTATCATATATTTCATTTCTGTTATCAAGAATTGAATTTTTGATCTTTAAAACAATTTTAGATATCATTAAATCATTTTTATATCAATAAATATTTCTTCATATCTTTAAATATTTACTGATATCAAAAATTAATTTTGGAGATCAACAATAGTTTTAGAGATATCAAAAATATAATAAAAGAGCAAAAATTAATTCTTGATATCAAAATATGGATTTTTTGAGATCAAAAATTCATTCTTGATATCAAAAAATCAATTTTTGAGATAAAAAATTAATTCTTGATTCCAATAATTCCCTAATAAATGTGAAAATGGCATTCCATATTAAAGGGGTGTATGTAAACACACAACGCTTAAAAAAACCAAAGCTATTCTCATGCTTGAAATGCAACAAATAATGGCGGGATAATGAACAACAATCTTCGTTGTTTACCGGTCTCCTCATCACCACTGCGTCGTGCATTTGGATTGGATGTTAGCCGGGACTTTATTTGCAAATAATCAACGGTGAAAAAAAAACAAGACCAAAGTTTTAACTTGAAATGAAAGGAGTTGGTTTTATTGTTTCTGGGGTCATACAGTAATGCAGATAGTGACTTATTTGAGTCAACAAGAAGATAATGTTGACCAGTTGAAAATGTTGATCTAAAGATCAACAACTTTCAAATGTTCAACATTACTTCGTGTTCATTTAACCTAAGTGAATATATGCTGATTAATTTCTGCTATGTAACTGTAGTTATGCTTGTCTCAATAACGCCAGTGTTCAGGTAATAACTACTGTAGAGCAAGAGCTTATTTGTGCGGCTTAAGCCTTGTGCACAGAGCGTTCAGTTTACCTCAATGCTGCAGTTATAAATGATGACGCTTGGAGTTAGTGAAGACCAAGAATGAATACTGTTCCATTTTAAAAGGAAGCTCTTTTCATAGAGGCTTGGGCGATCGGGGCAGATTCCAGTTTATCACCACAGAAGTGGCACACCCAGCTGCTGGCTTTTATAAATTAAATTTAATGCTGGGAGGAAAGAAACAAAATCTACCCAAATACCAACGCAGTGCCCCCATTTTTATCCGTACAAATGTTGTGAAGATGTGAATAGAAGCGCTACCAGTAACACTGAATTTCAGGAATAATGCTGTGTTGAATACCATGGACTTGCGGTCTTGATGTCGATCTTGCAATGCCAGCCTGAAAGATCGACGATTTCTAGGCCTTCATTATGTTCTTTATCGTTTCCACCACATCAAGGAATCGTATATCCTGTTGTCGTGGACTGACGATTAAGCTGAGCCTTCTCCCCCCTACCCCTCCCTTCGCTGTACATACCTGGTGAGCCTCACTCGTACAGCTTCTTGACCCGTCCGGTAGAGACGTCACCCCCTCACCTCCCTCCTCCCTCACCCCTCCCGTCGCTGCACATACCTGGTGAAGCTCACTCGTATAGCTTCTTGACTCGTCTTATAGAGACGCCTCCCCCTTGCCCCCTTTTCCCCTCCCCCCCCCCCACCGCGTGCTTACTTTGTCCATCATAAACGACCAGGGGTCTCTAAGCAACCAACCGTGTCAACCCGCTGTACTACTGTAATGCGCATCTTGTAACTCAAACAAAAATGTCTGACTGTGGTGCTTTACGAAACAACAGGAGACTCGAGACAAAAGTACTTAATTTACTTATATTAATTTACTTACACTGTCCTTTTTTCTATGCATCAGGCAGGTTAAGAACACTCACAGCCATAATATGACAGACTCCAATAAATTTGAGTGAAAAACAACTAATAAGTATCTGATAAGAAGTCATAAAATAAAGAATATTGGCAGATTTAAGTTAAAGAAATGGTTTTTAATCTTCAGTACTTAAACCGGCCGTCATGAACTCCTAATCAAACGCAATTTTCAAAGAAACAATCATTCTTTTGACTTTCGTAAATGTTAAGTACCCTACGAAATGGGGGTACATACAATTTGACCAACCGCAATTTGACCAACCACAATTTGACCAACAGAAATTTGACCAACTGCAATTTGACCAACCGCTTAATGGAAAAACTGACATTTGACCAACTTTCAGTTTTAGATATACATAACCTTGTAAATCTAGGAGTTCGAGGTTTCGTAAGAAAAAAATAGTAATTTCAAAGAAATGCTGATTCGCATCAAAGAGATGTTGTGCTGATCCTCTCGCTGTCAATGAGTGTCATAAGGCTGAGTTCCACGTGCCCCGTTAATCTCCGTAATCCGGCGTTATACAAGGCGTCATACAAACAAACCCAGACGTGGTGGAAGCTTTAGTGTCATCTCAGGTACGTGTTTTATGTGAAGTTTTGCGAGGATATGAGATTACTACCATCCCGGTACATTTGGTCAGTACTTTTACTTGCAGTGTTATAACTGTTTAAATGTTGCTTTTGTCGGAACATTTGTGATTGCTAATGTTTTACTGATAAGTGGTACGAAAAACAATAAATTATGAAGTTGGTCAAATGTCCGTTTTTTCATTAAGAGGTTGGTCAAATTGCGGTTGGTCAAATTTCAGTTGGTCAAATTTCGGTTGGTCAAATTTCGGTTGGTCAAATGTCCTACACCCCCGAAATGAACCCTTTTCTTTTTCTTTTCCTTTTGTTTGGCATTTTATGTTGTTTTAGTCATTCGGTTTTTAACCAAAAAGTGCATTTGAACTATCTCGTTGAAGACAAAGGTGTTCAGTTGAAGGTATAAGGACTGGCATGCGGACGTAACGGTAAAAATTTAAGTATTGGTTTAAATTATACTTATCTTCATGTGGAAATGAACTGATTTATCTGGCAACACTGTTCTTTGTATTTTGATTTTCAACATTAAATTATTAATCTTCGTCGCCGTTTTGTCCCGGGTTGCACTTGTCGCCGTTTTGACCGTCGCCGTTTTGGTCGTCGCCGCTTTGGTCTTCTCCGTTTTGGCCGTCGCCGTTTTGTCCGGGATTCATAAGGATTATGTAATTTTTCAGAAGGGTGGACTTTCGGTTTTTCTAGGGCCGGTATGACATACTCTTCACCCACAATCGCACATATTCGCTTTAGAAAATTGAGTTATATATCTATTATGCCAGTGGAGCTGCAATCTCACAAACGCCATCACTCCATAGGTGTGGAGAGAGCCAACGCTACCAAATGCCCTTTAAAATGCCGACATTATAACATGGTAAATTATTTTTTGCTCCGATTCCCATCCCTAGGAAACCTAACTACTTTCTATGTTTGGTTCATGTAAACGGTGGATGTGCGTAAATTTTCTCAAATTGAATGATGACAAAACAGAGCTGATTTTAATTGGGTCGAAGCATAACATCACAAACCTCTCATCAATAGGTATCACTGTTGGTTCCATTAATATTACATCGTCATCTCACGTGAAAAAATCGCGCTTCCATCTTCGAGAACTCCATGACCGTGGATAGCTGTATAAGCCTCAAAGTGAGTTCGTGCCTATTTTATCTGCGAAATATAGCAAGGATATGACAATATCTGACTCAGAAGCTGCCAAACTACTCGCCGACTCTTATGTCATTTCCAGACTTGGTTATTCAAATTCATTTTTATTCGATATCAACAAATGTCTGAAACGCAAACTCCAGCTGGTTCAAAATGCTGCTGCACGTCTTATTTTTGGACAGAAGATATACGATAATATAACGCCAATTTTGATGCAACTTTATTGGCTTCCCATTGAACAGAGACTGTTATTCAAAAATTTAGTATTTGTGCAAGATCGTATTTCCGGTAACGCTCCACAGTGTATATCGGATCTAGTCACTCCTTATCGTACCCCTCATGCCTTGAGATCTGAGAATCAAAAACTGCTCAAAGAAAACAAACTGCTACTAGATTAGGTGAGAGAGCATTCGTTAATTTTTCACCAAAGATTTGGAATTCTTTACCTTTTAGTATTGAGAACAGTTGTCATATTTTTTTGTTTAAAAACAACTTAAGATGTATCTTTTTAGAGTTACATATCCAGATTCATAGATGTTTTATCTTAATATTTGGTTTTAGTCTATTTTGTATTTTTAGTATTATTAAATATGTGTTAGTATTATTGCAACAATGTTTGTACAGTGCCTAGAGCGTAAGCAAGATTAAGCGCTCTACAAATATCTTAAATAAATAAATAAATGTAACTAGAAACAATGTAAAGCACGTCAATCAATGAGAAAAAAATATTTTTTTTCAAAACCTGAGATAGACTTTTAGCAGAATACTATCTTTTGTCCTTCAGAATATTTCGTTGTGAGTTTGACGAGATTCCTGTGGAAGCAAGCACACATTTTAGCCAATTCAAACCTCAGTGAGATTTTGTCCAAATTTTGAAGTCGATTTTCCACATCAACTACCCGGCCCGCATTTGCTTGTTTACAAAACGCCTCCACAAAAAAGCTTCAATTACACTTAGACAGTTTCACTTTTGTATTGAAAAGCGAAATTTCTCTTATTTTTTTTCCTCTGCAAACTCTTCCGCGCAACTCGTCAAAAATGTGAATGGCTTTAAATTCTGTATTAGGATCCTTTTCAGTGCTGTGTGAAATTTCGAGGCGAATAATATCTTAGATGCTGTGTTTTATCGGTAATAATTTTAAACATGAACGATAATAAAGCAGGAGTAGCTTTAGCTAGCGGAGCAGTAAACGGTGTTCTCTGTGGCGTGTTCCGCGAGGTAAGAAAAATCAACGCGGGCTATATAGTAGTAAGGCAGGAATATAAACATAAGGGCAAAAGTTCTGTCCAGGTGAGGGAGGTTAGGATCTGTTGCACTGAAGAACATGTTTTGGAACTTAAAATGTTAAAAATAATAAAGAGTGAGCATTTCGCTTCATTTTAGAACAAAAATCAATTTTCTGACTGAAACAGTATTCGCATAGTCGGTCTTGGAATAGTGTAAAAAAAGTGTACACGTAGGTTCTTTGTACTGGCGATTAGGTGCTTTAATATCATTTTTAAAGTTAGATTTGTCAAAAACATATGGACCTTTAGCTTGTTAGTTAGTTTCTGTCACCGTTATAATTTTGAAATTCCGTTATGGTCCTCCAAGTTCACTGTATTACATTTTCTCTCAGATTCTTAACTCCCTCCCTTTCCCTCTTTCTTTTGGCTCGGTTCGGAATGTTTGAATATATTCCCCGCATACCTTTTTTGCAGATAACTCAAATCAGTGAATTTTTCGAGCTGCCAAATTCAAGTTATCTTCGTAAATCGTTTTTATAGGAGTGGTGTTTCTGCACTAAGCAGTTTTTTTGGGGGCGGGGGTAATTTATTCTTTACGGCCATCCCTTTCACTTTGAAGACTAAGACCCTGCCCTCCGGTTTATTTTGAATTATCAATAATAATATGTAGAATGTATCATACGTTTCCAAGTGTGTCACTTGGCTTAGATAAAGATAACATTTAATATATACATTAATATATACCCCACAATGCCCGCACACACCCAGCATGCATGTATTCTCTTACCCCATTGTTTTATGGTATGGGCATTCAGTGAAGAGTCACAACGCAGTGCCCACATGTACCTCTACTGCAAAACAATTGGTGCTTGATGATTTTAAGGCAGGTAATGGATGGTGTGATAACTTTAAAAAAAGTCAGATTTCATTCATTACGTGGTGAGGGAGCACACGTCAGTTTTCAGTTGGTCACAAACTTAACTAGTACAAATCATTACTGATGGACAAGAATCAAAGAACATACTTTATTATCGTGGTTAAAACTGGGCTGCTCTTTAGAGTACTTCTGAACAAGTCCCGGAGAAAATCCCCCTCAGACCCTCCCCATCCTTTGGCGACCGCGGAGAAAAGACAACAAAGATTACTTGTTGACCATTATCATTTTAGTACATATCTATATATATATAGCTGATGATAACTTTTTATCTTTTTAATATATATATATATATATATATATATATATATATATATATATATATATATATATATATATATATATATATATATATATATATATATATATATATATATATATATATATATATATATATATATATATATATATATCTATCTATCTATATATATATATATATATATATATTAAAAAGATAAAAAGTTTATACAGCGTATATATAGATGATAAAAAAGGATATGAGTAGCCGCATAGAGGTTTTAGCTCAGTGAGTCAGCAGGCAGCATGGTCCCAGCATTTGTAGCAAGATTGAAGTACATAAAAAGAACAGGCTCACTATACTTGCTACTGTATGCTCAACTTTAGTATTATTTTTAGTATTATTCAAAATTGCTCATTGTTTAATTTATTAAACCATCATAATTTAGAAAAACTGTTATAGCCCTTCATTTTGTTAAATTACATTTTTATCCCAGGCGTCCTACCGAAGGCTGGGGATATAGAAACGCACTGTGTCCGTCCGTCCGTCTGTCTGCCCGTCAGTCGCCAGTTTTGTTTCCAGACGATATCTCCAAAACTAGTAAGCGGAACTAGTTCATATTTGGTATGCCTAACAACCAAGATACAGTAAAACCCCGCTATTAGGGACAAAAAGTGACTGGCGATATTTGTCCCTAATGGCGGGGTGTCCCTAATTTCGAGGTATGGTTTATTGGAGTTCTATCTGAATGAAGTATTTGCAAATAAAACACAATTTTACATGAAGTTCTATTATTTCTTTTCAGAAATTTCACCATATTTACACATGTCAGGAAAATGAAATCCTGTTGTTTCAACTCAAAGTTAAGCTTGGTATAAATTTGTCCATAGTCTTCTGTTCAAAGTTTTGCTTCACTTGAAAATAGCGCTTAATTGAAGTCTGTTGAGAGTTCGTTTGCGCAGCTGCTAACTGTCGTTGACAAATCATATCACGAGCCGTGTAGAGGATATCCGTTTATTCGAGCATATTTCCAGCACACGAATATTGAACCAATTGTTCAAGAACACATTTTGCGTCAGCAGTCGTCATAACAGGAGGTCCCTGTTCAGCTTGCTGGGGGTCTTCTTCCTGGTCGGGAACTGGTTCTGAGTGTCGCTTCGACTTTACTTCCGCCACTAGATTTTCTTCCCATCCTTCTGAAAGCTCTTCGTTTGCTGGTGCTGTTGCGTCAATGTTCACATATTCCTCTGCTTGCAGAACCTGGATATGGTGTGCTGAAGACTCGATCATTGGCTGCAGAATCTCGGAGCCGCTGGCAGGGGTTGTGTCACTGGCATCATCTGGTTTAAACCCACATCGTGCAAAACACTTTGTGACGGTTTCTGGTTTAATTTCGCGAATAGAACCACTTATCCAGTAACACGCATCCAAGACATTGATTTGCTTTGAGGCCGTTTCTGCGTTTATTTCTGGATTGACCAGGAGACTCAAGGTGTGACGTAGAACTCGTTTGCGTGTACTTAGATATGCCTTTTGGGGGTTTTGGTCGGATCGAAGCCGATCTGGATATGTATTTGGACTTAGAATCCCAAAATCCGGATATCAACGTTACTTTGGTTTCCAGACGATATCTCCAAAACTAGTGACCGGATCCGATTTTTGTTTGATATGCGCAGCAACCAAGAAATCTAGATCTGGATTTTGGGGGTTTTGATTGGATCGAAGGCCATCTGGATCTGTAATTGGACTTAGAATTCCAAAATCCGGATCTCAATGTGTACTTTGTTTTCCAGACGATAACTCCAAAATATTTGCCGGATTCGGTTCTGATTTCGTATGCATAACAACAATGTAGTATAGTTGCGTGACTTGGGGGTTTAAGTAGGATCAAGTCAATCGCCTTACTTATTACATTACCGGCGGGGGATATGGCAATTACTGATTGCTCTTGTCTAACTTCATTTTCAAACCCTCCTTTTCTTTAGGTTTAGCTTTGAATGTTTGTAGTCTTTAACCGAGCAACTCTATCATTTTGGGAGTCAAGACCCCCTCCCTACGCCGGTTTAGTGTATTACACTGAAATATCGATAGCAATAGTTTTGTTTTATGTAAATGTTAACAATATAGAACATTTGATGCGTTTCAAAGTGTGTCATTTCCCTTAGAAATCAGGAAATGTCACTCTAATTTGTTCCTGGTTTTCTTTTTTAAACTGTAGTTCACATCTATATCGTCACCTTTTATTGTCACCTATATCGATTGAGAGTTTCTCTGTCTAACGCTTATTGCATCACCCACACACAAATCTAGGTCAGATTACAATTCAGTTCACTTCCAAGTATCAGTGTAAATATAAAATTGTTTTGTTATGAAAAACGCTTACCCCTTTTGAGGAAAACAAAGGCTTGATTAGATTAACTGCTTAAGTTTTAATTACAAAATGCTGAAATGCCGCTCAAATGCAAACATTTACTTGATTAGTTTAACACTGAAGTATTTGCAGTAGAATAAAAGCAGCACTTTTTATAAACTGCATCTAAAAACGTTTTAGAAGTTTAAAACACAGCCGCAAGTAAAGATAGCGCCTGAATGCGTTTATACGTTAAAGGACTGCCCTCTGACTGCTTGTATATATCATTAGACTGTCATCTGGCTGCCTTTGTAAATAAATAGACTGTTATGTTACTTCTTTTCTACATTTATAGACTGTCATCTAAAAGCTTCCATGTATTAATTTAACAGTTTTATACATGAATAGCTTGTAACCTTATTGTGTTTTACATGAATAGACTGTCATGTGACTGCTGTTATACATTCATGACTACCAGCTGTCTTTCCATATAAAAGAACTAGTACCTGATGGTTTCTGAAGCTAAAGGACTACTTCCTGGTTGGATATTATTGAATATGGCCTGCATTTAGGAACTGTTCTTGGCCGCTTTGAATCCTTTGATAGACTGCTATTCGGTGCATAAACACACTATTAGCAACTGTTCTGAATGCATAGCAGGTTGCCACTTGGCTGGGATACATTTTAATTTAAAGACTGTATATTAAAACAGAAATATTCTGTTTTCAAATGGGACGCCTCTTTGAAAATCTTATATAAACCACACCCAGCATATATGCAGTGTTGAAGCACTTGTTTTATAAATACTACAGTGTTGCAGTGTTGAAGCACTTGTTTTATAAATACTACTGTTGTATTGTACAAGCTGCTTATGCACTGCGGCATTACAGTGCACTAATGAAGTTCTGCTTTGCCTACACTACTTGACTGCCATCATGTAGTTTTCAGTTCTTGGGTTATACTATGCATAACTTAATGACTGCTAAATGCATTAGTAAACTACGAATTTGCTACTTGGTTGACACCAGAGAAATATTTAAAGTGGATTTGTGGACACTCATTGGACTACTTAGAACACTCAGAACACTAAAGAGAAATGAGCTGGTTTAAATAGTGGTTTGATATCATTCGCACGTTACTAGGATATCTATAGATGGTTTAACTTAATTAGGCCACAGAAGATGGTCTGAAAAAAAGTCTAGCGACCTACAGGTTACCTGGTTTGGGGCTTCTAAAATTATAGAGTTAGCATGAAATGCTTTGAATCGCGTAAGAATATTGCAGTGAAAAAGTTTTTGTTAGTTTTGTTGCATCGCAGGTTTCATTGTACTAGTTGTGATAAGTTCTATCAAACCATTATTCATGCAAATCTCTAAATGTCCTTTGAAATCTTTGACATTGTATTCTGTTTTCCCAAATTAAAAATATGACTACCATAATCACCGCAAAAGACTTTAAACCATCTCTTTTAATCTGTCGTGAACGGTCTTTCAATAGGGACACAAATATGGCAAGATCCGGATTAGTAACAGATTTATTGAGAGGGGCTCTGGAGAGTCCGTTAAAGTATATACCGCGATTCTGGGCCACCAATAAAATTTCTAATTAGCCTCCTCAGGGAGACTGCTAAGAATAATAGCAATTGCTCCGACCAGCATTCTGGAGATAACTGACTTATTTCGAAAACGCTGCGGAAGATGCTATGTGCCATCAGTCCCACGTCAAAAAGGCATTCGTATTGCAACTGATAAATAATAACACAACTCGGCGCGTTTGAAGTGCAACTTATAATTCAAGCGTAGTGGTCTGTGTGATGATGCAATCGAACATGTGAAATGCTAGTCAAGGCAATTCAGGCTAAGTGTACAATGTACAAGCCCCCAAACCAGGCTATCTTTAGCTAGTCTGACTTTTATCAGGCTTTTATCCAAACTGATATAGTATCGAGAATTTAGTAAAGTAGAATTTAGTACTGATTTAGTATGGAGAATTTATCCCATTGATCTCAAGGGCTGAAAATGCAGCTACGAAGTACTTATTAAAACTAGAGATACACTTTTCAGTATAAAATCTACATTGCAATTCAGTACCGTGCGATCTTTCTGCTCAAACCAATCTTTTATGTAGATGACATGTTCTAATCCCTACATCAGTTAGAAGTATCGAACCTCAATGAAAGTGGAATTATAACACATTTACTTGGGAATCACCAATTGTTGTTTATTCAAGATTGCCTTGTTTGTTCTGTGACCCGTCCTATTTTCAGGTTATCTTATAATAGGAATAAATGAAAAAATGTCATGAAAAGTCGGCAATTTACAGGGTGATCCAATCCCAGAATCTGATAAATAGCTGATTGTTTGGTTTGTGAAACCACTTTTTCAGAAATGACGTTCATTTCTCCGCCTATTGGACTGCATGGTATTTTAAACCCAATACTCAGCCTTCCACCAGGGCTTTCTGATTTGTCAAATTTTAGTGGTCTTAATTATATTTTATGGGAAAATTATTCGAATAAAACCACCTTTCTGGGAGCGGTCTTTTTAAATTAAACACTTTGATGAGAGTAATGTTTTATATTTCATGCGGCATTCTCGAGTTGAATAACGGTAATACATCCGAGATCACGTGGCCATTACCCCCATCCCCTGTCTAAAGCGGTTTTAGTTTATAAATTTCACAGATTTCCATTTTACCCGTTAAATATATCGTTTTGTACAAAGGCTAACAATTCAGAAACTATTTTACGTTTCCAAGTGTGTCAGTTTGTGAGAGAGGGCGAAAGCAGACTTTTTTAGGTTTGAACTATGTTGTTACTTAATATTTTATTAGCATGTTCGTTAAACACGAAGTAGCATTATTAAATCTAGTTTTTATATTAAGCAACGCTTGAAAAGTAAACTTTTCAATCGTATTTGTTTTTACTCGGTGTGGAAAGTGTGGGCTTAAAGTACTTAAAGTATCTCTTTTCTCCCTTTTTTTTTTTTTTAATTTTTCAGTCGAAATTTTTGCGTCGGTTCCCAGACATCTCCTCCAAAACGGCTTAAGCTAGGCGAATGAAATTTGGCACACTTGATTTTCTATTGACCTATGACGTCATCAACGTCTTGTGGCGTCACGGATATTTCAAAGCTGAATATTTCCAAAACGTCAGGACCTAGAGATTTCGAGCAAAATACACTATGAGACTACTTTTTGACAAATGACACCGTGGTAACGTTGTTTTTAACGCATGACGTTATAATAACGTTATTTTCCGTTTCTTTTTCCTGGTCGGTTTTAAAGCGGGATTTTGACACACAATATGCAGACAGCTTAGTTGTATACGATAACTTTAACCACACAGTGTCTTGTAAAACGCCCAACTCTTATCCCCCAAAACGTACCCAAAATGCCCGTCGTGAATGTTTAGTCTTCACGGTCATCCCTAGTAGAGCATTACTGTCTGTAAGCGTATGCATAAGCATAGGGTATACTCTCTTGTGATTGGATGATACTGGAAGGCTTACTGTCAGCTCCTGCTATCTGCGATGCTGCTTTTACTGAGGCCGCTGAATTGTACTTACGTGGCTTTTACAAGCAGCTGGCAGTGCGCTTTTCATTACAAAGAGAACAAGTTGATGATTTGTTTTTCAATTTCTAAGGTTTTGTTGTAAACTCATTCACTTGAGACGCACATTACATGTTGCTGTTGTCAGTCCTTTCTGCTCTCCCAACGTAAGTGTAATTTATGTGCTTGATAAGACCAGGCAGAAAAAATCATGCAGGGTCCAGGACCTCCACTTCCTTTAGGACGTTAGGTTAGGTACAAATTTCGGTGACCTTGACCTCAAGTTCACTTTCGAGTCACAAGCCTAAAGTTGCACTTTATCTCAAAAACTATAAGAGATTTTGACCTCATTTACGACCTCCATCCCCTCTAAGACCTTACGTAAGGTATAACTTCTGGTGACATTGACCTTAAGGCCATTTTCGAGTCAAAAACCGAAAGTTGCTCTTTATCTCGAAAACGGTAAGAGAAGAGCCATTTCGATCTCATTTCGACTTCCAACCTCTCCTCAACAGTGTAGAGTGTTTTCAAGCGTTTCTTTAGTCACTCGGTGGCGAAATTGGTCTACTTTAATGTGTGGTTTTACATGGTGAAACAATATAGTAGACAATTGTTGAAAACTACTAACATAAACGGTATCCCCACAATTGATCTAGTGACAATTGATATAGTGACAATTGATCCAGCGACAGTTGATCTAAATGGGAAGGTACGATAACTAATCTATTTTCCCAGAAGCATAAGATTTTAGAGCTCTGCTTTAGGATTTTCAAACAGAACATTTTGAATTTGAAAGGGCGTTTTAAAGAAGTTTATGCGTCCAGACTCCACATCTAATTCAAGATTAATCTACACTCAGCTAGTTTGAATGATTTATTGCTTTGCACAAAGGATAATCTTTTAAGTATCTGTTAATGCCAAGTGCCGCCTAAGCTATAGGAGTTACAGGTAGTACCCGGTTTTATTCTCTACTTGCAGTTCATTTAAGATACCTCTACACAGAGCAGTTTCACAGACTTTATTGCTCTACGCAGTCCGCTTAATTTTGCCTTACCTGTTGTTGGGTCAGTAATCCTTGCGTTTGAATAAAAGTGTTATTTTGAGGATTTAGATCAGTTATCAGTACCCTGTTTATTTAGCTCAAATGTCAGTACTCTGTCTATTTAGATCACTTGTCATTACCCTGTCCATTTAGATCAATTGTGAAAAACCATGTTTATTTTGATCAGTTGTCAGTACCCAGCCTTTAGAACAGTTGTCAACACCCTACTCATTTAGAACAGTTGTCAGTACTCTTCCCATTTAGATCAGTTGCCAGCACCCTACCCATTAGATCAGTTGTCACTTGGTCAATTGTCGCTAGATCATTTGTTATGAATTAATGATAAACATATGCTGATGAGTTAGAGAGAACTCATGTTGGTCGCAAAATGGTATCACACGGGTGTATATACTAACTGACCACCGTGCAACTGATATCTAGCTAACTAACCACCAGTCAGCTGTCCAAAAGTAAAGCACAACACGATTAATCTGACAAACTAAACATTTCAAAAACTTCAAACTGGAGCCGAATAACGCTAAATACAAGGGATATCGGAGACTAGTCTGGTAATTACACGCTCCCGGGGTATAATGCAGTTGTTATTGCGGAATACATGACTAACATCAAGAGATAAAACATTGGTAGCACAAATGATAATACCTTTTAATATATATTTGACATTAGCAGGCGAATTCTCTGTGGTAACACTCTTTAAAAAAAGGACATAAATAGTACTCAAAAATAAGGATAAAAATAACTGAGCTTAGTGATCTCGCCTGAATTGGTAGGTGGAAGTTATTATTATTTTGATGATGATCATCATTTTTATTATTATTATCATTCTTCTTCTTCTTCTTCTTCTTCTTCTTCTTCTTATTGTTATTATTACTATTATTTTTATTATTAGCAGAAGTATAATAGCGGTAGCAGCAGTAGATCTAAACTTATCACTTTACACTCCTCAACACATTTTTGTAGATGTAACTGTGTGTATGTTCGACTTTTTCGGATGCGTGAATTTTTGCGTTATTACGTAATTGTGAACCACATATTTAGCTGGCCTTCCGACCGTCGTTGCAGCTGCCAAAAGCTACGGTGATTTGGTCAGTTGTGTATAACACCTTTTTACCCCAAAGACCCACTCAGGATTCCGTAAAAATAGCACTCATGAAGAAAAGAACTATTTTTTTAAATATCCATCCGCTCTGTATTTATACATAACAGATAGATTGCATCAGAGGTCAGCTGTTTTATAACAACGACTTTTTGTTTGGATTGAACACTACACAAGAAAACATAAAATAGTTTACTTACATTCGATTCTGAGAGGCAGACAAGTAAAAACATACTTCAGAAATACCGAAGCCACTGTTTAACGGTATTTATTATTTTCTGACCAAATCACCGTAGCTGTTGGCAGCTGCAACGACGGTCGGAAGGCCAGCTAAATATGTGGTTCACAATTACGTAATAACGCAAAAATTCACGCATGCGTGTATTCAATCGGTATGCTCTTATGCCACAGACCAGTTACTTTAATAATTTCAAGACAATGAATAACATTATACATGTTTGATTTATTCGATTGAATATTTTTATCATTCAAAACAATCTATCTTTTAAAGCAAATTAAAGCAAAAAGAATAACTATGGACGCGATTTACCTTTTAGTTTGAGGACTTTTACTCGAGATTGTGATCGGAGAGAAGAATATGCGTCCCTGCCATAGAAAACATTTGGACGTGTAATCTTGATCATTGCCTTATGCAAACAAAGTTTGCAAATGGGTATGTTTTGCTAAGAATTCTGGCCGTTTATTCCTTTTTATTTTATTTTTTATTTATTTTTCAACCCCGTAGGTTTCCAAAAACTCCTACAACGCTATTTCACGTAGAACGATGAAATTTGGCACACAGATAGAGGATGATGGGATGTCGTGAATCCGCAACACTGTTGACTTTGTTTTTCAAAGTCAAATTGAGGTCAAAGTAGTTTTGACCTCAAAGCTTTTTCCAGAAAACTCCTCCTACAGGGTTTGACGCAGAGAGACAGCATTTGGCAGAGCTATAGAGGGTAATGAGATGTCGGGAAATCAGCGAAATTTTTTGACCTTGACTTTCAAGGTCAAGTTCAGCGAGGCAGCTCTTACATAACGTCTTGCAGGCCGCACAGGTCTAAAATAAGTTTTTAGGTTTAAGTTCAAAATTACTTTATCTCTAATTGTTTTCGAAATAATGGTCCACTTCCGGTTTTGACCTTGAACCATGACCGAGGAGAGATGCTTATAAAGCGAATATTGTGGAAACTTCCGCATGTAAAACCGACGTTTTTTTGTTTTCTCCAACGCTATGGAGCATGGAGTCTCGTGTCGAAGAAGCAAGTACTTAACAAGCATCGGCAAGAGTTTGGTTATGCTCATTTTTCCTCTCTAAACTGTGTTGCAAGGTTGATAGCCTATCACTTTAATTAAGGCAATAACTTTAATCTGTATTGAAAGAATTTTGTTCAGTAGTCGCTTGCTGCTGGCTACAGGATTCTAGGCCCAACCCCCCCCCCCCCGACCGAAACCCCCCAGGCCCCACCCCCCGTCAACCCCCCCGACTAAACCCCCCCCACCCAAAACACCCCGACTCTGAGCTCCGGAGTAGGTTTGCAGGAACGTATAAAATGACTCAGACTGCTGTGAAAAACCGTCATTGAATATATCACATCTGCTAAAAAGAATCCAGATATATTGTACCAAGGGCATTTGTACGTAAAGCAAAAAATCTAGTTCGAGAATTCAGCTTTTGTAGTTGGAGAGTTGAAATGTTAGCTTTGTCATGATGTGTAAGCGATTAGGAGAAAGTGAAACTAAATGAAGAAATTATCATTACACATTTTCTTTGAGAACTGGTGGTTTTGGGTCGGGGGGTTTAGGCCGCCGGGGGGTTTTAGTAGGGGGGTTTTGACGGAGGGGTTAGGGCCGGGGGGTTTCGGCCGGGGGTTTCGGCCTGTCCCTTGGCTACAGAATATTAAACGATGGTGGGTTTGTCTGATTTATAGGTTCTAGCTTTACAAACGTATTTGCAATGACAAAGCCGACCATGATCAGCTCACCTTGGTTTAACTTGATTCTGTCCGAAATAAATCCATAAACTTATGTAAGATCTGCTATATATTATAATGCCATCAGCTCCATAATTCGTGCATAACACCATAAAACGAAGATTATTTTGGCATCTAACGAACAGCGTAATTTTCGTTGGCAGATTCTGTTCAAGCACAGAGCAGCAACTCACCATTGATGGCATTAAAAGGTGCTGTTAAAAGAGAAAGCCGACGTTTTGGCCATGGCGGGAGCTGCTATCAGTACGCCCAGCGGATTTCAGATCTGCCAGCTGATTCTAACTTGTGTAAAGATGTACAAGCGTTATGACATCATACGGAACCAACGTGATGTCAGAGGGGCCCTGATAAAGAAACGCGGGAAACAGTTCACTAAAATGTAGTTATTTTGATATTGGTTGATTTGTGTGTTGCCTGCTCAGTATCCTTGGGCAGTCATGTTTTTGGTTGTTTTTGCATCTGTTTTAGAGCGCCAGGTACCGCGCTATATGATACTCTGGATAAAGGTGGAGCCATAACCAGGTTGGCTGTAACGGAGCAATGCTAAAACTCTGATCATATGGGAGGAGCCATATTCTCGGAGTGGCTCTACCCAAAGTAAACCAAGTGGCGGATGGGGCTAGTCACGAGGGAGGAGCCATTTCTGTAGATGGCTCTATCCCTTGCTTGCTTGGTTCTCTTCGCCCTTAATAAAGGAGGGCTGCAATGCTACCTTGATGGGTATGCATTAAAACACTGTGGGTATTGCCCTACTTTTGAGAATATATAATGCTATGAAACTTAAAATACTCAAAGTCTTGTTACCACCCCCTCCAACCTCCCTCAGATGGCACGCCCAACCGATGTCAGGTAACACACGTACGAACTGACTAGAGTGCAGTATTCTAAACATAATGATAAACTTTCTTTCATTTTAATGCAATCATACGATCTCTAGAAATGCACAAAAAGTACTAGAGATCAGCTAGATCGTAGCGATTAGGAGAATTTAAATTAATTATCAATATAATAATTATCAATTATCAACTATAACCCTCTATGGAAGATGATCTTAGTTTTGCCTCTAAGTGTAGAGAGTTCAAAAATTCTGCTACGACCGTTGGGGATGGCTTTGAAGGGGTCCAGTTTTTGTTTGTGGCACTAACTTGAAAACTAGTTCCAGTGAGCTCTGTAAATTTTAGCTGCGGATGGTTTGTGTGTCTTGATCATTTTCGTTATTACGTTATTTTAAAACCCTTGTTTTTAGAAGGGTAGTGACAGGTACCATATCCTCAGGTCTAGAGAATGAGGTGTATGGTGAATGTTGTCCCATGTGGTTGGTGTAAGAGTCTCGGGTGACAAGGGATCGGAAGGCATTTCGCTGTTTTGAAACGCGATAGTAGGCTGAACTATGGAGCCCCTGGTTGCCATTGGGCTGCTAGAATGAGTTTGCTCCCTGGAAACATTGGGGGTTTGAGGAGTGCCTGCTTCAGAATGGTTTGTGGTGGGCCATTGACATTTGAAGGCATCTAGCCCCCAGGTTTGTGGGTCTGGGCAGCGGGAGACATATCTGGGTAGGGGTGGGTTAGTCAATTGGCAAATAGATCCAGGAACGAGGGATCTCACGGGTCGTGTCACTATCCACTGAAAGGAATCCTGGTTTAAGTACCACTCTGTTTGAATTATTTTGCCTACTCTGGAGGCCATATCAGGGATCACATTTAGTTTGCCGGCTATGTGGCTGGCGGAGAGCCAAATGCTGTGCTTTTTTGCTAGGCAAAGGATTTCATAGGCAAAGGATTTTCACTTGTGTCAATTCGAGTGCCCCCTTGCTTGCATAGGTAGGCCACCGCTGTTGAGTTGTCCACTAGGATGTTTAGTGTCTTATTCTTTAATGATGGGAGAAGTTGTGTGATTGTCAACCATACTACTTTTAGCTTTAGCCAATTTATGTGTTTCCTTTTTAAATTTTGGAGGGGGACCAGGTGTCCTTCCTTAACTTTCTTTTGAAATAGAAACCCCACCCTTCGGATAAGGCTTCTGTTTGGATCGACAGTACTGGGGTGGGGGGGGGGGGGCTTGAATGGGTAACCTTACGACAGGCAGTCTGGAGATACCCACCATTGTAGCTCCTCCAGGGCTTTCGTGCGAAAGATCATTATCCTGCGAGGTCCCCTCCCTCGCGCTACTGCCAGTTTCATGGTCCTTTTAAACTTTCCGTAGTGTAGTTTGCCCAAGTGGCAACTAGTAACCCCAAAATAGACTCCATCTGGGCACGCTATGAGGGGATGATGAGAGGATATGCCTTGGATAATTGATACGATTCTTTTCCACCCGTCTTTTGTGGGGTAGGCTCTGGCTACTACCTTTCTCCCAGGAAGGGTGTAAGTTGTGATTTTGCGAGATTGACTATTTTGCGAGGAACCAGTCGTCCAGAAATTGAAATACCAGCATGTCCTAGAGACTGGCCCATGATTTTAGAATCCTTATCACCTTTGAGAAAACATAGGGAGCTGTGGATAGCCTGAATGGAAATGGCAGAAACCAGTATGTTGTTAGCCCTATTTGACGGCATAGGTATTATTGGCTCTTCGGGTTTAATGGGATGTGGAGATACGTATCTGATAGATCTATCGAGGTTCCTCAGCTGCAAGCATTTCTTTGATTACTTGGGCAGTGTCCATCTGAAAGGTGACAGACGGAGTTTGGCATTTCCTGTATGGCTCTCTTGTCTAATAGCTCTTTTAACATTTGATGGAGAGCTTAGCTGTGCTGGGAGCTCTGGCTGTAGGAGGTGGCTATATATTTCGGAAGCCTTGAAATGGAGAGGGACTTAATTTGAGGCACCTGCCTCTGTTGTCCGTCTTGAAGAGGAGGGAGTACCCTTGTTGGAGCCCATCGACTACTCGACTTCGTACTTCATCTGAGCCCAAATTTTGAAAAAATAGCATAGCCTTCCTCCTACCTACCAAGAGGCTTTGAAGTTCAGAAGCTCCTTTATTTTTTGAGATATAAGAACGGTAGTCCTTCATGCCCCCGCGGTACCGTGATTGGTAGCTACCTGTATTGCTGCGAGGCATGATGGCCTTTGGCTGTCCTTTCGCTGTCTCTGCCTCTTAGAAGCTGGGGAGTGGTGACGTGATTGCGGCGTAGACCTCTCTTCCCTATATTACCTCTTGCAGCGGCCCCTGGTAACAGAAGCTCTTCCTTAGGGGCGCCTTGGGCGAGACATCAGAGCAAGGTCCTGCCACCTGTTTTCGAGGTTACTCTTTCCACTTCCTGCGGAGGAATGACTCCGACTCGTTAAGAATGTTCGAATGTCTTAACTTTCGGGACCCTTTCACAGAAGGCCAACAGTGTAAAAGAAATGCGTCACTGCGAAGCTGTACCATCGACGTTAGTTTGTTGGCCGCTATTTTGGCTGTGTCTGGTGTAGCTGTAGAGACACATTCTATTAGTTTCAGTACTATCGGGTCAGATATCCTCCTCCGAGCTAGCACCTCTTTCAGGGCCTTCAGAGTATGGTTTTGCATGGATGTGATGTTTAGAGCTTGACGGGCTAGCCTTCTAAGGTTTTAACGTCTTTCTCTACCAGGGGAATATCCGAGTCCGACTTTACTTTAGGCATCCACACAGTTCTCTTTGTGGGTTGCTCGAGAGGTTCCATAGGGATAGTGTTTACTGCCAATCTGTAGGTGGCCACTCTGATCTCTAGCTGTTTAGGGGGTGGAGTCGTGACATGAGCTTGCCTTCTCCCTGATCCATTGAAGCTCCCTCTCTCTGGCCGCTACTTTGTTGGCGACTCCCGCACTAGTAATTAATGCTAGAAACGCCTCTTGTTCTGGCTCTTGGCTCTGGGAGGTTAAGCGAATAGGGGGCTCCTCTTTGTCGGTGTACGGACTGCCCGCCTTGACTCCTACTAAACGTGTTATTTCCTTAATCCCGTCTCAAAATGGAATGTTCTCGGGCAGAAGTCGTAATGAACCTGTCGAAGGTGAGGGTCTTGGAGCCTCTTGGGTAGGTAGAGTAGGGGAAATGGAATGCGGATAGGGCGTCTGCCTGCCGCACCCGGATCTCGCCAGTGCTGTTGTCCTTTCTTCCAGACCATCCAGAAGCCGTTGGCGAGCTTTCGGCCAGGGGTCTCTTTTGTGTCTGAGAGAGTTCTGCCTTCTGCGTTCCTCCCTCAGTTCTGTATGTCCTTGATTTTAATACGGTTTTGTGTATATTGCTTTCTATTCTGCCGGAGTGAGATTTTCACACTCGGGGCAGGTAATATGTTCTTCGCAGAAGGAGAACCCATCTCAGGCTCTGCACTTGTCACAGAGAAGGTGGGGATTGCCTGCAAAGGATGAGGGCCCACACTCTGCCTTTTACACGAGGACATTGTTTCCGCCATGTCTGTAACAGAAATCTGATATGAGTACTCAAGCAATAAACTTCAATCAGTGATCTCCTTACCACCCCTTATCCTATCTATGCCTGCATAGGGGAGGAGGAGGAGAGACACAACCTCGAGTGGGCTATCGACAAGTGGGAATACCCACGTGGGTATTGCTACTTGTGGAGCCACGTGCGTGGAGCCACAAGGGAATACCCACTCTTGCTAACCCTGACACCGCAGTGGGAGCAGCCATTTGACTCTCTGCCCTCAAAGCGGTGCCTCTACCTAAGTTGTGCCACTTGAAGTCCCGGCAAGCCCACAGGGCCAGGGGGTGTGGCCGTAACCTCGTAAATCTAGCTAGAAACGTATCAACGCGATCAACGCTCTGCTAATTTAGATTCAGCAGCTCAGGCAAGCCAATGGCGCTGACACGTTACGTAGACACGTTACGGAGACAAAGACCGAGTTTGTTTACTGGAGGCCAACATTACGATCCCTGGCGCCATTTAGCTTCTGCATTCAAAACGCCTAAAAACTCCAGTCATAACATTAACCTGTTATGTATGGATAAAAGTGGTCTAAAAACTGAATAAACACCTTCTATCGTCTAAACTAAGAAGGAAAAATCTTGAAAAGATTCTTCCCGAAAAATGCGTCATGTTTGTTCCGCGCAAAAAAGAAATGATAGAATGATGGGTAATCGAATGTCTCTCAAATGTTTCGGAAATGCCCATATAAAGCAATTTTTGGATATGTTTGTTGATATGATACGCCTCCACGTGTAGAAAAGTTCAATTCACAATTTCTGCGTCATTACCGCAAATGAGGGAAATTCCGTATATAGGTGGAGTTAAGCGAACGTTAGCTTTTACGAAGTAAAACTTGTACTTAAAACTACTTGCCTGTTATCATTTGCTTGGTGGTGGGTTCGGAAACTGTGTGAAATATCGAGAAATAAAAATAGAAATTTAGTTATCCTGGACTTATTTTGGATAAATATGCAATTTGTCTAGTATTTCACCATACATTCTGTAAGTACGTCCAATATCTTCCTAAATTTCTACTGATAAATATCCATATTTAATAAGAATTTGATAGAAAGGATGTACAACTAAATTTGTTTATATTTCACCTTTTTTATCTGATGTCGCTTTCGATACTTAATCCCTTCTCTCGATATCGAAGAACTTATCCACAAGAGCACCTCCCGGCTTTCCGAGAATCTCGCTCGATAAAAAGACTTTTCAAAAGAATGCACACCAAGCAATTTTCCAAGAAATACCGATTATTGCAAGGAAATCTTTGTGTCCGTTTATTTCTTGTTCTTGCTCACCTTTCTTGTTCGCTTTGCTTTTCCCGATACCTTTTTGGAGTGGGGAAGGTGTGAGTAGCTATTATCCTATCTGTATGTTATAGCAATCATGTTTATATGTCGTGACAAGAAAAATCATTGCACATTTTATGACACAATTATTCACTTGCTATGCGAACTCTGACCTGTTTTGTTAGGTACGGGATAGGGTACTTGGTATGAAATGTATCATCATGCGTGTCAAAAAAAAAAAAGCGTGGCGAAAGGGGGTAACTTTGATGCGAGATTCGGCCCGAACGGTGTGCCAATTTCGTTAAAAAGGAAGGGGGTGGTAATTTTCATTCACTACTCCGCGTTTCCCAACAAAAGGGGGTTTATTGAGGAATTTCACGTATGGTTGAAAAAGGGGGTATTATTTCAAAATTAGCACTCGACGTTAAGGTGTCGTTTTAAAAAGTCATGGACAAGCATGATAACCATTTGGTAGATGAGTGCCCCCCGCCCCTTGGGACATGGACATGCATGGTATCCACTTGGTAGATGAGTGCCCCCCGCCCCCTGGGACATGGACATGCATGGTAACCACTTGGTAGATGAGTGCCCCCCCCCGCTACCCTGGGACATGGACATGCATGGTAACCACTTGGTAGATGAGTGCCCTCCCCCGCCCCCTGGGACATGGACATGCATGGTAACCACTTGGTAGATGAGTGCCCTCCCCCGCCCCCTGGGACATGGACATGCATGGTAACCACTTGGTAGATGAGTGCCCCCCGCCCCCTGGGACATGGACATGCATAGTAACCAGTTGGTAGATGAGTGCCCCCCCG
Organism: Protula sp. h YS-2021; assembly: GCA_949752745.1. Classification (NCBI taxonomy): domain Eukaryota; kingdom Metazoa; phylum Annelida; class Polychaeta; order Sabellida; family Serpulidae; genus Protula; species Protula sp. h YS-2021. The sequence goes on along the minus strand of OX457031.1, from coordinate 15,605,668 downwards.
CTACCCTGGGACATGGACATGCATGGTAACCACTTGGTAGATGAGTGCCCTCCCCCGCCCCCTGGGACATGGACATGCATGGTAACCACTTGGTAGATGAGTGCCCTCCCCCGCCCCCTGGGACATGGACATGCATGGTAACCACTTGGTAGATGAGTGCCCCCCGCCCCCTGGGACATGGACATGCATGGTAACCAGTTGGTACGTGAGTGCTCCCCCCCCCGCCCCGGACATGGACATGCATGGTAACCAGTTGGTACGTGAGTGCCCCCCCCCTTGGGTCATGGACATGCATGGTAACCACTTGGTACATAAGTGGCCCCCCTGGGTCATGGACATGCATGGTAACCACTTGGTACGTGAGTGGCCCCCCTGGGTCATGGACATGCATGGTAACCACTTGGTACGTGAGTGGCCCCCCTGGGTCATGGACATGCATGGTAACCACTTGGTACGTGATTGACTCCTCTGGGTTGGTAGTGGATTGGAAATGCCCAGGACCTGCTTTCGAAACCTTCGTGAGACGACGGGCTGAACATTTTATTTCACGTGAACATCAGACGTCTTTTACAATTATGAAATGCCGTTTTAACATTTAAGGCTTATTTTTGGTATCAAAATTCAATTAGACATATCAATAAATCAACATAAATCTCATTAATTTATACTTTTCTATCAATTATTGAATTTTAGATGGCAAAAATTTATTTTTTGAGATCAAAAAAATCAATTTTACAAGCTTATAAAATCTTAATAGATTAATTCATGATGTAACTAATTCTCTAATAAATGTGAAAACAACATCATTAGTTTCTGTCTGAGTTTAAAGACTTTTATCTCTTAATCTGGTAGTGTATGAGCAGAGTCGCCAAAACAGCCAAAGTACTAAAATAACACTGGAGAGAAACGCGAACTAGTTCGAATTTTCCCTGAATATACAAACACCTGTGATCTAAGTGTCTACAAGTCTTACATTTGTCCTCATTTCTGTTCCAGGTACATATATATAGTACCAGGGGACTTGAATGGAATGCACTGCTGCGTTGACCACGTTTCTTGCTGAGGCCAGGGCGTTTGTACAAACGTGCCACATTTCATATTTAGACGGAGGAATTGGCCAATTTTTTGTTGTTAAAGGAACACACAATTGCACAGCTCCCCCCACCCCCACCCTCATCCACCCCTGCGGTGAAAAAAATCAGTTATTTCTTTATGAGTAAGAGCGACCTGAGGGGGATTTATTTTTTATTATTATTATTTTGGGGTGGGGGTGAGCATCTTTGGGATCAAGCTCGTTACCATGGTTATATCTGTTGTTAGAAATTTTTAAGTTAAAAATTATACTTGATTCAACAGCTCTATTGCATACTAATTCTATAACATCGTTGCTTTAAAACGTTTAGAAAGGCCAAATGATTTCACGATCCCTGAAAGATCTGTCTATTATGTATAAACACAAAGTTGATGGATATTTAAAAAAAGTAGTCCCTCGCTTTGAAGTCCTAATTTCGCGGAATCCCCAGTGGGTTTGCGGAGTAAAAATATGTCATACACAACAGACCAAACCGCTGTAGAGGTTTGCTGTTGGACAACAACGCTCGAACGAGTTTCTTTGACCCATTTTACATGGTTGCTGTGAGACAAGTTGGCAAAAATAAAAATATGTTGGTCAGGAATTTTTAAAGAGTAAAGTAAAAGTTGTATTAGAAATAAAATATTAAAATAGTATTGAACAAAACATTTTTCTTTTTATACTGAATTGCTTTTCGTAATAAATAAATGAACATCCTTTTTCATAGGTCTTTTTGGTTGAAAAAAAAAAAGGTTGGATGTTGGTCACAACGACTTCACAACCATATTCTGAATAAAATAAGGTTGTAAAATAGGTAGAATTAGGTCACGACCTATTTCCTCCAAACCCGACTTAATTCTGACGTCGAGGCGACGTCGGTTTTCTGACGTCATTCCGACGTTGCAAAAACGACCAAAAAGCGATGAACATTTATTATCGCTCACCGGAAATGGAAATCATTTTGAAAAAGAAGAAGAAAAAACATAATTTTTACATGAAAATTTTAGAATTTTGATGGCGCGTCGGTATTTTTCTTCCTAGATTGTAAAAATTTACGTGGAAAATGCTTTCGTATGTATTTCACAACAGCGGTTGAATGGTTAATTATCTATCAATTATATAACTTTAGACTCTATTTTTTGTCTAAGACTGGTCGTTTCAAGGTGGTAAACCCGACCTCAGTTTCAGGTCGGAATCCGACGTCGGTTCCAATTTCATATACAACCTAAAACCGACTTAATTCCGACGTCTGGTTTAGGTCGCATTCTGACGTTGAAAACTCGACGTCGGTTCCATTTCATATACAATCAAAACCGGCACGTCAGTCCGACGTCGCAAACGTCGGGTCACGATATCGACCCGACGTCATTCTGACGTCTAAATGTTTGCGGGGATTTGGAATCAACCCGGTCACAATTACTCCAATTCCACAGAGAGCTTTGAAGAAATTAACATCACTGTTCCACCGTGATATGATGGCCGTCGGGATGCTGATTAGTATTTGGGATGTGGGGTGGAGTAAGGGTAACATTTCGATGCAGATCGGATACATTTCTCATCTGCGGTTATTTCTTGAGCTAGCCAACAAGCATATTTTAGGCCGGATGCTGAGATAAAGCATTGGGGCAGGGTGGTTACCATGCGTGCCCAAAACCTTTTAAAACGACCAATAAACGTGTAGTGCTAATTTTGAAATAATACCCCTTTTAACCAAAGGCGGGATACAGTTCCCCAAAAAAACCTCCTTTTTCGTGGGAAAAAGCTGAATGAAATATTTCCGTTTTTTAACGAAACTGACACTTCACGCAGACGTTTTTAGACACGCATAAGAAGACGAAAGATAAGATAAGGTGTGTCCTCGTATTTTTGTCCGCTTCCTTAATCTTGCATTGACCTTTCTGTTTTCTGACAAGTTCAGAAACAGAAAATACGAAGGCCGGACCAAATCCTAACAGGAATAAATGTCCTAGTTCTTCAATAAGAACGATCCAATGCCAACTGGAAAAAAAACGGAATAAACGCCACACTTAATAAATCCATTGTTAACTTGGATTCTGATTCAATTATTTTTTATTTACAATTTTCCAATTAGGTAAACAGCTGCCCCCCCCCCCCCCCCCCCACCAAAGATATAGCCTGGACAAACTTGTCTGAAAAACAACAAAGTATAAATTGTGAAAAATCGCCAAAATTACATTTTTGGAAGAAATCGAAAACAACCTAGCGTTGCACAACCACACGTTATATACTATTTTGCTGTAGAGTTTTATTAATCTCTGAGGAATAGTAACAAAGTTACAGCCTGGACAAAGAGGATTGCGGACGGACAGACAGACGGACGGACACGAGGCGTTTATATTCCCCGTCCCCAGCTAGGGCGGCGGGGGATAAAAAGTCGGAAATGTGGTGTTATGCGGCCCATTAATATAGGGGGTGGGGAAGAGGAGGGGCTAGACTACAAAAATAGAAAGTACAAAAGCACAAAGGAAACAAACCAGTCCTGATAATTTTGTTGAAAACGTAATTTTAAAGTGATTATAATTATACTTCGTGATCAAACTCAGAGAATACACAATTTTTTTCTCTCTAAATAGTATTTACTTCTACTTGCACAAGTCTGAGACATGTGGCTCTCTTTGACTCGAAAAACAAAGTACTGAATTGTGTGTCACCTACAGGAAAAAGGTCCGCCTTTTCAGACTTCTGTAAAAATTTGGCGGGAAAAAACAACAACACCGAATAGCCAGGTATCTCTAAAAAAGAAGACGAAGAAGAAGAGTAGAAGGAAGACGGAGAAGAAGATCGAAAAACCCTCCCTTAGTCTTGCGCACTGTTCGCACCCGCCTTTCGGGCGCAGAATGTCTCAAGTTAAACTGCTGAAAACTGTAAAGCGTCAATTCCCACTAGTGGCTTGTCAAGCGTCGGGAGGGGGGTGGGGGGGGGGGGTAGGGCGGAGGATTTCTTCCACTTCTATAATCACACTTGTCGCGTCAGCAGGTCTCTCCCGCGTCTGTTACGCGACACTTTCTCACCAGGGAATTAACATGAAGTTATAGCGACGCTCGGGTGTATTTTTGTTTTGATAAGTGGGGCCTGTGGCAATTTATAAAATGTGAGACGAACAGATTACATCTCAAAAAATGTTCAATTAAGGCAAAAAAAGTAAACGTTCCAAAACGTTCTAAAATCAGTTTGCGGTTGCAACGTCGAACCGACCGAACTGTAACATTGAATCTAGTTTTAATTTTGTTGTAATTTGTCGCGATCATAGATCAACGTCTAATCAACGTCATTTATTAAACACAACGTTGAATAAATGATGAACGGGCAACGTTGTTTAGGTTGCTTTTGTTATCAGCCAAAACTAAACTCTCACCGGCTCCTATTCAACGTCTTTAGGGCAACGTTGAATAGGCGTCGGAAAATCGACGTTGAATAGATGTCAAACAGCTGAAACTGTATAGACGTCAGAAGTCACAACCAATCAACAACCACATCATGCTTCCGGAAACTAAAGTTGTAACAGTTCGCTTCAAAAAAAAAAAAAAAAGAAGAAGACGAAAATGAGATTGCAAAATATGGGATTTTCTGTAGCACTTTCCAGTGCACACGTGTGAAAATATTTACGGTCCATGGGTGAGATTTTGCTGACGTGCGTATGGAGACGACACCTTATCGTTGACACTGTCAAGATTTCAATTCTAGACTAATATTTCCCGACGTCTAAACAGCCTTGCTGTCTCGACGTCTCTACAACGTTGGAACATATACGTTGTTTCGACTTCCATTTTCATTTTTATCGGTAACGTTGATAAGAAATTGGACAATTGATCCTATTCAAGACCGGCAGGTTGACGTCTCTTTTCTTCTTTCTTTCAAAACAACCCAAAACCGCCATTGATCCCACCTCGGGTGAGTCGCCAGTCCAGTTCTGATCCAGCTTGTCAAACGAATATGTCAGACCTTTAACCCCCCCCCCTCCCACCTCCATCCCAGCCCACTCCCCCACCCTCCATCCATGGATAAAATGTGAGATTCTATTTACTGTACGACAGCATTAATACACAGCGTCATCTCGCAGTCAGAATTCTCGGTCTTGTTTTTCCAAAGCAGTAGAATGATTGTGACAGGTAGATTGCCAGTACTTTCCAGTTTGGCCTTTACCTTCAAGTTAGAGTTTCAGGGCAGTCCAATCTTACCTCCTTCTTAAAGTCAACAATTTTCCGCCTGGAATATTACCGGGTGCCTCCCGCGCAGGACATACGTGTGCGTCTCTGATTGGCTGAGACAACCCCAGTACTTGACACGACTTCTCAAATGAACATAACTTTCCTTTCAAACCCGCAAGATGGAGGGAAAAAAGTCGAAGTGGAGAAAAAATGGCAAGAAAAATGGAAATATCCGCCTCATTATTCCAGGTACGTTTATTATTTTATAAATTATTAACGTTCTAAATGTTATCACCCCTGCTACTAAAAATTTTTTGGAAAGTTAATGCAGAAAATGGAAAAAAAACTTCTGTACTTTTCAAGAGTGAGACAATTGTCTGCAATTTTTTTCGATTTTGCAAGAGATTTTTCTGTTTTTGAGTCGGTAATTTTTGCTGACGACTATAAACTGTAAGTTAACACGTGCAGTACGTGGACCTGTCCAAGTCGTGGTTTTTATAAGGATTTTAATGCCAATGCCGTGTGATGGGAAGGTTTTTTGCGTGGTAGCTACAGGGGGCATGGCGTTAAACGCTTTTCTCAGAATAACCCAGTGTCCACGGTCAGTGGTAATGGTGTGGCGGGGGTATCGCATCGAGCGAAAAAGCAGAGAAAAAATCGTGCGAGGGGTAGAGAACGAATGGTTACAGTGGATCCAATTTGGTGAATTAAAGAGCATCTTGCATGGTCTCAAACAAATATCTGTTGTTAGGTATTGCAAAAGAAGGCATATTTGTGATGCAAGAGTTGCCAAATTTGCAGCTGTCTTATTTAGTAGTCAATATTTGATATTTTGTCACCATTCGATCTACTGTAACCAATTGTATCTGTTCACCCTCGCACTGTAACAATTCTATCTGTTCACCCTCGTACTGTAACCAATTCTATTTCCTCTCCCTCATACATTTCGCCACAGGGTAAAAGGGTAAAAAAATGCAGATTTGTCAAGTTTTCTGGTTACAAAAATCGCAGCATTCCAGTTTTTGGAACAGGTTTTCTCAAACACTTCTCTCAAAAAAATCCAGTTTCCTCGGTCACTGGTTATGGTGTTACGGGGATATGCATCACGCGAAAAGTAAGAGAAAAGATTTACAAGGGGTGGGGAGAGAAGGAATGGATCTAGTAAATTCAAATTTGTATAGCTAATGCAGAAAATGAAATAAAACTTCAGTATTTTTCCGGAATGAGGCAACTGTCAGGCAGTTTTTTTTTCGATTTTTCAAGGAGACCTTTCTATTTGGAGTGGGTAGTTTTTCTTGCTGACGACTGTAAACTAAGTTAAATATCCGCAGGATGTGGACCTGTCCAGTTCGTGTCTTTTTTTTTCATGTAGAATTTTAATGCCAATGCCGTGTGATGGGAAGATCTTTTGCGTAGGAGGGGGCAAGGTGTTAACTCTTTTTTTTTAAAAATAACCCGATTTCGGCGGTCAGTGATAATGTTGTGACGGGAGAATGCATCGAGCGATAAATAAAAGACCGGACGAGGTGAGGATGGCGGGGGTGGGGTTGGGGGGGGGAGAGAACTAATGGGTACGGTAGATCCATACCGGTGAATTTAAAAATATCTTCCGTGGTTTCAAACAAATATATGTTAGGTATTGGAAAATAAGACATAGTTATGTTGCAAGGGTTGCCAAATTTGCATCTGGCTTATTTAGTAGTCGAGATTTCGACAATGGAGAAAACGGTAAAAAAAAGAATGTAGATTTTAAAGTTTTCCGATTCTAAATTAGCAGCATTTTAATATTTTTGGACACGTTAGGCGTAAGTTCTTTTCATTCGTATGCAAACTAAAAATTACCTGAAACTACGACTAAGATTCCAAGATTTGATTCAGAAAGACCTGCATGCATTGGGTAGCTCGGCGTCCAGAATAGTTATGTATTTTTGGGTGCTTGGCATATTTCCAAATGCACAAGCACATCGAATGTACAGTTCAGATGTAGGGGTAGAAACAACTGAATACATAGTGTACAAACATGCAAAAGCCACCTAACATAAAAAAGAACACGACCTTTCAGATTTTTTGCGAAACTTTTGAACTAAAAATTAAAAAAAAGTCATAAGACCTGTACGAGATAGGAGGAGATAGAATTGGTTAGAGAAGATCATAACTGGTGACAACATGTTAACTTCTGACGAAAGCCAGATGCATATTTGCTAACCCTTTTGACTCAAATATTCATTATTTTGTTGTATTTGACAAATAACAATCGTTTTTAGCTACGGAAGATGTTCTTTTGAATTTCACCAATTTGAATTTACTGTAACCCTTCCTTCACCCCTCCTTCGGCCAGCGAAATTTTATCGAACATCCCCTTTCATTCATTTACCTAGGTAAATGGTGAAAATAAACGGTCAAGCCACCCCACCCTGTAGAAAGCTCTAATTATAAAAAAAGGATCTGCCGCTTTCCCATGCTCGTTAAAAAGCCCCCTCCCTTCTCTCATAACTGGCAATGCTTGTCCCCAACTCCAATTTTCAGATTATTTTAATTTTACATATAAGTAAAAAACCGCCCAAAATGCCCCAAAATATTGGAATGCTGCAGTTTTTATAGCTCGGGTTATTCGGCAGTGCCAGTTAGATACAGTATAACGGCCTGTATGCGCTCATGTAGGGCCAGGTAGTGTCGGACACATTATAGTATAACGGCCTGAATGCGCTCATGTAGGGTTCGGTAGCAAATGGCAGATCTGTTGTAAACTTCTTAAAATTACACTTACGTGTTTTAACAATAGAACAACGTATGACATTCACGAATGTACGGCGAGTGTGGTTCACAGCACATTATTATTTGATAAAATGAGCGCAAAAGTAATGTACTGTCACTGAATTCTACTAATTTGTTGTTAAGGCCCAACCCCAGAAAGGGGAGGGGCCTAATAAGTTACATTCTGTCCGTCTATCCGTCAACATTTTTTGTAGAGTTCTCCGCAACGATATGGTTTATGATTTTGTTACCCTGCACAGTGAAAATATATATATTACAGATGTGCCTTTTCATATTATTGTTGAAATCGACAAAAAAATTGACTAAATTAGGACTTGTTAAAACTTGACAAAATTTATGCGTTCACTTAGTATATAGATGGAGTTTTGTCCGCGACAGTTCTCAAAAGCTATAAAGGCACATGCTTTTGTTACCTTGCATAGTGGATATATATATATTGCAGATGTGCCTTTTTGTATTATTGTTGAAATCCGCCAAAAATTGACCAAATTAGGACTTGTTAAAACTTGACAAAATTTATGCGTTCACTTAGTATATAGATGGAGTTTTGTCCGCGACAGTTCTCAAAAGCTATAAAGGCACATGCTTTTGTTACCTTGCATAGTGGATATATATATATTGCAGATGTGCCTTTTTGTATTATTGTTGAAATCCGCCAAAAATTGACCAAATTAGGACTTGTTAAAACTTGACAAAATTTATGCGTTCACTTAGTATATAGATGGAGTTTTGTTCTTGACAGTTCTCAAAAGCTATAAAGGCACGCTCATAGTGGAAACATATATATTGCAGATGAGCCAATGTGTTTCCAATATACTGAAATCGGTCAAAAGTGGAACAAAATATCAGTTGTTAGAGATTGATAAAATGTATGCGTTCACTTTGCATACAAGTTGAGTTTTGTCCGAGACAGTTCTCTAAATCTACAAAGGACATTCTTCTGAAACCCCATACAGTTGAAATATATATATATATATATATATATATATATATATATATATATATATATATAGATATATATATTTCAGATGTGCCTTTGGTATTATTGTTGAAATCGGCTGAAAATGATCAAATTAGGACTTGTTAATGTTTTCTAGACTATTCTGTCTGCGAATTATATCTTGTAAAGGTTGCGGCCAGTAAGGGTTTGGGCCATGTGTATTTCCTAAAATTTTCTTCTTGCTATGAGCAACTTGCAGGCATCCACAAGAAAAAAATTGACCTTGTTTCTGGTCAAACATCCGGGTCGTTGAAGTGGTAAACATGCAGATAAAGTAGAAAAACTGGCTCGTCTAAAAACTGACCTGATCTCTGAAATTTCGAGCACTAACATCGAATGTAAAAATGGGATGTAAAAAATTGAAGTGCAAAAATATACAAAAAGATCGGCGACAGTTAATTTTCTTTTTTGAAAATTGTATCAGAAACCAGATTATTTTAATTTTTGCCCCTTGTAAGACATAAACACGATCGCATGCAGCCGTTTATTTCTTGAAATTTCAGAGTACTCGTTTTAGATTTCGGACACATTATAATGCACTGCTATTCTGTCATTTCGCGACCTCATACGTGTACATTATGATATGCCCAAACTGAGAGACTTGTAGTCTAACTATAATGTAATGATGTGCTCATTCCGGACACGGTAATAAAAGTCTCTACTGGGGACTTTTCACTCCTTCTGTTATTACTTATCCAAGTTTTTGATTACTATACATGTGCAGCAAGACATATGAAAGGCCCGCAAAAGATATTTGAAGCCCTGCCCCGAGATTGTGATCGCTATTAAGTGACGATTAGTTTGTCTCCTCTGCACTTCTCCGATGTTTGACATCTTCGGTGCATCGTTGAATAGACGTTGAGACATCGATGTTGTACAGACATCAGGTTCGCAACCAGCCAGCGATAGACGTTCCGACTTCCATTTGCAAAGTTTCCGCAACGTTTATAAGACGTCGGATAATATCTATCAAACATCAGCACGAAGTTGCTCTGACTTCGCTGTACAACCTTTCCACAACGCTGTCCAACGGCGTCAAGTTGACGTTTCGAATTCCATGATCGTCCAAAACTCTACTTTGATCCGATGTGCCACATCTGTCAAACGTCATTATCACGTCACAGCCTTTAGTGAGCACTGGAACATCAAAATAAATATTAACGTTTTGACAAACGTGTACAAACAACGGTTTAATGTTCATGCAACCATAAAAACACGTTCTTCTTTCGGTGCATTATTCAATCGACGTGTGACTAGCAACATTGTTTATACATTCAGACTAAAACACCCACTTTCTCCGACTTCTGTGTCACATCATTTGTACAGCTCGCAATTTGGTTGATTATCAAATCGAAAACATCTTCCTGTAGACGTCGATTACCACATGTCGCCGTTGAAACAAGGATGCAAATGGGAGTTGTAACAACGTCAAAAAGCACACGTTGTATACCTGACTGGAGAATATAGACTGAACGTTCTATAGACGTCGGGGAAAGCTTCGTTTTATATGCGACAGGATCATGTTAATCTAGAATTACCGTCAAGACAGTGAATAGTGTGGTCACCCGTCCATCACAGTACCCTACTCTTTGGTTTTCCGGTCGGCTTTAAATAAATTAAATCGACGTTAGATGGGCGTTTGGGATGGTTATTGGGTAGTTTCGAAGCGACCCGTCTTAAAGGAGTAGTTAACACTTGTGAATACGGCGGCTGAGAATTAAATTAAAGCGTTTTACACTTATAGAAAACGCGGGCCATGAGGACACGGGTCACGAGGACGCGGGTCACGACGACACGGGTTCGACGACACGGGTCAGGAGGACACTGCTCAGGACACTGGTCACGACGACACGGGTCCCGAGGACACGGGTCACGACGACACGGGTCCCGAGGACACTGGTCCCGAGGACACGGGTCACGACGACACGGGTCCCGAGGACACGGGTCAGCACACGGGTCAGCACACGGGCCAGGAGGACACGGGCCACGAGGACACGGAGCAGGACACTGGTCACAAGGAAAGGGGTCATGAGGACGCGGGTCACGAAGACGCGTTGCCATTATGATGCGGGTCATGAAGACTCGGGGCTACGGGGACGCGGGGTCACCGGGATGCGCGACAATGATCACTTCTGTTTTTGAAGACTTTGGTAAGATCTTGATCTATGGTTAATGTTGTTTGGTCGGATTGACGTCACAAACTCAAATCAACGTTAGATGGACGTTGGGATGTTTATTTGGCATTTTGGAAGTGACCTGTCGTATCATGCATTTCAGCATAGAACATTTATTAGTGAATGGATTTTACCCAGGGTAGGTTTCAACCCTTGTGCAGTGCAGTAACCAGCAATTTTTGAAATACGACAGAAATAAACAGAATGGTAAATTGTTAAAAAATTACTTTCAAATTTTGCCCGAACCCGGCGGATTCATGCTTCTCGAGCATCTGGTTTTGAATACGGTGGCTGAGAATTAAATTAACGTGTTTTACAATTATAGAAAAGGCGTATCACGAGGATGCGGGTCACAAGACACGAAGGCACGATTCACGAGGACCCGGATCACGAGGACACGACCACGAGGACCCGGGTCACGAGGACACGACCACGAGGACATGGGCCACAAGGACACGGGCCCCATTACACTGGTCACAACGACACGGGTCACGACGACACGGATCAGGACACGGGTCACGAAGACACGAGTCAGGACACTGGTCAAGAGGACAAGTGTCACGACGACACGGGTCAGGAGGACACGGGTCACGAGGACACCGTGTCACGACGACACGGGTCAGGAGGACACGGCCTCGAGGACACGGGTTAGAAGGACACGGGTTAGAAGGACACGGGTTACGAAAACACTGGTCACCAGGACGCGGGTCATGGGGATGCGGGTCACGAGGACGCGTTGCCACGAGAACGCCAGGTCACCAGGACGCGGAGCAATGATGACTTCTGTTTTAAAGACGTTGGTAAGATCTTGATCTATGGTTAATGTTGTTTGATCGGATTGACGTCGCAAACTCAAATCAACGTTAGATGGATTTTGAGATGTTTATTTGGCATTTTGGAAGTGACCTGTCGTATCATGCATTTCAGCATAGAACATTTATTAGTGGACGGATTTTACCCAGGGGTGGTTTCAAACCTTGTGCAGTGCAGTGACCAGGAATTTTTGAAATACGACAGAAATAAACAAAATGGTAAATTGTTAAAAAATTACTTCCAAATTTTGCCCGAACCCGGCGGATTCATGCTTCTCGAGCATCTGGTTTTGAATACGGTGGCTGAGAAATAAATTAACGTGTTTTACACTTATAGAAAAGGCATATCAAGAGGATACGGGTCACAAAAGCGGGCCACGAGGACACGAGTCACGAGTCACAAGACACGAGTCACAAGACACGAGTCACAAGACACGAGTCACGAGTCACGAGTCACGAGTCACAAGACACGAGGGCACGAGTCACGAGGGCACGGATCACGAGGACACGGGCCCCATTACACTGGTCACAACGACACGGGTCACGACGGCACGGGTCAGGACGATATGGGTCCCGAGGACACGGGTCAGGAGGACACGGGTCACAACGACACGGGTCACGAAGACATGGGTCCCGAGGACACGGGTCACGAAGACACGAGTCAGGACGACACGGGTCAGGACGACACGGGTCACGAGGACACGGGTCACGAGGACGCGGGTCACGAGGACGCGGGTCACGAGGACGCGGGTCACGAGGACGTGGGTCACGAGGACGCGGGTCACGAGAACGCGTTGCCACGAGAACGCCAGGTCACCAGTACGCGGAGCAATGATGACTTCTGTTTTAAAGACGTTGGTAAGATCTTGATCTATGCTTAATGTTGTTTGGTCGGACTGACGTCGCAAACTCAAATCAACGTTAGATGGATTGTGAGATGTTTATTTGGCATTTTGGAAGTGACCTGTCGTATCATGCATTTCAGCATAGAACATTTATTAGTGGACGGATTTCACCCAGGGGTGGTTTCAACCCTTGTGCAGTGCAGTGACCAGGAATTTTTGAAATAGGACAGAAATAAACAAAATGGTAAATTGTTAAAAAATTACTTTCAAATTTTGCCCGAACCCGGCGGATTCATGCTTCTCGGGCATCTGGTTTTGAATACGGTGGCTGAGAATTAAATTAACGTGTTTTACACTTATAGAAAACGCGTATCACGAGGATGCGGGTCACAAGACACGACTAAAAAGACACGGCACGAGTCACGAGGACACGGGTCACAAGACAAGAGGGCACGGGCCACGAGGACACAGGTCACGAGGCCACGGATCACGACGGCACGGGTCACGACGATACGGGTTCCGAGGGCACGGGTCAGGAGGACACGGGTCACAACGACACGGGTCACGACGACATTGGTCCCGAGGACACGGGTCAGGATGCGGGTCACGAAGACACGAGTCAGGACACGGGCCACGAGGACATCAGTCATGAGGGCAGTGGTCACGAGGGCAGTGGTCACGAGAACACGGATCACGTGGACACGCGTCACGTGGACACGGGTCACGAGGCCACGAGTCACGAGATGAGAACAGGAGAGTCACGCGACGAAGACACGAGTCACACGAGGGCGAGGAGTCACACGAGGACGAGGAGTCACACGAGGACGAGGAGTCACACGAGGACGAGGAGTCACAGGAGAACACAGAGTCACAGGAGAACACAGAGTCACAGGAGAACACGGAGTCACAGGAGAACACGGGGGACACAGTGAGTTTCACTGACCCATTTTTTTGTGTGCTCTCTTTATCTAATTATCTGTCTAATCATTTGCGTCACGTTTTCGTTTGTTTTTATTCCTCACATGGGGAATATATGCGATCGACTGTGTTTCGGTCTGTCGGCCGGTCTGTCACCAAGAGCTTGTTAACACGATAACTTAAAATTGATGCAAGGATTTTAATGAAACTTGGTATGTGGCTTCTATGGGAACAAACACAGATCGGTGTTGAAAATGGACCAGGTTCGTCCAAGGAAAACGGACCAGCTGGACTTAAGAAAATTTCAGCTCTTGAATGACTATTGATGGCCGCGTTTAACTGATGGGGGATTTGTGGGCTATGCACACTGCTCTAGTTAAATAATTAAAATCGCTAAAAGGTGTTTTATTTAGTTTGCAAATATATGCTGTTGTAGCTATTCCCAAGACTGTTGACGGATAGTGAGGAATAGGATGGTATCTGGAGCAGCGCGTCAACACGTAAGTATTTTTTTTAACTGATCGTTGAGCAAATTATCAGAGCTGAATTTTTGTCAGAAGAAAGTAGATATGTGTTGCAATTGCTGCAGAAAATAACTTCTTATAAAGTGAGTGTATGGCATTGTTGGAGAATGGCGTTCGTAACATTCTCGACTGTACTTATGTGAAAAAATGCCCGACGCTTAAATTTCAACTTCTGCATTGTACAGCCAAGCGGAGGACAGCCAAGCCGAGGACAGCCAAGCGTACAAGCATCGCGTTATTTATAAAAGCAAATCAGCCTCGTAAGTTTTATTTTTCAGAATAATAAAAATTATTGAAATTATTGATTTTCTCATTCCAATCACCTCCCCACCCCCCCCCCCCCCCCATCAGCCCCGGCACACCCCGATCCCTATAATATCTGTGATGAGTTTCATTCTCAGTCTTAAAAGTTACATTAGAAATTTATAACTTTGAGAACAAAAAGCTTATAGCTTTGAGAACAAAAAATATCTCTTCCCCCCCCCCCCATTCTCACCCTCCCCTCTAACCACCACAGAACGTATAAGAACAGTTTGTGTTCCCATCCTAGCCTTCTCCCCCGACATAGTCAGCTTTGACCCACAATCTTAACATTGCATGAGAAACTTGAAAAAGTTTTTAAAAGTATATTATAAATGGCTGTTTGGCTGACAAATTTAAATTTATCTTTCCATTACATAGTGGGAAGATGCCGGACATCCAGCACCGGAGGCGATCATCGGCACAGGAGGCGAGCATCGGCAGAGGAGGGGAGCATCGGCACGGGAGGCGAGCATCGGCACGGGAGGCGAGCATCGGCACAGGAGGCGAGCATCGACACGGGAGGCGAGCATCGGCACAGGAGGCGAGCATCGACACGGGAGGCGAGCATCGGCACAGGAGGCGACAATCGGCACGAGATGCGAGCATCGGCACGAGAGGCGAGCATCGGCACGGGAGGGGAGCGGGAGGGGAGCATGGGCACGGGAGGCGAGCATGGGCACGGGAGGGGAGCACCGGCACGGGAGGCGAGCATCGGCACGGCAGGCGGGCATCAGCACGGCAGACGGGCATCAGCACGTAAGGCGAGCATCGGCACAGGAGTCGAGCATCGGCACAGGAGGCGAGCATGGCCACGAAAGGCGAGCATCGGCACGGTAGGCGAGCATCGGCATAGGAGGGGAGCATAGGCACGGGAGGGGGCATGGGCACGAGATTCGAGAATGGGCACGGGAGGGGAGCATGGGCACGGGAGGAGAGCATCGGCACAGGAGGCGAGCATCGGAAGAGGAGGGGAGCATCGGCAGAGGAGGGGAGCATCGGCAGAGGAGGGGAGCATCGGCAGAGGAGGCGAGCATCTGCACAGGAGGCGAGCATCGGCACAGGAGGCGAGCATCAGCACGAGAGGCAAGCATCGGCACGGGAGGCGAGCATCGGCACAGGAGGCGAGCATCGGCACAAGAGGCGAGCATCGGCAGAGGAGGCGAGCATCGGCAGAGGAGGCGAGCATCGGCACAGGAGGCGAGCATCGGCACAGGAGGCGAGCATCGGCACGGGAGGCGAGCATCGGCACGGGAGGTGAGCATCGGCACGGGAGGCGAGCATCGGCACAGGAGGCGAGCATCGGCAGAGGAGGCGAGCATCGGCAGAGGAGGCGAGCATCGGCACAGGAGGCGAGCATCGGCACAGGAGGCGAGCATCGGCACAGGAGGCGAGCATCGGCACAGGAGGCGAGCATCGGCACAGGAGGCGAGCATCGGCACGGGAGGCGAGCATCGGCACGGGAGGCGAGCATCGGCACGGGAGGCGAGCATCGGCACGGGAGGCGAGCATCGGCACAGGAGGCGAGCATCGGCAGAGGAGGCGAGCATCGGCACAGGAGGCGAGCATCGGCACGGGAGGCGAGCATCGGCACGGGAGGCGAGCATCGGCACGGGAGGCGAGCATCGGCACAGGAGGACACACCTCTCAACACGTAAGAATAATGAGACTAATCTACAGTTGTCACTGATGACCGGACGTTCTGATTCCCCCTCCCCCTCTCCCCTCATCCCCCACTATTTCTCACCTCACCACCTTCGGCATTCTACCCCAGTCCCCAACTCTCTCCCCGGCACTCTCGCCCCCACCAGTCCAAACTCTAACCCATTCTCAGTCTTCTTTTCATTCTCCCCTTGTCCCCAACTCTTCCCTTAATTCTCATAATCCTCCCCGACCCCCCACCCTTGTCTTCTCCAGCCGAATCAACCCCATCCCTTCTGTTCCCCACACCACACCAGCCAGCCCGAAATCTCCCCCAAACTATCATCCTCCCCATACTCCCTAAAAACTCCAGATTAAAAAAAAAAAAGCTTGAACCTGCATTAAAAGACATAGCAAAATAATTATGTACTTGATCACGAGCATCTGGTCATGAGGACAGGCTGGCATTTCTTTTGCTTTGTTGTACGACACGAAATGGCATATTGCTAAACAACATACTGTTTTATTGACAAACATATTACATAAAGATTTTATTTTCAACAGCATGAGAGCAGCTACCCGGGAAAACGACCCATGAAGACCATTGGAGTCATTTGGACGAGTTCCCCAACATGTAAGCGTTTGAAAAAAATATTCTGAGATCAGGCAAAAAAAATAGGAAAAGCGGTTCTGTGCTGCCATCCGCCGTTCTCGCCCATTCTCCAACCGTCCTTCCCCAGCATCCCCCCCTCCCCACCCCCACCCCTCTCCTCAAACATGCCTTTCAAAACTTTGGACCCTAGTTTTGGCAACTTTTCTTCACTTATTAACAGCTTTTTCAACTATAGAAACTTGAACAACTTCTCAAGCGACATGATAGCAGGTTATGTGGGTAATAAATAGACCTTCGAAAACTTTTTCTGCTTTTTTTAGCTCGCCTAAAGATGCTGGACAACAGAGGAGAGCATCCGGTCTTATGGATGAGCCAGTCAGCACGTAAGAATGCTGTTTATTTAAATAAAAATACTATCGTAGGGGGAAAAATCGGCAATCAGCCACTCTCGTCTGCTCTGCATCAGTAACTCTCCAGGCAAACGTGAGTAACTGTCGACTGAAAACGTGAGCATGCGAAATTGCGAAATGACTTGAGGGGAAAATGCTCTGTTGATCAGGTCAACATTTTCTTTCTGGTCAACAATACTTCAGGTTGACTCAAAATAGTTTGATATCGGCTTAATACCTTAAACTGCGGTGGATAACTGTTCAAGGTTTTGAGAGAAGAGCGTAACAGTAGATTCTTTGGTTAACAAAAATAACATGACACATTTACTTTCTTTGGCAGTGGTGAAAGCCAAGCAGTGGAGAACCAAGATAAGCACTGCGTCATTTGGGCACGGCAGTCAACGACGTAAGTTTCATTATTCGGAGTTGAAATTTAACAGATTCAGCATTGCTTTGCTTCCCCATTCCCAGCACTATCCTCTTCCAATACATGGGTAAACTTGACAAGCTCTGGCTGATATCAATAAAAGATACCATGTGGAAGGCAACAAGAAAATAGATATTTGCCTCAGCACAACTGTGAAGTAGCATGGCTCCGTAGTAAATAAGCAAAATATGTTTTATTTTTACTGAGCCCGCGAGCAAATGCCAGGCAACCAGAAATGGCCAAAAGATAAATGTATTTGAAAGCTGGCAAGTTGGTTGCTTGGTTAAAAAAGTAACTAGTTATTTGACTGGTTTAGTGGAGGACAGCCAAGCGGAGCACAGTCCAGCGGGAGGACAGCCAAGCGGAGCACAGTCCAGCGGGAGGACAGCCAAGCGGAGCACAGTCCAGCGGGAGGACAGCCAAGCGGATCACAGTCCAGCGAGAGGACAGCCAAGCGGATCATAGTCCAGCGGGAGGACAGCCAAGCGGATCACAGTCCAGCGGGAGGACAGCCAAGCGGAGCACAGTCCAGCGGGAGGACAGCCAAGCGGAGCACAGCGATAAGTCGAATTTTTATTTTCTTTTTTTAAATCGTGAATATTGACGTATTCCATTCCGGGTTTTGGGCTTTTCCGGGTTCGGTTCGGTGTTTGTTGGCGTTATCATCATGTTAATTTCTTCGCTTCTCGTAAGTGTTTCAGAAGATGTAGGAGACAGCCAAGCGGAGGACAGCCGAAGGACAGCCAAGGGGACAGCCAAGCGGACAGCCAAGCGGAGGACAGCCAAGAGGACAGCTGAAGGACAGCCAAGAGGACAGCCAAGCGGAGAACAGCTGAAGGACAGCCAAGCGGACAAGGAGCCGAGCGGACGAGGAGCCGAGCGGACGAGGAGCCGAGCGGAGGAGCCAAGCGGATAATTTGGATCAGCCAACAACCAACGACGTAAGTTCCATTATTCAGAGAGCACAATAAACGGTTTCAATATTGTATTGCTTGTCCTGTTGCCAGCTTTGCCACCTCAGCTGTCAGTATGATACGCCTGACCAGATCTGGCATATATTCTCTAAAAAAGATATTAGATGTTTCGCTTCATAAAAAAACCTTTAAAAGGTGACGTTACTGATGGCGCTTTAGTGTAGAAAAACATCATATCTTATGTTAATAGCTCGCGAGAAGATGACGGACAACCAAGAAAAGTCACGAGCATCGGGTCATGACAGGTCCATCTACACGTAAGCAATTTTCAAGTTTTTTTTAACATTCTTAATTTCAAAAGAGCAAATCTCACCATTGCCCCAACCCCATGCCACTTCTTTCCTTCCTTAATCACTCTTCCCCCCAACCCGACCCCCCTGCCACCTCGCACTCCGAACCACCTCTCTCATCCCGCACTTCGACCCATCTGTAATCCGGCACCCCGACCCACCTGGCATTCCACACACCGACCACCTGTCATTCCACACCCCGACGCACCTGTAATCCGGCACCCCGACCCATCTGGCATTCCACACCCCGACCACCTGTCATTCCGCACCCCGATGCAACTGTCATTCCGCACCCCGACGCACCTGTCATTCCGCACCCCGACGCACCTGTCATTCCGCACCCCGACGCACCTGTCATTCCGAACCCCGACGCACCTGGCATTCTGCACCCCGACGCACCTGTCATTCCGAACCCCGACGCACCTGGCATTCCGAACCCCGACGCACCTGGCATTCCGCACCCCGACGCACCTGTCATTCCGCACCCCGACGCGCCTGTCATTCCGCACCCCGACCCGCCCGTCATTCCGCACCCCGACCCACCTGTCATTCCGCACCCGACCCACCTGTCTTTCCGCACCCGGGGGCACCTGTCATTCCGCACCCGGACGCACCTGTCATTCCACACCCCGACGCACCTGTCATTCCGCACCCCGACGCACCTGTCACTCCGCACCCCGACGCACCTGTCACTCCGCACCCCGACGCACCTGTCACTCCGCACCCCGACGCACCTGTCACTCCGCACCCCGACGCACCTGTCACTCCGCACCCCGACGCACCTGTCACTCCGCACCTCGACGCACCTGTCACTCCGCACCTCGACGCACCTGTCACTCCGCACCCCGACGCACCTGTCACTCCGTAACCCGACCCACCTGTCACTCTGCACCCTGGAACGCCTGTCACTCCGCACCCTATTCCACCTGTCATTCCGCACTCCGTCCCACCTGTCACTCCGCACCCCGACGCACCTGTCACTCCGCACCCCGACGCACCTGTCACTCCGCACCCCGACGCACCTGTCACTCCGCACCCCGACGCACCTGTCACTCCGCACCCCGACGCACCTGTCACTCCGCACCCCGACGCACCTGTCACTCCGCACCCCGACGCACCTGTCACTCCGCACCCCGACGCACCTGTCACTCCGCACCCCGACGCACCTGTCACTCCGCACCCCGACGCACCTGTCACTCCGCACCCCGACGCACCTGTCACTCCGCACCCCGACGCACCTGTCACTCCGCACCCCGACGCACCTGTCACTCCGCACCCCGACGCACCTGTCACTCGGCACCCCGACGCACCTGTCACTCGGCACCCCGACCCACCTGTCACTCCGCACCGCGACCCACCTGTCATTCCGCACCGCGACCCACCTGTAATCCCGCACCACGCCCCACCTGTCCTCACACACCCCGACCCTTAAAGGTATTTGCAAGTTTGCACAAGAAAACAGTTGAATAAGTTTTAGAATGTCATTTTTGATCTCAATTTTGAATAGTAAAAGTATTACGCACATATTTTGTGTGTTTAACAGCGCGAGGAAAACTGCCCAGGAGAACGACAGGGCATCGGAGTCGTTAGGACGAGTCCCGCCAACACGTAAGCATTTGTCCAAAATTTTAAAAAAATGCGGAGACCATGAAGACATTCCATTTAATGGACGTAGTCTTGCCGTCGTCGACCGCTATTCTCGCTCATGGTGCTCCCCCTCCTCCGACTGTTATTATAAGGAGAAATCCACCGATGACCGGTCATTCCAACTCAACCCCATCCCTTCTACCCCCACTCCCACTCCCCAACCCTAACTCTTCCCCGATCCAACCCTATCTCTCCAACACTCCATCATTCTACAAATACTCGCTCCAAATACTCTCTCAATCCCACCGCCCACGCTCACCTTGTAAATCCCAAACTTTCTCCCACACCAGAACCTACTCCTATTGCCCAATGCAATCCTTTGTCCGGCTGCTCTCAACCATCCCCTCTCCCATTTCCGCCACTCACCTCCACTCCCCACCGCCACTCTTTCCAACTCTCACGCCACCCTCGCTTCCACACTCTTCCCTCTTCCACTCACTCTCCCTCTCCAGCTCTCCCTGCCTCACTTAAACCGCTCACCCAGAACATATTTCTGCAACTGTTATTGTTCCTACGCCTATTAAAAATTAAACAATATATTAGTTTTCAACTAAAGCTAGAAACTGGATTGGAATCATTCAAAAAACTTTAAACCTCATGAAAGAGATTGCAAAATTTTCATTTTGTATTTGATCATGAGCATCTGGTCCTGAGAGCAAGCTAGACTTTCCTTTGCTTTCGTGTACGACAGGAAATGGGACATTACTCAATAACATTCTTTTATTGACAAACATATTACATAGAACTGTTACTGTTCAACAGCATGAGAGCAGCTGCCCGGTAAAACGACACATGCAGACCATCGGAGTCACGGTTCAGTCCCCCGACACGTAAGTGTTTTCTATAAAAAACATTCCGAGATCACGAAAGAAATGTAGGAAAAGCGGTTTTGTGCTGCTATCCGTCGTTCGCGCCCATTCACTCCGACCCCGACTTCCACTAATAATCCTTTAAGAACTTTTTATTCAAGGTTGGGAAACTTTTCCAAACTTAAAGACAGCGTTTTCAACTTTGAAACCACTTATGCTACATAATAGCTGGTTATGTGGTTGATCAATAGGCTGTGAAAAAATATAAAAATGAATTTAAAATTAAAATTCTAAAAATTGAGAAATAAACGGATTCACCATTGTTTTGCTTCCTTGTTCCCAAAACTCCCTCGTCTGTCAATACTTTGATACACTCGGCAAGCTCTGGCCGACATTAGAAAAAAATCCAGCAACCATTTGAAAAGCAACAATAAAATAGGTGTTTAACTAAGTAAAAAAATTTGAAAAGTGAATTTACTGATGACTCTTTAGTGAGAAAAGCAGTTTTATGTTTAATAGGTTGCGAGAACATTCCGGACAACCAGCACACGTCACGAGTATTGGGGCATGATGACGGACCCATCAACACGTAAGCAATTGTTTAATTGCAATAAAAATATTAACATCTTTCGATGCGATTGCTTCAAATGACGACTTGACATTTCCACCACTGTTCCCCTCTCTTTACCCCAATCTGGTCCCCTTCCCCACCCTCAGACTACCTTGTGCTACTTTACAACTGTTTACAACATCTATTGTATTTTATGCCATTTACTAAAAAGATAACATTCTGAATGATTCCAAGTTACGCTAGAAAATGTTAGAAAGGTAAATCTATGTAAAACATTGAAAGTTGGCTCCTTGGTTAAAAAAATAACACGAGATATGTGACTGGTTTAACAGAGGACAGCCAAGCAGTGGACAGCCAAGCGGGGAAACAGCCAAGCGGGGGACAGCAAAGCGGGGAACTGCAAAGCGGTGGACAGCCAAGCGGTGGACAGCCAAGCGGTGGACATCCAAGCGGAGGACAGCCAAGCGGTGGACATCCAAGCGGAGGACAGCCAAGCGGAGCACAGCGATAAGTCGAATTTTTATTTTCTTTTTTTTAAATCGTGAATATTGACGTATTCCATTCCGGGTTTCGGGCTTTTTCGGGTTCGGTTCGGTGTTTGTTGGCGTTATCATCATGTTAATTTCTTCGCTTCTCGTAAGTGTTTCAGAAGATGTAGGAGACGGCCAAGCGGAGGACAGCAGAAAGACAGCCAAGCGGACAGCCAAATGGAGAATTTGGACCGGCCAATCAACGAAGTAAGTTTCAGTTTTCAGAATGAAAAAATAAACGGTATCAATATTGCTTTGCTTGTCCAATGCCAACAATGCTACTTCTCCAGTCGCTATGATAAGCCTGACCAGCTCTGGTTTTTATCCTTTAAAAGATACAAAGCTAATACGTTCTTGTCAAACGCAATAATCAAATAGATGTTTGCCTTAGTACAAAATCTTCAAAGGTGACATTTTCTGATAGCTCTTCAGTGAAAAAAGTATCATATCTTATGTTTAATAGCTTGCAAGAAGATGGCGGACAACCAAGAAATGTCACTAGTATCGGGTCATGACAGGCTCATCAACACGTAAGCAATTTTTAAGTTTTTAACGTTCTTCCCTTTAAAAGACAAATACCAAAACTCTCCTCCAACCCGACCCACTTCTTTCATCCCGTACCACCACCCACGTCTTTAATCGTCCACCCCGACCCACTTAAAAGTATTTGCAAATTTGCATAAAAACAATTGAATAAGTTTTAAAATGACATGTTGCATCTCAATTTTGACCAGCAAAAGTATTGCGCACATATTTTATGTGTTTAACAGCGTGAGGGAAGCCACCCAGGAGAACAAAAGATCAGAATGGCATCGGAGTCATTGGGACGCGTCCATCAACACGTAAGCGCATTTGTTGAAATTTAAAGAAAAGAAAGCATACGGAGATGATGAAGAAATTGCATGGAATAGACATTGTTTTGCCTCTTATGACTGCTACTCTCGCTCGTGGTTCTCAGTCCTCCTCTCCCGCCCCCGCCCCGGTCTGACAATCATTCATGATCAGGAGAAATCGGACCCCACCCCACTGTTCCCTCTTTCCCTCCGATCTCCATTTTCTCTAATAATCCTGTTCCAACTTTTCATTCCAGTTTGGAAAGTTTTCTACACTTACTAATACAGTGTTTTCAACTTTAAAACTAGTTTTCAAGCTAAATAAAAGATGGTTATGCGGGTAATCAATAGACCTTGACAACATTAAAAAATAATAAAATTTACATTTGAAATACTACAATTTTAGAAGAAAAAAAACGGATTCACCACTGTTTAACTTCCTTGTTCCCAACACTCCCTCGTCTGTCAATACTTTGATACACTCGAAAGCTCTGGCCGACATTAGAAAAAAATCCAGGAAACCATTTGAAAAGCAGCAATAAAATAGATGTTTAACTAAGTAGAAAAATTTAAGAAGTGGCATTATTGATGGCTCTTTAGTGAGAAAAGCAGTTTTATGTTTAATAGGTTCCGGACAACCAGCACACGTCACGAGTACCAGGCCATGATGACAGGCCCATCAACAGGTGAGCAATTGTTTAATTTCAATAAAAAATATTAGCATCTTTCGATTAGATTGTTGCAAATAACGACTTGACATTTCCACCACTGTTCCCCTCTCTTTACCCCAATCCGGTCGCCTTCCCCACCCCCAGACTACCTTGTACTGCTTTACAACTGTTTACAACATCTATTGTGAGTATTTTGTGTTATTTACTGAAACGTTAACATTCTGAATGATTCCAAGTTAAGCTAGAAAATGTTAGAAAGGTAAATCTAGTGTAAAACATTGAAAGCTGGCTCCTTGGTTAAAAAGTAACACGAGATAATTAACTGTTTTAACAGAGAACAGCCAAGCGGTGGACAGCCAAGCGGTGGACAGCCAAGCGGTGGTCAGCCAAGCGGAGGACAGCCAAGCGGTGGATAGCCAAGCGGGAGGACAGCCAAGCTTAGAATTTGGACCGGCCAATCAACGAAGTAAGTTTCAGTTTTCAGAATGGAAAATAAACGGTTTCAATATTGCTTTGCTTGTCCAATGCCAACACTGCTACTTCTCCAATCGCTATGATAAGCCTGACCAGCTCTGGAATATATCCTTAAATAAGATACAAAGATAATACGTTCTTGTCAAACGCAGTAATCAAATAGATGTTTGCCTTCGTACAAAATCTTCAAAAGTGACATTTCTGATGGCTCTTCAGTGAAAAAGTATCATGTCTTATGTTTAATAGCTTGCAAGAAGATGGTGGACAACCAAGAAATGTCACGAGCATCGGGTCATGACAGGCCCATCTACACGTAAGCAATTTTTAAGTTTTTAACATTCTTCCCTTTAAAAGAGCAAATACCACCACTCCCCTCCAACCCGACCCACTTCTGTCATCCCGTACCACCACCCACGTCTTTAATCGTCCACCCCGACCCACTTAAAAGTATTTGCAAATTTGCATAAAAACAATAGAACAAGTTTTAAAATGACATGTTGCATCTCAATTTTGACCAGCAAAAGTATTGCGCACATATTTTATGTGTTTTAACAGCGAGAGGGAAGCCACCCAGGAGAACGACAGATCAGAATGCCATCGAGGTCATTGGGACGCGTCCACCAACACGTAAGCGCATTTGTTGAAATTTAAAGAAAAGAAAGCGTACGGAGATGAATCTGCTCTTTCCAGCGATGACCGGTCATTCCTACTCAACCTAATCACTTCCCTCTTCCACCTCCACTCTCCCCCGCCCCAAGCCTAACTCTCTACCACTCCATCATTCTCCCAATATTCGCTCCAAATGCTTCTCCAACCCTCTACGCTTACCATATAAATTCCAAACTTACCGAGAAACCTAAACCTACTCCTATTCCCAAATTCAATGCTTTCTCCCTGGGCTAGGCTTGCTCTTCCCCTCCCCTCCCCCTCCCATTTCCCACAGTCATCCTCCACTCTCTCCATTCCACTCTGCCTCAACTCTCCCTCTCTCTCCATTCTCGCCACCCCACTTTTCCCTCTTCACACACTCTCGCTCCCCAGCTCTCTCTGCCTCACTTCCTTCTCACCCGCCAACCCAGTACACTTTTCTGCAACTCTTATTGTAAACGTTCCTACGCCTATTAAAACTTGAACAATATATTAGTTTTTAAACTAACGCTAGAAATTGAATTGGAATCTTTCAAAAAACTTCAAACCTCATGAAAGATTGGCAAAATTTTCATTTTGTATTTGACCATGAGCATCGGGTCATGGAGACAACATATTACATAAAGATTTTATTTTCAACAGCATGCGAGCAGCTGCCCGGGAAAACGACACCTGACGACCATCGAAGCCACGGCCCAGTCCCCCGATACGTAAGCGTTTTCTATAAAAAATACTCCGAGATCACGAAAGAAATTTAGGAAAAGCGGTTCTATGCTCCCATCCGTCGTTCTCGCCCATTCCGTCAGGTCCCGACTTTTAAAAACAGTTCATGCTACATAATGGCTGGTTATGTGGTTGATCAATAGACCTTGTAGAAATCGTTAAAAAAAATAAATTTTAAAATTTTAGAAATAAACGGATTCAACTTTGTTTTGCTTCCCTGTTCCAAACACTCGCTCGACTTTGAATACACTCGACAACCTCTGGCCGATAATAGAAAAAGATCAAACAGCCAACTAAGCAGCAGCAATACTTAGCTAGGAAACAACTTTAAGAAGTAACATTATTGATGACTGTTTGGTGAGAAAAGCAGTTTTATGTTTAATAGGTCGCGAGAAGATTCCGGACAACCAGCACACGTCACGAGTACCAGGCCATGATGACGGACCCATCAACACGTAAGCAATTGTTTAATTGCAATAAAAATATTGGCATCTTTCGATTCGATTGTTGCGATTAGTGACCTGCCATTTCTACCATTGCTACCTCTCGCTTTGCCCCATTCTGACACCCCTTCCCGCCCCCGGACTACCTTGTACTACTTTACAACATTTTACATCTATTCTCAGTATTTTATGACATTTACTAGTAAGATAAAAACGTTCTGAAGGATTTCAAGCTACGCTAAGAAAGTAAAGGTAAATCTATGGGAAACCTTGAAAGTTCTTTCCTTGGTCACAAAAATAACACTAGTTATTTGACTGGTTTAACAGAGGACAGCCAAGCGGAAAACAACCAGGCCGGGAACAGCCAAGCGGTGGACAGCCAAGTGGGGGACAACCAACCGGAGGACAGCCAAGCGGGAGGACAGCCAAGCGAGAGGATAGCCAAGCGGAGGACAGCCAAGCGGTGGACAGCCAAGCGGTGGACAGCCAAGCGGGAGGACAGCCAAGCGGAGGACAGCGATAAGTCGAATTTTTATTTTCTTTTTTTTTTAAATCGTGAATATTGACGTATTCCTTTCGGGGTTTGGGGCTTTTCCAGGTTTGGTTCGGTCTTTGTGTGCGTTATCATCATGTTAACTTCTTCGCTTCTCGTAAGTGTTTCAGAAGATGTAGGAGACAGCCAAGCGGAGGACAGCCGAAGAACAGCCAAGGGGACAGCCAAGCGGACAGCCAAGTGGAGAATTTGGACCGGGCAATCAACTACGTAAGTTTCAGTTTTCAGAATGGAAAATAGTTTCAATATTGTTTTGCTTGCCCCATGCCAACACTATCACTTCTCCAATCACTGATAAACCTGACCGCTCTGGCGGCCGCTTCTTAAAGATACTACGTTCTTTGTGAAAAAAGATGTTTGCCTTCGTGAAAAATCTCTAAAAGGTGACATTACCGATGGTTCTTCAGCAAAAAGTATCATATCTTGTGTTTAATAGCTCGCGAGAAGATGGCGGACAACCAAGAAATGTCACGAGCATCGGGTCATGACAGGCCCATCAACACGTAAGCAATTTTAATTTTTAATCCTTTTTTAATCCCCACCCGACCCAACTCGCTCACTCATCCCCCATCCCGCTCTTCCCCGACCGCCTCACGCTTTCCCCGCCCCGACCCCCCTCTTGCCACCCCGACCCCCCTCTTGCCACCCCGACCCCTCTCTTGCCACCCCGACCCACCTCTTGCCTTTCCCACCCCGACCCACCTCTCCCCTTCCCCACCCCGACCCACCTCTCCCCTTCCCCACCCCGACCCACCTCTCGCCTTCCCCGCCCACCCCACCTCTTGCCTTCCCCACCCCGACCCACCTCTTGCCTTCCCCACCCCGACCCACCTCTCGCCTTCCCCGCCCCGACCCCCCTTTCGCCTTTTCCGCCCGACCGTTTGAAGCCGGCTGGTGATATTCACTAACAAAATCTGGCGTTCAATGCCAAACGGGCCTAAGCCTTTTATAAAAACTTTAAAATGATATTTATAAATTTCCATAAATTTAAAAAGAGTTTTAAATTGTAACATAGCAATTTTTATCGGCGAAAATATTGCACACATCTTTTTTTGGTGTTCAACAGCGTGAGGAATGCTGTCCAGAAGAACGAGAGGTCTTCAGACCACTGGTGTCGTAAGGACGAGACCACCATCACGTAAGCGTTTGTCGAAAATTTAACGGAATGCGGAGATCTTGGAGAAATTTCCAACGACTCTATATTATTTTGCTACCGACGACCCGCCAATCGCATCATCCCTCCAAGCCCATACCCCACCCCCCATCCCCCTCCCCATGACAAAGTTAAAACATTGCAGAACTAAAACGCGCACAACGCGCAGAACTAAAAAAAATGTTAGAAGGTATTAAAAGGCACATGCGAGAAGTATGTTTTTTTGGTTAACACAACACGACGTATTTAACTTGTTCAGCAGAGGGCTGGCGGCTCTTTTTTAAAGGAAAGAACAATATTTTATGTTTGATAGCTCGCGAGAAGATGTAGGACAACCAATAAAGGTCAAGAGCATCGGGTCATGACAAGCCCATCAACACGTAAGCAAATACCATCACTCACCTCAACTAGCCTCACCTCTACTTCTCCATTAACGACCCACCTCTCTCCTTCCCATCCCAACCTGTCTCTTTCCCCATCCCGACCAACCTCGTTCCTCCCCGACCCTGACCCACGTCTCCCCGACCTTGACCCACGTCTCCCCCACCCTGACCCACGTCTCCCCCACCCTGAGCCACGCAGTGGACAGTCAAGCGGAAGACAGCCAATCGGAGAAACTTCGCTTCGTTTGGACCATCCAATCAACGCAAAATTAAACGATAGTGCCAGATTCGCCATTGTTTTGCTCCCCTATTCCTCTTTCTTCTACCTGATTCGGCTAACCAGCTCAGACCAGTATTCTACCTGATTCGGTTAACCAGCTCAGACCGGTATTCTACCGGATTCGGCTAACCAGCTCAGACCGGTATTCTACCGGATTCGGTTAACCAGCTCAGACCGGTATTCCACCTGATTCGGTTAACCAGCTCAGATCGGTATTCCACCTGATTCGGTTAACCAGCTCAGATCGGTATTCTACCTGATTCGGCTAACAAGCTCAGACCGGTATTCCTCAAAATATTTCACGTCAAAATAAAAAATCGCTATTAATCCAGTGAAAGACCTAAAGTGGTGGCATTATTGACACCTCTTTGGTGAACAAATATATCGTATTTTATTATTAACGTCTTGCAAGAAGATGCCTCACAATAAACTAGTCATAAGTCGCAACGACCAGTATGCCCACACGTTACAAATTGTTTTATTTCAATAAAAAATACTAGCTTTCTTAGTCAAGAAAATAAAATAAGGAGAGTGGATAAGTTACCAGCATCAAGTCGCTATCCTGTGCGGTTTTTTTCTCTTTCAAAAGTTTTTCGCTAGATATTCTACACCACTTTATTCCCAACAGACAGAACCTGTGGGGAATATATGTTATTGACCGTGTGTCGGTCTGTCGGTCTGTCATCAAGAGCTTGTTAACACGATAACTTAAAAACTGCTGAAAGGATTTTAAAGAAACTTCGTATGTAACTTCTATGGGAATAAACACAGATCGTAATTGAATGTGCCAGGTTCGTCCAAGGAAAATCGACCAACTGGACTCAGAAAATTTTAGCTCTTGATAGGACTATTGCGTGAGATTGTTAAAACAATAAACTTAAAAACTGCTGCAAGGATTTTAATGAAACTTGGTCTGTAGCTTCTATGGGAATAAACACAGATGGGTATTGTAAATGGGCCAGGTTCGTCCAAGGAAAATGGACCAGCTGGACTTAGAAAATTTCAGTTCTTGATTGACTTTTGTTAACACGATATCTCAAGAACTGCAAGGATTTTAATGAAACTTGGTGTGTAGCTTCTGTGACCACTAACAAGGATCGGTATTGTAAATGGGTTACGTTTGCCCAAATAGAACCAAATAGACTTTGAAATTTACCAAATCCTGCAAATTATTCAGCATCGGAATGAGTTTAACACGATATCTCAACTGCAACTGCAGGGATTTTAATGAAACTTGGTATGTAGGATCGGATTGGAAATAAGTTAGGTAGGCCCAAGCAAAATGAACCAAATGGACTTTTTAAACAAGGATCGGATTGGAAATGAGTTAGGTAAGCCCAAGGAAAATGAACCAAATGGACTTTTAAACAAGGATCGGATTGGAAATGAGTTAGGTAGGCCCAAGGAAAATGAACCAAATGGACTTTTAAACTTGCAAAATCCTGGAAATTATTCAGCATCAGAATGAGATTTAACACGTTATCTCAAGAATAACTGCAGGAATTTTAATGAACTTGGTATGTAGCTTCTATGGGGACACAGATCAGCATAGTAAATGAAAGGAAAAGGAAAATGCACCAACTGGACTTGGAAAATTTCAGCTCCAGCTTTATTCCCGACAGGTAGAACCAGTCTGGAATTATGCAATCGACCGCGTGTCGGTCTATCGGTCTGTCTGTCGGTCGGTTGGTCGGTCGGTCTGTCTGTCGGTCTGTCATCAAGAGCTTGTTAACACGATAACTTAAAAACTGCTGCAAGGATTTTAATGAAACTTGGTATGTAGCTTCTGTGGGAACAAACACAGATCGGTATTGTAAATGGGCCAGGTTTGACTAAGGAAAACGGACCAGCTGGACTTAGAAAATTTCAGTTCTTGATTGACTATTGCTAACGCGATATCTCAAGAACAACTGCAAGGATTTTCATGAAACTTGGTGTGTATCTTCTGTGGGCAATAACAAGGATCGGTATTGTCAATGGGTTAGGTTGGCCCAAGGAAAAAGAGCCAAATGCACTTTGAAATTTACCAAAGCCTGGAAATTATTCAGCATCGGAATGAGTTTAATTCGATATCTCAAGAGCAACTGCAGAGATTTTAATGAAACTTCGTGTGTAGCTTCTATGGGAACAAATACAGATCGGTATTGTAAATGAGCCAGGTTCGTCCAGGGAAAATGCACCAGCTGGACTAGGAAAATTTCAGCTCTTGATTGATTATTGATGGCCGTGTTTAACTGATGGGGGGGGGGGGCTGTGGGGAATATGTGGGCTGTGCACACTGCTTCAGTTCCGTTTAATGTTCCAGGGAGGAAGAGGGACAGGAAGGAAGAGGGACAGTGTCAACGCTAAGCACAGGGATGGAGGGATGGATAACAACAGCATCGGAGACGGCACAACCGCTAGTGGCAGTGAAATAGCCCGCCCTGGGCTAGGGACAATGTTAGCACCGCCCAGGGCAAGGGACTGACGGTACCATCCTGGGCTAGGGACAATGTTAGCACCGCTCAGGGCAAGGAACTGACGGTGCCATCCTGGGCTAGGGACAATGTTAGCACCGCTCAGGTCATGGGACCGCTGCCAGCCACTGAGACGGACAATATTGCCAGCCACTGAGAGGGACAACATCGCCAGCGACGGAGGGGGACAACACCACCAGCCACGGAAAGGGACAACACCGCCAGCCAGTGATTGACAACATCGCAAGCAGCCACACAGCCATGGGGTGTGATTATTTAAATGACTTCGTCAACATACAGTATTGAAAGTAAGTCTATGCTGAGTCACTGTGGTGCGTATTAAATGTCATGCTCGGTCGGTTCTTTTCAGCTGAGCCGACTATTCGTCGGTAGGTGAGCGGGGGACGGGGGTGGGGGGTGGCGGATAGGTCAGTTGGTAGAGTGCTCGCCGCACGATCTGTGATGTATAGCCGTTGCGGACTCGAATCCCGTTCGTGTTCATTAGCTGTGCACTCAACCATGATCCCCCTGGGGATCCAAACTGGACTTTCTTAAAGAATATATTTATAACCGAATTTAAGAAAATAAAAATGCTACTCTTACTTCAAATCGGGCGTGACTGCGTTGAAATTTTACAAAAAAAATGGTGTATTTCTGCTGTCGGTTCTGCAAAATGTACCCAAATAAAAGGACGACTTTAAGTGAAACAATGTTTGTCCCACAGATCTTGTCTGATTGCCTTCAGTTGCAATGTTTGCCATGAGACCTCCTACCAAATCTAAATTTTTGTCGGCCTCTCTTTTCAGTTTGCAGTTTGCATTGTCTTTGCTTTTACGACTGGGCACAGTGTCCACGGACATTCTTGTTTTGGTTTCACTTTTTATCTCTCCGCACGAAGAAATGCTCATATTACTAACAATACTGTGGCTGAAGTTTTCGTAAGTATTGTGACCCATTTATGGACCAAAAATATGTGGAATGCTTTTTTAACATGTAATGCTTATTTCTGATATCAAAAATATAATTACAGATATCAATAAACCAATGTAGATATCAATAATTTATATTTTGCTATCAATAATTGAATTTTTAGAAGACAGAAATTTATTTTTGAGATCAACAAATCAATTTTACAAACTCAAAACACCTTAAGGGAGACACACATGTAGATAAAATATAACGAATCGCCAATTTAGTCAAATATAACGAATCGCCAATAAAGTTTTGGAGATGAAAACT
This sequence comes from Protula sp. h YS-2021, assembly GCA_949752745.1. Classification (NCBI taxonomy): domain Eukaryota; kingdom Metazoa; phylum Annelida; class Polychaeta; order Sabellida; family Serpulidae; genus Protula; species Protula sp. h YS-2021. The sequence continues at coordinate 15,573,332 of OX457031.1, read as the reverse complement.
TGAAATTTTGAGATTAATAACAACAACACAATTTTTGATCTCAAGAATATCTACTTAAAAATAGACTTTTGATATCAAAAAATCAATTTTTGAGATAAAAAAAACGTAGCAGATTTCAAAATACAAATTAAAAAGGTATCCTTCTGAAATAATGATATCTGAAATAAATTCCTGATATTAACAAAAGGAAAATGAATTATTGAGTTCTGTATGAAAGATTCTGTATGCAAGGGCCAGTCATTATTTATTTATAAATGTATGTTTCTAAATTTTTTATTTAAAAAAATTGATGATATTTTGATATGAAAAATCAATTTGAGATCAAAAAAATAATTTGCAGATTTCAAAATACAAATTAAAAAAGCATCATTCTAAAATAATGATATCTGAAATAAATTCTTCATCAATAAAAGGATAATGAATTATTGAGCTCAAAATGGATGTTTTACTCTGAAATATTTCATTTTTGCTGTCCAGAATTGAATTTTTGACATCAAAAAATCAATTTTGGATATCGTTAAATCATTTTTGATATCAATAAATATTTCTTGATATCGCTAAATATTTCTTGATGCCAAAATTTATTTTTTAGATCAAGAATACATTTAGAGTTAGCAAAAATACAATTACAGATACAAAAATAATACAATTATAGATGGCAAAAATTAATTCTTGAGGTCAAAATATGGATTTTTATATCAAAAATAATTCTTTATCAAAAATCAATCTCGGATATCAAAAATTCTTTATCAATAATTCCGTAATGTGAAAATAGCATTCCATAAAAATATCGGTGAGGTTAATTATGGCACAAAATATGTAAACAAAAATATGGGTGATGTATTTCATCAGTTGTCCTTTAGAAAAAAAGTACGGGTCTTGCAGGGACTCCAACCATCAATGCTTCGATTTCGAGTCTACTGCCACTCGGATACGACTTCCGGTGTACTGCCACTCGGATACGACTTCCGGTGTACTGCCACTCGGATACGACTTCCGGTGTGTCGTGATCGTAAAGCAAACGTTAGAACCGTAAAGCAAATCAGCTGATTTAACTAAATTATCTCACAAGAATTTGTTTCAATGTACAATCAACTTTTGTGAATATGGCCATTCGTGTTTTGAAGCAATAAGGCAACATCAAAATAATGATAATTTGATTTTGTTTGAGAAATCTTATCTATGCTATTGAATACTCACGATCATACCACACTGTACGCATATCATTTTTTTTTCTTTCATTTTTCAAGTAAACGGCCAACTGTGCTTTATGAATCACAAGAAATACCAAGTGCAATATTATGGATTAAAATTATGACCCGGACTATGTGTTCAGAATTATGAGTGAAAATAGGAATTTTGACCCGGATTGTTGGTCTAATTTATATGCCTGACTGTAAATCAGCCATACTTCATTTTACAGTCATAATATGGGTCATTTATGGGTGAAATATTGGTTATTTCTTCCTGCGGTTGCTTTCAATACTGCGTATCTCATCTAATGATGTTTTAAAGGCAGACCGATGATGGGCTTTCAGTTTGGGGTGGGGGAGGGGGGAGACAAGTATTTCTGATATAAGAGCAGTGCTGGCAGCATGTTAATGCTTATACACTTCAGAAAAAGTTAGATACGACTTAATTCATACGAGAATATCCCTAACACAGCTTTGGTTTTCCTCGATTAGTTTATGAAATTTGTATTGCGAGACAGAATGGTATCTTCCAAAAACTATGGAATGACATTTTAACATTTAATGCTTATTTTTGATCTCAAAATATATTTAGAGATATCAATAAATCAATTTAGATCTCATTAATTTATATTTTGCTATCAATAATTGAATTTTAGATGGCAAAAATTTATTCTAAAATTTATTCTAAAAAGATCTATAAATCAATTTTACAAACATAAAAAAACTTACGGGAGACACACATTCACATAAAATATAACGAATCGTCAATAAAATTTTAGAGATGAAAATTTGAATTATTGAGATCAATAATAACAACATAATTTTTGATCTCAAGAACTTTTTTGTACAGTAAAAAATTAAAATAAAGATTCTGTATGCAAGGGCAGCCATTATTTATTTACAGATGTGCGTTTCTGAATTTTTATTTAAAAAATAGACTGATATTTTGATATCAAGAATCAGTTTTTGAGATCAAAAAATCGTTTGCAGATTTCAAAATACAAATTAAAAATGTACAAGTCTGAAATAATGAGATCTGAAATAAATTCTTGATATCAATATATAGAAAATCAATTAGTGAGCTCAAAATTAATATTGTGCTCTCAAATATTTCATTTTTGCTATCAAGAATTGAATTTTTGATCTCAAAAAATCAATTTTAGATATCATTTAATCATTTTTGATATCAATAAATATTTCTTGATATCTCTAAATATTTATTGATATCAAAAATTATTTTTTGAGATCAAGAATACATTTAGAGATATCAAGAATACAATTACAGATAGCAAAAATGAATTCTTGATGTCAAAATATGGATTTATTGAGATCAAAAATTAATTCTTGATTTCAAAAAATCAATTTTTGAGATCAAAAATTAATTTTTGATATCAATAATTCACTAATAAATATGAAAACGGCATTCCATAAAAAACTGCCCATGTTCTTCACAATGAATACAAATACAAAAACAGAATTCAAACAATTGCAATTTGGCGATAATTCGAGCATATTAATGACCCATTTCTATTACGATCAATACAGTTTCAGGAGCCTTGGTTTGTATCGGACCAAACATTGTTCAATCAACGTTCGATAGACGTCGCACCCGACATCGGATCAACATCTGGTTTTGGGTGTCTATGGAATTCAGTCGAAACGTCTACTTCCCGATGTATGATAGACGCCGATAATCCGACGTCTAATCAACGCTGTGTTTAGGATGCAAACGGAAGTCGAAAGAATGCCTCTCGAACGTTGTATGCATGACTATACACAGACCTCAGGACAAAAATAATCTGGAATGGCCGTTTTGACAGCGGTAATCACAACGTGGTCACCCTCCATTACACCCACCCTTTGGCCACCTTGTCTCACAGGATATGCATGAAGTCGATTTCTGTATATTCCTCAAAAGCAGATTTAAAAAAAAAAGCTCAGCGGGTTCCTGAAATTAGACACCGAGGGAAGTTGTTTGTTGCTTGTTTGTTTGTTTGCTTGTTTGTTTTTAATTGTTGTGACCAAAAGCAACGTTTGATAAACGTTGTTTGCCCCCCCCCCCCCCCCCCGCCAAAGTCTAGTGAAAGTTGTGTCAAGACATTGGTGAAACGTTGCTCTTTAGTCGCCACTGATCGCAACCAAGATACAACCAGAGTTAAATGTTGTGGTTTAGTCGGATTGACGTCGCAACCTCAATGGATCGATCATAAAAAATCAGTAAAATCCTAACTCAGATCACAGAAGTGGCCGTCAGATTTTAATTAAAGACAGCAGTCATTGCCATTTACCTGGCTCTTCCTGTTTTTTTTTTCAATTCGGAAAAAAGTGGCTTATATTTGCGAGAAACTAAAATCTCAAGTAACACTAGTTACACAACCTTATCATCTTAAAATGTTGAATTAGGGCGGCGGGCATTCGCATCTACTTGGCATTTCTTGTCATTCGCCAAAAAATAATAGAAAATAATGGCAAAAACCCTTTCCGTGAAATCTCACCTACCTGGCTATTATATATTTGGTGACTGACCAAAAAATTGGCGGAAATGTTGGCGAAAAATAAAAAAATCTTATCTCAGAAGTAACCCTACTGTCTTGAAATGCGAGTTGGACAGCCAGTACTTAACCTTTATTGGTACTTAACCTCGCTATTACCTTGTTCCGTAATTAGTAGAAAACAATGGCGGAAATATTGGGGAAAAACATCTTTGCTAACGCTATGAAAATAGTTGCTTTGTCTGGAACTTTAGGTAAAAGTAGCAAGCATTAATACTCACTTGGCCATTTCTTTCTTTTTTTTTTTTTTTTTTTTTTTGGCCATAAATTGGCATAAATATTGGTAAAAAAAAACAGAAACAAATCGGTAAAAGATTAACTCCACACAAGAGAAATGAGCTTACTGTCTACAAATTTTAGCCAGCCATCATTCGCACTTACAAAGCCAGCCATCATTCGTACTTACAAAGCCAGCCATCATTCGTACTTACAAAGCCAGCCATCATTCGTACTTACAAAGCCAGCCATCATGCGTACTTACAAAGCCAGCCATCATGCGTACTTACAAAGCCAGCCATCATTCGTACTTACAAAGCCAGCCATCATTCGTACTTATAAAGCCAGCCATCATTCGTACTTACAAAGCCAGCCATCATTCGTACTTACAAAGCCAGCCATCATTCGTACTTACAAAGCCAGCCATCATTCGTACTTACAAAGCCAGCCATCATTCGTACTTACAAAGCCAGCCATCATTCGTACTTACAAAGCCAGCCATCATTCGTACTTACAAAGCCAGCCATCATTCGTACTTACAAAGCCAGCCATCATTCGTACTTACAAAGCCAGCCATCATTCGTACTTACAAAGCCAGCCATCATTTGTACTTACAAAGCCAGCCATCATTCGTACTTACAAAGCCAGCCATCATTCGTACTTACAAAGCCAGCCATCATGCGTACTTACGAAGCCAGCCATCATTTGTACTTACAAAGCCAGCCATCATGCGTACTTACAAAGCCAGCCATCATGCGTACTTACAAAGCCAGCCATCATGCGTACTTACAAAGCCAGCCATCATGCGTACTTACAAAGCCAGCCATCATGCGTACTTACAAAGCCAGCCATCATTCGTACTTACAAAGCCAGCCATCATTCGGACTTACAAAGCCAGCTATCATTCGGACCTGCCTGGTTATTACTGTTTTCGTAATTCAGAAAAATTGGCAAAAATAATGACTTAAAACAATTTTTAATAAAATTTTAAGTAATGCCAGTTATATAATCTTCCTCTTTATGATTCGCCAAACATTAGCGGAAATATAAGCGAAATGGCACATTTAGTAAAAAAAATCGTGACTAAAACGCCAGGCAAATAGCTGCATTGCCTTGTTGTTTTAAGTAACAGTAACACATTGCCACCTACATGGCTATTACGTTTTTGGCAATTGGCCACAATTGGCGAAAATATTGGCCAAAACTTAATTTTCTTTAAAACGTATCTCCTCTAGTGCTTTTTGTGGAAAACTTCTAAAATTTTGGTCAAATGTAGGGGTGTTCACCTGGCAATTACTCGTTTTGGCCACTGGCCGATTTATCGGCAAAAAACGTTTGTTTCGTAAAATCTCAACCTCCTCCAGAAAAATAACTTCACTGTCTCTTGAAATTTTGAGTGAATGTAACGAAGTATTACTACCTGGTCATTACTTTTTTGTGATTGTCTAAATATTGGTGGAAATATTGGTGAAAAAAGTAAAACCTTAACTCACGCAAGAGAAGTGGCCTTTAGCTAAAGATAAATAGTAAATAGTAAATAGATTTTACGTGCCTAGTTCTAAAAGATATTCAAAGACACGAAACAATAATATAAAAATAACTGATCACATAGTAAAATAGCTAAAAGACACTGACTAGGTTGTTATCACAGATAGGTAATACTGAATAAAAAAGTTTCTAGTTTCTTTTTAAAGGACAAGTAGTTCGTTTCTAAACGTATAAAGATACCTGGCTATTACTGTTTTTCGTGTTTCCAGGAAATTAACAAATATTGGCCAAAAAAAAAAAAAAAAAAAAAATTTCTTACTAAAATCTGAAGTAAAGCTGGTTATATAATATTACCATCTTAAAGTTGGAATGAGGGAAGCAGACATTCGTGGTTACTTCACCATTCTTTCGCTTTTTTCTGACTTGCCTAAAATTGTCGGACATGTCGGCGAAAACACAATTTTTTTCTTAACATCTTAACTAATGCCAGGAAAATAACCTCTTTGCCTTGTAAGTAATGAAGCACACGTTGCTACTTACCTGGCTATTATTTTTTAGCCATTCGCCAAATACTGGAGGAAAATTGGCACAAATGACTATTTTTTTGTAAAATCGTCACTCGAGGCGAATAGTCTTACTGTCTTGAAATTTTAAGTAAATGTACCAGGCATTACTACCTACCTGGCATTACTTTTGCGCTAATTGGTCAAAGATTCTTGTAAATTATGGTAAAAAAATTGCAAGTAACGCTAGTTATTAATCTTGCCGTCTTAGAATTTTGAATTATGGAAGTAGGCAGTCGAATTTATTTTCGGCCATTCGCCAAAAACTGGAAGATATTTTGGCGAAAAAACATTTTTTCGGTTAAGTCAGCTAATTCCAAAAATTTAAAATAAAGGTAAAAGGCATAATTACCTATTTGGCAGTGAAATGGCCCAAGTCTTGAAATTAAAAAAAAACGGAACAGTTGAAAGAAAATGAAAATATTGGAGAAAAACCAGTTGTTTCTAAAATATCGCTACTAACGCTAGGGATATAATCTTAGCTTCTTTTAACATAGGGAAGCGGAAAGTGGTATCTCTCTGGATGTACGCTGTGATCGCAGTAACTTTTTTTTTTGGTGATCTCTTCAAATTGTCATTAAAGGAGTCAGGCGTTAGTGCCCAGCTGACTATTACGTTTTTTCCAGGATTCGCCTAAAATTGGCAGTAATATTGGCCAAAAAAACCTTCTAATGAAAATGATTTTGCTCTTTAAGATATAAATGAACAATTTGATGGAAGGTAGTACTAAATGTGCCCGCCTCGCAATTACTTTTTTTACCCATTTATAAAAAAACTGGAGAAAATATTGGTAAAAAAAATCAGTAAAATCAAAAATGACGATACAGAAATAATCTTGCTGTTTTGAAATTTGAGTCAAAGATAGCGGTCATTGTACTTACCTAGTTACCTGGCTGTGACTGGTTTTTGGTGATTCGGAAAAAAATTGACTGAAATATAAATAAAAACTGCAATTCTTTTCGCAAACTCTTAACTGATGCCGGAAAAATGGCCTTACTCTGTAGTAATGGTAGCAGGCATTACTACCTTCCTCCTGATTATTTACGCCAGATATTGGAGACAAAATAAGTGTTAGTGAAATCTTAAAATGACGCCAAAAATATGGTGAATATAGCGGTCATTGGTAATTAACCCGCTATAATATATTCCGTGATTCTGAAAAAAATGAGAAATATCGGTCAAAAATTAAATTTCTTCAATGCCAAGGATATTAATTTACTGTCAGAGCATTGTGAAGAATAGAAGCGGACACGAGTAATGACAATAATGGCTAAAACCACTTTCTAATTAAGATCTTAACTGACGCAAGGATATGGTCTTATTGTCTTGACGCAGCAGACATTATTACCCACGTACGTGGCTATTACATTTTTCACGATTCGCCAAAAATTGGCGAATATATTGGCCACAAATCACTTTTGTTTTGAAATCTTGACTGATACCGCTACATAGCCTTACTCACGAAAATTTTGGTCACAGGTTACACCCATGCCATTAATCTTGACATCAGCATTCGTCAGCTCAAGCACAATAAATTGTAATGAAGAATGCAAAAATACATTCGCATTCAAGTTTTAGGTGAACTTATTGAGGAGTTATACCCAGATTTGACCAATGAAAACCGCCAAACCAATGTAACAGTATGCAATTTACTTGGAACTCAAGTCTCCTCCACTTTTCAAAGGTTATCGATATACGAACATACTTTCTTAAAATGCAGATGCAGCTTGATGACTTCACTAGCGGCGTTTGCTTTGTGATGTCACAGAACAGTTGGGCTTCACTGGAAGCTCAGTTGGACAAGGCAACCAACATGTAGGGACCCCTCTTTCTGTCGTACCTTCCTCGCTACCCTTCCCCTCCAGCTGTCCCCCTTCCCCTCCAGCTGTCCCTCTTCCCCTCCAGCTGTCCCCTTCCCCTTCAGCTGTCCCCCTTCCCTTCCTCTCAACCTGTTCCCCCTCCCTTCCCCTCCAGCTGTCATCCTTCCCTTCCCCTTCAGCTGTCTCCCTTCCCTTCCCATTCAACTGCCCCCTCCCTTCCCCCCCCCCCCCCCACCAGCTGTCCTCCTTACCACTCGAGCTACCCTTCCGCTGTCCCTTCAACTGTCCCCTCCCCTCTCCCTCCAGCTGTCCCCCTCCCCTCCCCGTCCAACTGTCCCCCTCCCCTCTTCCTCCAACTGTCCCCCTCCCCTCTTCCTCCAACTGTCCCCCTCCCCTCCCCGTCCAACCGTCCCCCTACCCTCTTCCTCCAACTGTCCCCCTCGACTCCCCCTCCAACTGTCCCCCTCCAGCTGCCCCCTCCCCTTCTCTCCCCTGCCCCCTACTCTTCCCCTCCCCCTTCCGCCCCCCCCCCCCGCTTCTCCTCCCCTTCCCCTCCTCCGCTCCCCTTCCCCTCTAATGTTTGTTTGTGCTTTTCATTACAAGGACGATTAACAAAATGTTGCAGTTGCCAATTGAAATACGAAAAAAGCGTTTGCTTTACTCCTGAAAGAAGCTCAAATGTATCTGAAGCTTCTTCTGCTAATGTTTGCACTAAAAATTGAGAGAAAATAACTATAAACCCTGAAAATGGCCTGTATGAAATTTACTTTAACCCTTAAAACAATTTGTTTAATTTTAATAGCCTTCGACAAGCTGCATCAGCCTGGCACAGCATGAACATTTTACACCAAAGCGGCGATCAACAGTAAGAATTTTTTGCCGTTTTACTTTATGTTAGCTGGCCTGTTTCTGCTGGAAAAAAATACAGCGAACGATATAAAGACTGCTTGAAATCTGTAGCGAACTTCGAAACGGTTTGATTAATCTGACAAGTCTGGTTAAAGGGCTGTAAGTAAGAATTTGTTTTAACAAATGTAAAAGACAGAAACTTCAGTTGTGGAACGCTTCGAAATTTTAAATTTTATTTATAATTAAGCTCTAAGTTATTACATAGATTCGACAGAAATAATAAATTCAATATGCCTTGGCTTGAAATAATTAATTGCCATTTTATAAAAAAAAAAGTGAAAAAAAAAACACACACACACACACACACACACACACACACAAACGCCGTTTCGCAGATAGTAATGTGTAATTATTTTCTGCTAACAGTGTAGGCAAAGTTGGCGTCACTGAAGAAGCGGGCTGTGGAGGGCGGACTTTCTAGGCTTGCTGACAGGCGGCTACTTGTAAGCTTTTAGAACTCAATAAGTATTGAGTACCCAAGTTGAAGTACGCCTGCCGATTTTTAGTGGCGAAGCAGTTTATAACCATGGCAGAAAGTACATAAATCATGTTCAAATACTTTTTGCATATTAAAAAGCAGAAAGAAAACAATAGCCGCTACAATGTTTTGACTTAAAATCTATATATCAGTACCAATACAATTCGTTTTTTCCGGTGATATAGAAGCAGACAGATGACGTCACTGGCGACGTTTGCAGTGTGGCGTCACTGAACACGTGTTCCAGGCAATCGGACAGTGCAGCCGAAATGTAAGAACTTCTGCTTATGCTTCAGTAATTTGTTCTCTACAAATGATCTAATGTTGTGTAAGTGTACCAGGGCTAATATGTATATATAAATGCTTTCTTAAATGAAGATTAACACAAGAAACAATTGACTAAAATTTAAAATAAAAATTCTTTTGCATTTTATAATAAGTGAAGCATATAATTATTCTCTTCCTGCCGCAGACCAGAAGAGGACCCCAAACACAGCAACAAAGATTGGGGTTTTGAGGCGGGATCGAGGGACTTGCTGGGCCAGTATTGTCAACAGGCAGGAACTTCTCTCTTTGAATAAATTTACACTTACGGTAGGGAGTCAACCCTTGCCCCTCTCTACCATGACAAATTATCTCTTGATCCCTTCTCCTTTTTCTCTATAAAATAAAAAGTTTCTCATTCTTGTTTTCAATTTGAAGCTTCCAATTCTAATGTTATAACTCTTCCATATTTAAGATTTCCTAAATATTTTGAATGTTTTGAGTACTTTTGGATTAAACACCCTTTTTCATAAATGACTGATTCCCAACTAACCACACCCTCGGCGATTGTTTGTCAATTACTGCTATTGGTAGTCTGCTGACGGATATATGTGATGAATATCAGCTGATGCAGAATTTTATTTATTTCACCACATTATGTACTGAATATTATTCAATCGTTTTATTGTGTTCCTTTACTTAGGATTTATTTCATTTTTGATGACTTAGGTACAAGATAGAATTTCTTCGCTACCATATTAGAGCAAGAAATGTGTACCGCTGGACACGTGGATTATGCGGCGTCCCAATCATTCGGACAATGCAGCCAACATGTAAGAATAAATTTATTGTCTAGAACTATCCAAGTGATTTTACAAAAAGCATATCAATTCACCAAACACAAATGCTTTACTTTGATGTACAAACAATACAAAAAGAAAAGACGATATGCAACAAAGTGTAGTGGATATCTATGGATACTGCTGCTCACATAAACATTTCCGAACGGTCTTAATTTTTTCATCTTGGAGTAATAGCATTCTTTTTTTATAGATTCCCAAGCTGCAGGCCAAGAGGACGCAAAGCAGAACAAAGCCACGAGGGCACCATCCAAGTGGGCCCCAGCCATGAGGGCAGCAGTCAAGCGGACCCCGCCCATGAGGACAGCAGTCAAGCGGACCCCGCCCATGAGGACAGCAGTCAAGCGGACCCCGCCCATGAGGACAGCAGCCAAGCGGACCCCGCCCATGAGGACAGCAGCCAAGCGGACCCCGCCCATGAGGACAGCAGCCAAGCGGTCCCCGCCCATGAGGACAGCAGCCAAGCCGACACCAAAACTGCTAAGTCGCTTTTTTCTTATTTTCGGAATACGTCAATATTCACGTATTTTTTATTGTATATTAATGTATGTTGACATACTACGCATTTTCTCTTATTAATCACTTTTCCGTTCCTAAGTTTATTTTAGAACAGATCCAGCGGACACCAGCCAAGCGGACGCCGGTCAAGAGGACAACAGCAAGAGGAGAGCAAGCAAGTCAACGAAGGATAAGGAAGGGTCCACTCAACAGGTAAGATTTTTTATTAACAATTGGATTAAGAACATTGAACATTGAACGAAACGTTATAAAATAGCTCACTGAAAAGATTTTGCAATTGAATAACGACCGTTTTACAAGGATTTTATTGACAAATGCGATGTTTAAAATCTGAAAACATTTAAAGGAAATCAAATATGTTTGAATAATCTGTAATATTATAAGCATGTAAAAATGGCGTCACTCAATTTACTTCAAACCAACGAAATATTTCTATACTTCAATAGCCTTCAAGAAGCTACAACCGGCCTGACATGGACAAAAAAGCTTTCAGCTCCTGGCGTCGAAGAAGAGTGAGGATTGTTTTCAGATTTTGTTTTTTTTAGATTCCCCTCCTACTCAGAGAGTAAAATCTTAATTTTGCTCTAAAATCTTATCCATCAATGCGCAACTGGTTTACTTTAACAGGTACATGAGTGATTTGTAGAACCCATGAAACATAGGCCGGTTGGATAATGTCAGCTACAAATACAACTTGTTTCCTTAATAGATTCACGACTGACGTCTCAAGGCTGATGAGGATGTGCAAAATAACGAATCTCGACCTTCCAAAGAGTAAGTATATTTACAATTAGCTACCAAGTTTATGACTCCGATGAAAATAGGCGTTTATTCATTTGGGAAGTGAATCATGTCTATTTCTTTTTACAAAGATTCAAAAGAAACAAGTGCAACAACCATAGATGTGAAAAATCCACTCACATTCAACTTGTATGTTACCTGGTTTAAAACACTCCTTTATTTTTCTGCTGCGTTGTAGAGAAAGGATGGCGTCACTGGAGATGTGGGCTGTGGTGGGCGGGTGTTCCAGTTATCAGGACTCCACGGGCAACAGGTAATTTAAAACATTCTAGAGTACCTAGTAAAAAGTTTTGATTCCATGGCGCATCAATTTGTAACTACAATATGAAATAACTCGCTTAAAAGAGGTTGCTATTGAAACACGACCGCCATGGTTAGGGTTTTCTTGACAAGGGCGGTTAGCCAATTTAAATACAAACTAACGCTCTTCAGCACTAAACCTTTAAAAATGACCTGAATGATATTGACTTGAATCCATAACAAATTATGTTTTAATAGCCTTCGACAAGCTGCAGCAGGTCAGGTACGGCAAGAGTAAAGAGGGCACATCATGGCGTCGATCAACAGTAAGAATATTCTCAATTTTTATTTTTCACATATTTGCCTAATGTAACTGATTTCTACTGAAAGAAGATGTAGAGCCTACTTGAAATGTGTTACCACTTGGAAACGGTTTCATAAATATCACACTTCAAGTTTGTGAGCTGACTGGAAAACTTCTATTATAAACATAACTTGTTTGACAGATTTCGAGACTGACGACACAAGACCGATGAGGATGTGGAAAATGGAGACGCCTGGTCTTTCAAAGAGTAAGAACTTTGGTCTTACATTCAAATAATAGTTCCATTTAAATGAAAGTTTCAAAAATGAACAAAAGGTCAACCGTGCAACAGATCAAAACTGTAAAGTGAGTCTCGCATAAATTCTGAATAATTGTTTCTTAAATTCGACAGAAACAAATCAGCTCTGTGTTTTGTCTTGAGGTAGCTGAATTCCATTTCACAGTTCAACACAGGTAGCATTATGTACAAGTATTTTACAGTGTGGAGAAAGTTGGCGTCACTGAAGAAGCAGGCTGCGGAGGGCGGGCTTTCTAGGCTAGCGGACAGGCTGCTACTTGTAAGCTTCTAGAATTCAATAAGTATTGAGAACCCAAGTTGAAGTACGTAGGCTGATCTTAAGTGGCGAAACAGTTTATAACCATGACAAAGTATATAAATCATGTTTAAATACTTTTGCATATTAAAAAGTAGAAAGAAAACAATAGCCACTACAATGTTTTGACTTAAAATCTCTATGTCAGTACCAATAGAATTCGTTTTTTTTCTCGTGATATAGAAGCAGACAGATGACGTCACTGGCGACATTTGCAATGTGACGTCACTGAACACGTGTTCCAGGCAATCGGACAGTACAGCCGAAATGTAAGAACTTCTGCTTATGCTTCAATAATTTGTTATTTACAAATGACCTAATTATGTGGAAGTGTATCAGGACTAAAATGTATATATAAATGATTTCTTAAATGAAAATTAACACAAGGAAAAATTGATTGAAACTTAGAATAAAAACTCCTTTTGTTGAAACTTAGAATAAAAACTCCTTTTGTATTTTGTAATAAGTGAAGCTTATAATTTTTTGTTCCTGCCGCAGACCAGCAGAAGAGGGCCTCAAACACAACAACAAAGATGGGGTTTTGAGGCGGGCGGGACTTGCTAGGCCAGTATTGTCAACAGGTAAGAACTTCTCTCTTTGAATAAACTGACACTAACGGTACTTGGTTGAGTCAACGCTTGCCCGACCTTCAAGTAACGCCCCTCTCTACCATGACAAATTATTGCTTGATTCCTTCTCCTTTTTCTCTATAAAAGTTAAGTTTCTCATTCTTGTTTTCAATATCAAACTTCCAATTGTAATGTCATAACTCCTCCATATTCAACATATCGGAAATATTTCGAATGTTTATGAGTACTTTTGAATTAAACACCCCTTTTCATAAATGACTGATTCCCAACTAGCCACCCCCTCAACGATTGTTTGTCAATTACTGCCTTTGACAGTAATCTGTCTGCAGACTGATATGTTTTTAATATCAGCGGATGCAGAATTTCATTCGTTTCACAACATTATGTACTAAACATTATTCACCCGCTTTATTCTGTTCCTTTTGTTAGGATTTATTTCATTTTTGATGACTTAGGTACAAGATACAATTTCTTCGCCACCATATTAGAGCAAGAAATGTGTACCGCTGGACACGTGGATTGTGCGGCGTCCCAATCATTTGGACAGTACAGCCAACATGTAAGAATAAATTTATTATCTAGAAACATCTTGGGTGATTTTACCAAAAGCATATCAATTCACCAAACACAAATGCTTTACTTTGATGTACAAATAATACAAAAAACGATATGTAACAAAGTGTAGTGAATATTTATGGGATACTGCTTCTCACATCAACATTTTCCAACCGTCTTAATTCTTTTCCTCTTGGAATAATAGCATTCTTTTTTTAATAGCTTCCCAAGCGGCAGGCCAAGATAACAAGGGCCAAGAGGACGCAAAGCAAAACAAAGCCAAGAGGGTACCATCCAAGTGGACCCCAGGCAAGAGAACAGAGGCCATGAGGACAGCAGCCAAGCGGTCCTCGCCCATGAGAACAGCAGCCAAGCGGACCCCGCCCATGAGGACAGCAGTCAAGGTGACGACAGCCAAGCGGACCCCGCCCATGAGGACAGCAGTCAAGCTGATGACAGCCAAGCGGACCCCGCCCATGAGGACAGCAGCCAAGCGGACACCAACACTGCTAAGTCGCTTTTTTGTCATTTTCGGAATACGTCAATATTCACGTATTTTTTTTCATTGTATATTAATGTATGTTGATATACTATGTACTTTCTCTTATTAATCACTTTTGCGTTCTTAAGTTTATTTTAGAACAGATCCAGCGGACACCAGCCAAGCGGAACCCAGTCAAGAGGACAACAGCGCAGGAGAGCAAGCCAGTCGACGAAGGATAAGGAAGGGTCCATTCAACAGGTAAGATTTTTTATTAACAATTGGATTAAGAACATTGAACATTGAACGAAACGTTATAAAATAGCTCACTGAAAAGATTTTGCAATTGAATAACGACCGCGTTACAAGGATTTTCTTGACAAATGCGATGCATAAGATCTAAAAACATTTAAAGGAAATTAAATATGTTTGATTAATCTGTAATACTATAAACATGTAAAAATGGCGTAATTTAATTTACTTGAAACCAAAAGAAACATTTCTATACTTCAATAGCCTTCAAGAAGCTACAGCCGGCCTGGCATGGACAAAAAAGCTTTCAGCTCCTGGCGTCGATGAAGAGTGAGGATTGTTTTCAGATTTTGTTTTTTTTAGATTCTCCTAATACTCAGAGAGTAAAATCTTAATTTTGCTGTAAAATCTTATCCATCAATGCGCAACTGGTTTACTTTAACAGGTACATGAGTGATTTGTAGAACCCATGAAACATAGGCCGGTTGAATAATGTCAGCGACAAATACAACTTGTTTCCTTAATAGATTCACGACTGACGTCTCAAGGCTGATGAGGATGTGCAAAATAACGAATCTCGACCTTCCAAAGAGTAAGTATATTTACAATTAGCTACCAAGTTTATGACTCCGATGAAAATAGGCGTTTATTCATTTGGAAAGTGAATCATGTCTATTTCTTTTTACAAAGATTCAAAAGAAACAAGTGCAACAACCATAGATGTGAAAAATCCACTCACATTCAACTTGTATGTTACCTGGTTTAAAGCACTCCTTTATTTTTCTGCTGCGTTGTAGAGAAAGGATGGCGTCACTGGAGATGTGGGCTGTGGTGGGCGGGTGTTCCAGTTATCAGGGCTCCACGGGCAACAGGTAATTTAAAACATTCTAGAGTACCTAGTAAACAGTTTTGATTCCATGGTGGATCAATTTGTAACTACAATATGAAATAACTCGCTTGAAAGAGTTGCTATTGAAACACGACCGCCATGGTTAGGGTTTTCTTGACAAGGGCGGTTAGCCAATTTAAATACAAATTAACGCTCTTCAACACTAAGCCTTTAAAAATGACCTGAATGATATTGACTTAAATCCATAACAAATTATGTTTTAATAGCCTTCGACAAGCTGCAGCAGGCCTGGTATGGCAGGAGTAAAGAGGGCACATCATGGCGTCGATCAACAGTAAGAATATTCTCAATTTTTATTTTTCACATATTTGCCTAATGTAACTGATTTCTACTGAAAGAAGATGTAGAGCCTACTTGAAATGTGTTACCACTTGGAAACGGTTTCATAAATATCACACTTCAAGTTTGTGAGCTGACTGGAAAACTTCTATTATAAACATGACTTGTTTGACAGATTTCGAGACTGACGACACAAGACCGATGAGGATGTGGAAAATGGAGACGCCTGGTCTTTCAAAGAGTAAGAACCTTGGTATTACATTCAAATAATAGTTCCATTTAAATGAAAGTTTCAAAAATGAACAAAAGGTCAACCGTGTAACAGATCAAAACTGTAAAGTGAGTCTCACATAAATTCTGAATAATTGTTTCTTAAATTCGACAGAAACAAATCAGCTATGTGTTTTGTCTTGAGGTAACTGAATTCCATTTCACAGTTCAACACAGGTAGTATTATGTACAAGTATTTTACAGTGTGGAGAAAGTTGGCGTCACTGAAGAAGCGGGCTGTGGAGGGCGGGCTTTCTAGGCTAGCGGACAGGCGGCTACTTGTAAGCTTTTAGAATTCAATAAGTATTGAGTACCCAAGTTGAAGTACGCCAGCTGATCTTTAGTGGCGAAGCAGTTTATAACCATGACAAAGTATATAAATCATGTTTAAATACTTTTGCATATTAAAAAGTAGAAAGAAAACTATAGCCACTACAATGTTTTGACTTAAAAGCTGTATGTCAGTACCAATAGAATTCGTTTATTTTCTCGTGATATAGAAGCAGACAGATGACGTCATTGGCGACATTTGCAATGTGACGTCACTGAACACGTGTTCCAGGCAATCGGACAGTACAGCCGAAATGTAAGAACTTCTGCTTATGCTTCAATAATTTGTTATTTAGAAATGACCTAATTATGTGGAAGTGTATCAGGATTAAAATGTGTATATAAATGATTTCTTAAATGAAAATTAACACAAGGAAAAATTGATTGAAACTTAGAATAAAAACTCCTTTTGTTGAAACTTAGAATAAAAACTCCTTTTGTATTTTGTAATAAGTGAAGCTTATAATTTTTTGTTCCTGCCGCAGACCAGCAGAAGAGGGCCTCAAACACAACAACAAAGATGGTGTTTTGAGGCGGGCGGGACTTGCTAGGCCAGTATTGTCAACAGGTAAGAACTTCTCTCTTTGAATAAACTGACACTAACGGTACTTGGTTGAGTCAACGCTTGCCCGACCTTCAAGTAACGCCCCTCTCTACCATGACAAATTATTGCTTGATTCCTTCTCCTTTTTCTCTATAAAAGTTAAAAGTTTCTCATTCTTGTTTTCAATATCAAACTTCCAATTGTAATGTCATAACTCCTCCATATTCAACATATCGAAAATATTTCGAATGTTAATGAGTACTTTTGAACTAAACACCCCTTTTCATAAATGACTGATTCCCAACTAGCCACACCCTCAGCGATTGTTTGTCAATTACTGCCTTTGACAGTGATGTTTTTAATATCAGCGGATGCAGAATTTCATTCGTTTCACAACATTATGTACTAAACATTATTCACCCGCTTTATTCTGTTCCTTTTGTTAGGATTTATTTCATTTTTTGATGACTTAGGTACAAGATACAATTTCTTCGCTACCATATTAGAGCAAGAAATGTGTACCGCTGGACACGTGGATTGTGCGGCGTCCCAATCATTTGGACAGTACAGCCAACATGTAAGAATAAATTTATTATCTAGAAACATCTTGGGTGATTTTACCAAAAGCATATCAATTCACCAAACACAAATACTTTACTTTGATGTACAAATAATACAAAAAAACGATATGTAACAAAGTGTAGTGAATATTTATGGGATACTGCTGCTCACATCAACATTTTCCAACCGTCTGAATTCTTTTCCTCTTGGAATAATAGCATTCTTTTTTTAATAGCTTCCCAAGCTGCAGGCCAAGATAACAAGGGCCAAGAGGACGCAAAGCAAAACAAAGCCAAGAGGGTACCATCCAAGTGGACCCCAGGCAAGAGAACAGAGGCCATGAGGACAGCAGCCAAGCGGTCCTCGCCCATGAGAACAGCAGCCAAGCGGACCCCGCCCATGAGGACAGCAGTCAAGGTGACGACAGCAGCCAAGCGGACCCCGCCCATGAGGACAGCAGTCAAGCTGATGACAGCCAAGCGGACCCCGCCCATGAGGACAGCAGTCAAGCCGACGACAGCCAAGCGGACCCCGCCCATGAGGACAGCAGCCAAGCGGACACCAACACTGCTAAGTCGCTTTTTTGTCATTTTCGGAATACGTCAATATTCACGTATTTTTTTTTCAATGTATATTAATGTATGTTGATATACTATGTACTTTCTCTTATTAATCACTTTTGCGTTCTTAAGTTTATTTTAGAACAGATCCAGCGGACACCAGCCAAGCGGAACCCAGTCAAGAGGACAACAGCGCAGGAGAGCAAGCCAGTCGACGAAGGATAAGGAAGGGTCCATTCAACAGGTAAGATTTTTTATTAACAATTGGATTAAGAACATTGAACATTGAACGAAACGTTATAAAATAGCTCACTGAAAAGATTTTGCAATTGAATAACGACCGCTTTACAAGGATTTTCTTGACAAATGCGATGCATAAGATCTAAAAACATTTAAAGGAAATTAAATATGTTTGATTAATCTGTAATACTATAAACATGTAAAAATGGCGTAATTTAATTTACTTGAAACCAAGAGAAACATTTCTATACTTCAATAGCCTTCAAGAAGCTACAGCCGGCCTGACATGGACAAAAAAGCTTTCAGCTCCTGGCGTCGATGAAGAGTGAGGATTGTTTTCAGTTTTTGTTTTTTTTTAGATTCTTCTAATACTCAGAGAGTAAAATCTTAATTTTGCTGTAAAATCTTATCCATCAATGCGCAACTGGTTTACTTTAACAGGTACATTAGTGATTTGTAGAACCCATGAAACATAGGCCGGTTGAATAATGTCAGCTACAAATACAACTTGTTTCCTTAATAGATTCACGACTGACGTCTCAAGGCTGATGAGGATGTGCAAAATAACGAATCTCGACCTTCCAAAGAGTAAGTATATTTACAATTAGCTACCAAGTTTATGACTCCGATGAAAATAGGCGTTTACTCATTTTGAAAGTGAATCATGTCTATTTCTTTTTACAAAGATTCAAAAGAAACAAGTGCAACAACCATAGATGTGCAAAATCCACTCACATTCAACTTGTATGTTACCTGGTTTAAAGCACTCCTTTATTTTTCTGCTGCGTTGTAGAGAAAGGATGGCGTCACTGGAGATGTGGGCTGTGGTGGGCGGGTGTTCCAGTTATCAGGACTCCACGGGCAACAGGTAATTTAAAACATTCTAGAGTACCTAGTAAAAAGTTTTGATTCCATGGTGGATCAATTTGTAACTACAATATGAAATAACTCGCTTGAAAGAGTTGCTATTGAAACACGACCGCCATGGTTAGGGTTTTCTTGACAAGGGCGGTTAGCCAATTTAAATACAAATTAACGCTCTTCAACACTAAGCCTTTAAAAATGACCTGAATGATATTGACTTGAATCCATAACAAATTATGTTTTAATAGCCTTCGACAAGCTGCAGCAGGCCTGGTATGGCAGGAGTAAAGAGGGCACATCATGGCGTCGATCAACAGTAAGAATATTCTCAATTTTTATTTTTCACATATTTGCCTAATGTAACTGATTTCTACTGAAAGAAGATGTAGAGCCTACTTGAAATGTGTTACCACTTGGAAACGGTTTCATAAATATCACACTTCAAGTTTGTGAGCTGACTGGAAAACTTCTATTATAAACGCCTGGAGACGCCTGGTCTTTCAAAGAGTACGAACTTTGGTCTTACATTCAAATAATAGTTCCATTTAAATGAAAGTTTCAAAAATGGACAAAAGGTCAACCGTGTAACAGATCAAAACTGTAAAGTGAGTCTCACATAAATTCTGAATAATTGTTTCTAAAACTCGACAGATACAAATCAGCTATGTGTTTTGTCTTGAGGTAACTGAATTCCATTTCACAGTTCAACACAGGTAGTATTATGTACAAGTATTTTACAGTGTGGAGAAAGTTGGCGTCACTGAAGAAGCGGGCTGTGGAGGGCGGGCTTTCTAGGCTAGCGGACAGGCGGCTACTTGTAAGCTTTTAGAATTCAATAAGTATTGAGTACCCAAGTTGAAGTACGCCAGCTGATCTTTAGTGGCGAAGCAGTTTATAACCATGACAAAGTATATAAATCATGTTTAAATACTTTTGCATATTAAAAAGTAGAAAGAAAACAATAGCCACTACAATGTTTTGACTTAAAAGCTGTATGTCAGTACCAATAGAATTCGTTTATTTTCTCGTGATATAGAAGCAGACAGATGACGTCACTGGCGACATTTGCAATGTGACGTCACTGAACACGTGTTCCAGGCAATCGGACAGTACAGCCGAAATGTAAGAACTTCTGCTTATGCTTCAATAATTTGTTATTTAGAAATGACCTAATTATGTGGAAGTGTATCAGGACTAAAATGTATATATAAATGATTTCTTAAATGAAAATTAACACAAGGAAAAATTGATTGAAACTTAGAATAAAAACTCCTTTTGTTGAAACTTAGAATAAAAACTCCTTTTGTATTTTGTAATAAGTGAAGCTTATAATTTTTTGTTCCTGCCGCAGACCAGCAGAAGAGGGCCTCAAACACAACAACAAAGATGGGGTTTTGAGGCGGGCGGGACTTGCTAGGCCAGTATTGTCAACAGGTAAGAACTTCTCTCTTTGAATAAACTGACACTAACGGTACTTGGTTGAGTCAACGCTTGCCCGACCTTCAAGTAACGCCCCTCTCTACCATGACAAATTATTGCTTGATTCCTTCTTCTTTTTCTCTATAAAAGTTAAAAGTTTCTCATTCTTGTTTTCAATATCAAACTTCCAATTGTAATGTCATAACTCCTCCATATTCAACATATCGAAAATATTTCGAATGTTTACGAGTACTTTTGAACTAAACACCCCTTTTCATAAATGACTGATTCCCAACTAGCCACACCCTCAGCGATTGTTTGTCAATTATTGCCTTTGACAGTGATGTTTTTAATATCAGCGGATGCAGAATTTCATTCGTTTCACAACAATAGGTACTAAACATTATTCACCCGCTTTATTCTGTTCCTTTTGTTAGGATTTATTTCATTTTTGATGACTTAGGTACAAGATACAATTTCTTCGCTACCATATTAGAGCAAGAAATGTGTACCGCTGGACACGTGGATTGTGCGGCGTCCCAATCATTACAGCCAACATGTAAGAATAAATTTATTATCTAGAAACATCTTGGGTGATTTTACCAAAAGCATATCAATTCACCAAACACAAATGCTTTACTTTGATGTACAAATAATACAAAAAACGATATGTAACAAAGTGTAGTGAATATTTATGGGATACTGCTTCTCACATCAACATTTTCCAACCGTCTGAATTCTTTTCCTCTTGGAATAATAGCATTCTTTTTTTAATAGCTTCCCAAGCTGCAGGCCAAGATAACAAGGGCCAAGAGGACGCAAAGCAAAACAAAGCCAAGAGGGTACCATCCAAGTGGACCCCAGGCAAGAGAACAGAGGCCATGAGGACAGTAGCCAAGCGGTCCTCGCCCATGAGAACAGCAGCCAAGCGGACCCCGCCCATGAGGACAGCAGTTAAGGTGACGACAGCAGCCAAGCGGACCCCGCCCATGAGGACAGCAGTCAAGCTGATGACAGCCAAGCGGACCCCGCCCATGAGGACAGCAGTCAAGCCGACGACAGCCAAGCGGACCCCTCCCATGATTACAGCAGCCAAGCGGACACCAACACTGCTAAGTCGCTTTTTTGTCATTTTCGGAATACGTCAATATTCACGTATTTTTTTTTCAATGTATATTAATGTATGTTGATATACTATGTACTTTCTCTTATTAATCACTTTTGCGTTCTTAAGTTTATTTTAGAACAGATCCAGCGGACACCAGCCAAGCGGAACCCAGTCAAGAGGACAACAGCGCAGGAGAGCAAGCCAGTCGACGAAGGATAAGGAAGGGTCCATTCAACAGGTAAGATTTTTTATTAACAATTGGATTAAGAACATTGAACATTGAACGAAACGTTATAAAATAGCTCACTGAAAAGATTTTGCAATTGAATAACGACCGCTTTACAAGGATTTTCTTGACAAATGCGATGCATAAGATCTAAAAACATTTAAAGGAAATTAAATATGTTTGATTAATCTGTAATACTATAAACATGTAAAAATGGCGTAATTTAATTTACTTGAAACCAAGAGAAACATTTCTATACTTCAATAGCCTTCAAGAAGCTACAGCCGGCCTGACATGGACAAAAAAGCTTTCAGCTCCTGGCGTCGATGAAGAGTGAGGATTGTTTTCAGTTTTTGTTTTTTTTTTAGATTCTTCTAATACTCAGAGAGTAAAATCTTAATTTTGCTGTAAAATCTTATCCATCAATGCGCAACTGGTTTACTTTAACAGGTATATTAGTGATTTGTAGAACCCATGAAACATAGGCCGGTTGAATAATGTCAGCTACAAATACAACTTGTTTCCTTAATAGATTCACGACTGACGTCTCAAGGCTGATGAGGATGTGCAAAATAACGAATCTCGACCTTCCAAAGAGTAAGTATATTTACAATTAGCTACCAAGTTTATGACTCCGATGAAAATAGGCGTTTACTCATTTTGAAAGTGAATCATGTCTATTTCTTTTTACAAAGATTCAAAAGAAACAAGTGCAACAACCATAGATGTGCAAAATCCACTCACATTCAACTTGTATGTTACCTGGTTTAAAGCACTCCTTTATTTTTCTGCTGCGTTGTAGAGAAAGGATGGCGTCACTGGAGATGTGGGCTGTGGTGGGCGGGTGTTCCAGTTATCAGGACTCCACGGGCAACAGGTAATTTAAAACATTCTAGAGTACCTAGTAAAAAGTTTTGATTCCATGGTGGATCAATTTGTAACTACAATATGAAATAACTCGCTTGAAAGAGTTGCTATTGAAACACGACCGCCATGGTTAGGGTTTTCTTGACAAGGGCGGTTAGCCAATTTAAATACAAATTAACGCTCTTCAACACTAAGCCTTTAAAAATGACCTGAATGATATTGACTTGAATCCATAACAAATTATGTTTTAATAGCCTTCGACAAGCTGCAGCAGGCCTGGTATGGCAGGAGTAAAGAGGGCACATCATGGCGTCGATCAACAGTAAGAATATTCTCAATTTTTATTTTTCACATATTTGCCTAATGTAACTGATTTCTACTGAAAGAAGATGTAGAGCCTACTTGAAATGTGTTACCACTTGGAAACGGTTTCATAAATATCACACTTCAAGTTTGTGAGCTGACTGGAAAACTTCTATTATAAACGCCTGGAGACGCCTGGTCTTTCAAAGAGTACGAACTTTGGTCTTACATTCAAATAATAGTTCCATTTAAATGAAAGTTTCAAAAATGGACAAAAGGTCAACCGTGTAACAGATCAAAACTGTAAAGTGAGTCTCACATAAATTCTGAATAATTGTTTCTAAAACTCGACAGATACAAATCAGCTATGTGTTTTGTCTTGAGGTAACTGAATTCCATTTCACAGTTCAACACAGGTAGTATTATGTACAAGTATTTTACAGTGTGGAGAAAGTTGGCGTCACTGAAGAAGCGGGCTGTGGAGGGCGGGCTTTCTAGGCTAGCGGACAGGCGGCTACTTGTAAGCTTTTAGAATTCAATAAGTATTGAGTACCCAAGTTGAAGTACGCCAGCTGATCTTTAGTGGCGAAGCAGTTTATAACCATGACAAAGTATATAAATCATGTTTAAATACTTTTGCATATTAAAAAGTAGAAAGAAAACAATAGCCACTACAATGTTTTGACTTAAAAGCTGTATGTCAGTACCAATAGAATTCGTTTATTTTCTCGTGATATAGAAGCAGACAGATGACGTCACTGGCGACATTTGCAATGTGACGTCACTGAACACGTGTTCCAGGCAATCGGACAGTACAGCCGAAATGTAAGAACTTCTGCTTATGCTTCAATAATTTGTTATTTAGAAATGACCTAATTATGTGGAAGTGTATCAGGACTAAAATGTATATATAAATGATTTCTTAAATGAAAATTAACACAAGGAAAAATTGATTGAAACTTAGAATAAAAACTCCTTTTGTTGAAACTTAGAATAAAAACTCCTTTTGTATTTTGTAATAAGTGAAGCTTATAATTTTTTGTTCCTGCCGCAGACCAGCAGAAGAGGGCCTCAAACACAACAACAAAGATGGGGTTTTGAGGCGGGCGGGACTTGCTAGGCCAGTATTGTCAACAGGTAAGAACTTCTCTCTTTGAATAAACTGACACTAACGGTACTTGGTTGAGTCAACGCTTGCCCGACCTTCAAGTAACGCCCCTCTCTACCATGACAAATTATTGCTTGATTCCTTCTTCTTTTTCTCTATAAAAGTTAAAAGTTTCTCATTCTTGTTTTCAATATCAAACTTCCAATTGTAATGTCATAACTCCTCCATATTCAACATATCGAAAATATTTCGAATGTTTACGAGTACTTTTGAACTAAACACCCCTTTTCATAAATGACTGATTCCCAACTAGCCACACCCTCAGCGATTGTTTGTCAATTACTGCCTTTGACAGTGATGTTTTTAATATCAGCGGATGCAGAATTTCATTCGTTTCACAACAATAGGTACTAAACATTATTCACCCGCTTTATTCTGTTCCTTTTGTTAGGATTTATTTCATTTTTGATGACTTAGGTACAAGATACAATTTCTTCGCTACCATATTAGAGCAAGAAATGTGTACCGCTGGACACGTGGATTGTGCGGCGTCCCAATCATTACAGCCAACATGTAAGAATAAATTTATTATCTAGAAACATCTTGGGTGATTTTACCAAAAGCATATCAATTCACCAAACACAAATGCTTTACTTTGATGTACAAATAATACAAAAAACGATATGTAACAAAGTGTAGTGAATATTTATGGGATACTGCTTCTCACATCAACATTTTCCAACCGTCTTAATTCTTTTCCTCTTGGAATAATAGCATTCTTTTTTTAATAGCTTCCCAAGCTGCAGGCCAAGATAACAAGGGCCAAGAGGACGCAAAGCAAAACAAAGCCAAGAGGGTACCATCCAAGTGGACCCCAGGCAAGAGAACAGCGGCCATGAGGACAGCAGCCAAGCGGTCCTCGCCCATGAGAACAGCAGCCAAGCGGACCCCGCCCATGAGGACAGCAGTCAAGGTGACGACAGCAGCCAAGCGGACCCCGCCCATGAGGACAGCAGTCAAGCCGACGACAGCCAAGCGGACCCCTCCCATGATTACAGCAGCCAAGCGGACACCAACACTGCTAAGTCGCTTTTTTGTCATTTTCGGAATACGTCAATATTCACGTATTTTTTTTCAATGTATATTAATGTATGTTGATATACTATGTACTTTCTCTTATTAATCACTTTTGCGTTCTTAAGTTTATTTTAGAACAGATCCAGCGGACACCAGCCAAGCGGAACCCAGTCAAGAGGACAACAGCGCAGGAGAGCAAGCCAGTCGACGAAGGATAAGGAAGGGTCCATTCAACAGGTAAGATTTTTTATTAACAATTGGATTAAGAACATTGAACATTGAACGAAACGTTATAAAATAGCTCACTGAAAAGATTTTGCAATTGAATAGCGACCGCTTTACAAGGATTTTCTTGACAAATGCGATGCATAAGATCTAAAAACATTCAAAGGAAATTAAATACGTTTGATTAATCTGTAATACTATAAACATGTAAAAATGGCGTAATTTAATTTACTTGAAACCAAAAGAAACATTTCTATACTTCAATAGCCTTCAAGAAGCTACAGCCGGCAAAAATGGCGTAATTTAATTTACTTGAAACCAAAAGAAACATTTCTATACTTCAATAGCCTTCAAGAATCTACAGCCGGCCTGACATGGACAAAAAAGCTTTCAGCTCCTGGCGTCGATGAAGAGTGAGGATTGTTTTCAGATTTTGTTTTTTTTTAGATTCTTCTAATACTCAGAGAGTAAAATCTTAATTTTGCTGTAAAATCTTATCCATCAATGCGCAACTGGTTTACTTTAACAGGTACATTAGTGATTTGTAGAACCCATGAAACATAGGCCGGTTGGATAATGTCAGCTACAAATACAACTTGTTTCTTTAATAGATTCACGACTGACGTCTCAAGGCTGATGAGGATGTGCAAAATAACGAATCTCGACCTTCCAAAGAGTAAGTATATTTACAATTAGCTACCAAGTTTATGACTCCGATGAAAATAGGCGTTTATTCATTTTGAAAGTGAATCATGTCTATTTCTTTTTACAAAGATTCAAAAGAAACAAGTGCAACAACCATAGATGTGAAAAATCCACTCATATTCAACTTGTATGTTACCTGGTTTAAAGCACTCCTTTAATTTTCTGCTGCGTTGTAGAGAAAGGATGGCGTCACTGGAGATGTGGGCTGTGGTGGGCGGGTGTTCCAGTTATCAGGACTCCACGGGCAACAGGTAATTTAAAACATTCTAGAGTACCTAGTAAAAAGTTTTGATTCCATGGTGGATCAATTTGTAACTACAATATGAAATAACTCGCTTGAAAGAGTTGCTATTGAAACACGACCGCCATGGTTAGGGTTTTCTTGACAAGGGCGGTTAGCCAATTTAAATACAAATTAACGCTCTTCAACACTAAGCCTTTAAAAATGACCTGAATGATATTGACTTGAATCCATAACAAATTATGTTTTAATAGCCTTCGACAAGCTGCAGCAGGCCTGGTATGGCAGGAGTAAAGAGGGCACATCATGGCGTCGATCAACAGTAAGAATATTCTCAATTTTTATTTTTCACATATTTGCCTAATGTAACTGATTTCTACTGAAAGAAGATGTAGAGCCTACTTGAAATGTGTTACCACTTGGAAACGGTTTCATAAATATCACACTTCAAGTTTGTGAGCTGACTGGAAAACTTCTATTATAAACGCCTGGAGACGCCTGGTCTTTCAAAGAGTACGAACTTTGGTCTTACATTCAAATAATAGTTCCATTTAAATGAAAGTTTCAAAAATGGACAAAAGGTCAACCGTGTAACAGATCAAAACTGTAAAGTGAGTCTCACATAAATTCTGAATAATTGTTTCTAAAACTCGACAGATACAAATCAGCTATGTGTTTTGTCTTGAGGTAACTGAATTCCATTTCACAGTTCAACACAGGTAGTATTATGTACAAGTATTTTACAGTGTGGAGAAAGTTGGCGTCACTGAAGAAGCGGGCTGTGGAGGGCGGGCTTTCTAGGCTAGCGGACAGGCGGCTACTTGTAAGCTTTTAGAATTCAATAAGTATTGAGTACCCAAGTTGAAGTACGCCAGCTGATCTTTAGTGGCGAAGCAGTTTATAACCATGACAAAGTATATAAATCATGTTTAAATACTTTTGCATATTAAAAAGTAGAAAGAAAACAATAGCCACTACAATGTTTTGACTTAAAAGCTGTATGTCAGTACCAATAGAATTCGTTTATTTTCTCGTGATATAGAAGCAGACAGATGACGTCACTGGCGACATTTGCAATGTGACGTCACTGAACACGTGTTCCAGGCAATCGGACAGTACAGCCGAAATGTAAGAACTTCTGCTTATGCTTCAATAATTTGTTATTTAGAAATGACCTAATTATGTGGAAGTGTATCAGGATTAAAATGTGTATATAAATGATTTCTTAAATGAAAATTAACACAAGGAAAAATTGATTGAAACTTAGAATAAAAACTCCTTTTGTTGAAACTTAGAATAAAAACTCCTTTTGTATTTTGTAATAAGTGAAGCTTATAATTTTTTGTTCCTGCCGCAGACCAGCAGAAGAGGGCCTCAAACACAACAACAAAGATGGGGTTTTGAGGCGGGCGGGACTTGCTAGGCCAGTATTGTCAACAGGTAAGAACTTCTCTCTTTGAATAAACTGACACTAACGGTACTTGGTTGAGTCAACGCTTGCCCGACCTTCAAGTAACGCCCCTCTCTACCATGACAAATTATTGCTTGATTCCTTCTTCTTTTTCTCTATAAAAGTTAAAAGTTTCTCATTCTTGTTTTCAATATCAAACTTCCAATTGTAATGTCATAACTCCTCCATATTCAACATATCGAAAATATTTCGAATGTTAATGAGTACTTTTGAACTAAACACCCCTTTTCATAAATGACTGATTCCCAACTAGCCACACCCTCAGCGATTGTTTGTCAATTACTGCCTTTGACAGTGATGTTTTTAATATCAGCGGATGCAGAATTTCATTCGTTTCACAACAATAGGTACTAAACATTATTCACCCGCTTTATTCTGTTCCTTTTGTTAGGATTTATTTCATTTTTGATGACTTAGGTACAAGATACAATTTCTTCGCTACCATATTAGAGCAAGAAATGTGTACCGCTGGACACGTGGATTGTGCGGCGTCCCAATCATTTGGACATTACAGCCAACATGTAAGAATAAATTTATTATCTAGAAACATCTTGGGTGATTTTACCAAAAGCATATCAATTCACCAAACACAAATGCTTTACTTTGATGTACAAATAATACAAAAAACGATATGTAACAAAGTGTAGTGAATATTTATGGGATACTGCTGCTCACATCAACATTTTCCAACCGTCTGAATTCTTTTCCTCTTGGAATAATAGCATTCTTTTTTTAATAGCTTCCCAAGCTGCAGGCCAAGATAACAAGGGCCAAGAGGACGCAAAGCAAAACAAAGCCAAGAGCGTACCAGGCAAGAGAACAGAGGCCATGAGGACAGCAGCCAAGCGGTCCTCGCCCATGAGGACAGCAGCCAAGCGGACCCCGCCAATGAGGACAGCAGTCGAGCGGACCCCGCCCCTGAGGACAGCAGTCAAAGTGACGACAGCAGCCAAGCGGACCCCGCCCATGAGGACAGCAGTCAAGCTGACGACATTCAAGCGGACCCCGCCCAAGAGGACAGCAGCCAAGCGGACACCTACACTGCTAAGTCGCTTTTTGTCATTTTCGGAATACGTCAATATTCACGTATTTTTTTTATTGTATATTAATGTATGTTGATATACTATGTACTTTCTCTTATTAATCACTTTTGCGTTCTTAAGTTTATTTTAGAACAGATCCAGCGGACACCAGCCAAGCGGAACGCAGACAAGAGGACAACAGCGCAGGAGAGCAAGCCAGTCGACGAAGGATAAGGAAGGGTCCATTCAACAGGTAAGATTTTTTATTAACAATTGGATTAAGAACATTGAACATTGAACGTATAGCTCATTCAAAAGATTTTTCAATTGAATAACGACCGCTTTACAAGGATTTCCTTGACAAATGCGATGCATAAGATCTAAAAACATTCAAAGGAAATTAAATATGTTTGATTAATCTGTAATACTATAAACATGTAAAAATGGCGTAATTTAATTTACTTGAAACCAAAAGAAACATTTCTATACTTCAATAGCCTTCAAGAAGCTACAGCCGGCAAAAATGGCGTAATTTAATTTACTTGAAACCAAAAGAAACATTTCTATACTTCAATAGCCTTCAAGAAGCTACAGCCGGCCTGACATGGACAAAAAAGCTTTCAGCTCCTGGCGTTGATGAAGAGTGAGGATTGTTTTCAGATTTTGTTTTTTTTAGATTCTTCTAATACTCAGAGAGTAAAATCTTAATTTTGCTGTAAAATCTTATCCATCAATGCGCAACTGGTTTACTTTAACAGGTACATTAGTGATTTGTAGAACCCATGAAACATAGGCCGGTTGGATAATGTCAGCTACAAATACAACTTGTTTCTTTAATAGATTCACGACTGACGTCTCAAGGCTGATGAGGATGTGCAAAATAACGAATCTCGACCTTCCAAAGAGTAAGTATATTTACAATTAGCTACCAAGTTTATGACTCCGATGAAAATAGGCGTTTATTCATTTTGAAAGTGAATCATGTCTATTTCTTTTTACAAAGATTCAAAAGAAACAAGTGCAACAACCATAGATGTGAAAAATCCACTCATATTCAACTTGTATGTTACCTGGTTTAAAGCACTCCTTTAATTTTCTGCTGCGTTGTAGAGAAAGGATGGCGTCACTGGAGATGTGGGCTGTGGTGGGCGGGTGTTCCAGTTATCAGGACTCCACGGGCAACAGGTAATTTAAAACATTCTAGAGTACCTAGTAAAAAGTTTTGATTCCACGGTGGATCAATTTGTAACTACAATATGAAATAACTCGCTTGAAAGAGCTTGCTATTGAAACACGACCGCCATGGTTAGGGTTTTCTTGACAAGGGCGGTTAGCCAATTTAAATACAAACTAATGCTCTTCAACACTAAACCTTTAAAAATGACCTGAATGATATTGACTTGAATCCATAACAAATTATGTTTTAATAGCCTTCGACAAGCTGCAGCAGGCCTGGTATGGCAGGAGTAAAGAGGGCACATCATGGCGTCGATCAACAGTAAGAATATTCTCAATTTTTATTTTTCACATATTTGCCTAATGTAACTTATTTCTACTGAAAGAAGATGTAGAGCCTACTTGAAATGTGTTACCACTTGGAAACGGTTTCATAAATATCACACTTCAAGTTTGTGAGCTGACTGGAAAACTTCTATTATAAACATGACTTGTTTGACAGATTTCGAGACTGACGACACAAGACCGATGAGGATGTGGAAAATGGAGACGCCTGGTCTTTCAAAGAGTAAGAACATTAGTGTTACATTCAAATAATAGTTCCATTTAAATGAAAGTTTCAAAAATGGACAAAAGGTCAATCGTGTAACAGATCAAAACTGTCAAGTGAGTCTCACATAAATTCTGAATAATTGTTTCTTAAACTCGACAGAAACAAATCAACTCTGTGTTTTGTCTTGAAGTAACTGAATTCCATTTCACAGTTCAACACAGGTAGTATTATGTACAAGTATTTTACAGTGTGGAGAAAGTTGGCGTCACTGAAGAAGCGGGCTGTGGAGGGCGGGCTTTCTAGACTAGCGGGCAGGCGACTACTTGTAAGCTTTTAGAAGTCAATAAGCATTGAGTACCCAAGTTATAGTACGCCTGCTGATCTTTAGTGGCGAAGCAGTTTATAACTATGACAAAGTAAATGAATCATGTTTAAATACTTTTGCATATTATAAAAAGTAGAAAGAAAACAATAGCCACTACAATGTTTTGACTTAAAAAATTTATATGTCAGTACCAATAGAATTCTTTTTTTCTCGTGACCTTGAAGCAGAAAGATGGCGTCACTGGCGACCTTTGCAATGTGACGTCACTGAACGTGTTCCAGGCAATCGGACAGTGCAGCCGAAATGTAAGAACTTCTGCTTATGCTTCAATAATTTGTTATCTACATATGACCTAATTATGTGGAAGTGTATCAGGGCTAAAATGTATGTATAAATGATTTCTTAAATGAAAATTAACACAAGGAAAAATTGATTGAAAATTAGAATGAAAACTCCTTTTTTATTTTGTAATAAGTGAAGCTTCAGTTTAATTTATTTGTCTGTTCCTGCCGCAGACCAGGAGAGGGCCTCCTGCACACCAACAAAGATGGGGTTTTGAGGCGGGCGGGACTTGCTAGGCCAGTATTGTCAACAGGTTAGAACTTGTCTTTTATTCCAAACAGGAAGTCTTGCCCAGAGCACTGGGAACCCAAGGACTTCCCGTCCAGAGCATCTCTGTGGAGTAAATTTTGCATTTTTATTTGAAACTTGCTGAAAATGGCAAACGCTATGCTCACTTTTTAAAACAGCAAATATGATTTCAAAATAACGGAGTCTGAAGTAATTGAAACTCGGATGTTATTTTGTGTTCTCTATCAGCTAATCGATTCTGTTGAAAAGCTCATATTTTCTCAGCATAATTAAAACATTTTAAAAATCGATATAATGTTTATTTGATAAATTTTAGGACATTCAAGAAGACGTTGAGTACGGCGAACGGCAGCTCCACACATCAGGACAGTTCTAAATGGTAAGAGCTGTACTGCTTGAGCATGTTAGGGATTTTTAATTTGCAAGTTCAAGTGGCCAAATAATGTGGTACAATGGACAGCAGTAAAGAAAATAGTGTTTTGTCTATGAAAGCTACTTAATCCTCGGCATGGTTAAGGGTATGTCAGTACCAATAGAATTCTTTTTTTTCTCGTGACCTTGAAGCAGACAGATGACGTCACTGGCGACATTTGCAATGTGACGTCACTGAACACGTGTTCCAGGCAATCGGACAGTGCAGCCGAAATGTAAGAACTTCTGCTTATGCTTCAATAATTTGTTATCTACGTATGACCTAATTATGTGGAAGTGTATCAGGGCTAAAATGTATGTATAAATGATTTCTTAAGTGAAAATTAACACAAGGAAAAATTGATTGAAACTTAGAATAAAAACTCCTTTTTTATTTGTAATAAGAGAAGCTTAAGTTTAATTTATTTGTCTGTTCCTGCCGCAGACCAGGAGAGGGCCTCCTGCACACCAACAAAGATGGGGTTTTGAGGCGGGCGGGACTTGCTAGGCCAGTATTGTCAACAGGTTAGAACTTGTCTTTTATTCCAAACAGGAAGTCTTGCCCAGAGCACTAGGAACCCAAGGACTTCCCGTCCAGAGCATCTCTGTGGAGTAAATTTTGCATTTTTATTTGAAACTTGCTGAAAATGGCAAACGCTATGCTCACTTTTTAAAACAGCAAATATGATTTCAAAATAACGGAGTCTGAAGTAATTGAAACTCGGATGTTATTTTGTGTTCTCTATCAGCTAATCGATTCTGTTGAAAAGATCATATTTTCTCAGCATAATTAAAACATTTTAAAAATCGATATAATGTTTATTTGATAAATTTTAGGACATTCAAGAAGACGTTGAGTACGGCGAACGGCAGCTCCACACATCAGGACAGTTCTAAATGGTAAGAGCTGTACTGCTTGAGCACGTTAGGGATTTTTAATTTGCAAGTTCAAGTTGCCAAATAATGTGGTTCAATGGACAGCAGTAAAGAAAATAGTGTTTTGTGTATGAAAGCTACTTAATCCTCGCCATGGTTAAGGGTATGTCAGTACCAATAGAATTCTTTTTTTTTCTCGTGACCTTGAAGCAGACAGATGACGTCACTGGCGACATTTGCAATGTGACGTCACTGAACACGTGTTCCAGGCAATCGGACAGTGCAGCCGAAATGTAAGAACTTCTGCTTATGCTTCAATAATTTGTTATCTACGTATGACCTAATTATGTGGAAGTGTATCAGGGCTAAAATGTATGTATAAATGATTTCTTAAATGAAAATTAACACAAGGAAAAATTGATTGAAACTTAGAATAAAAACTCCTTTTTTATTTTGTAATAAGTGAAGCTTAAGTTTAATTTATTTGTCTGTTCCTGCCGCAGACCAGGAGAGGGTCTCCTGCACACCAACAAAGATGGGGTTTTGAGGCGGGCGGGACTTGCTAGGCCAGTATTGTCAACAGGTTAGAACTTGTCTTTTATTCCAAACAGGAAGTCTTGCCCAGAGCACTAGGAACCAAAGGACTTCCCGTCCAGAGCATCTCTGTGGAGTAAATTTTGCATTTTTATTTGAAACTTGCGAAAAATGGCAAACGCTATGCTCACTTTTTAAAACAGCAAATATGATTTCAAAATAACGGAGTCTGAAGTAATTGAAACTCGGATGTTATTTTGTGTTCTCTAAATTTTAGGACATTCAAGAAGACGTTGAGTACGGCGAACGGCAGCTCCACACATCAGGGCAGTTCTAAATGGTAAGAGCTGTACTGCTTGAGCATGTTAGGGATTTTTAATTTGCAAGTTCAAGTGGCCAAATAATGTGGTACAATGGACAGCAGTAAAGAAAATAAGTGTTTTGTCTATGAAAGCTACTTAATCCTCGGCATGGTTAAGGGCTCCTGTTAGGGAAGAAAATATTCTCGAATATCTTCCTTAATTACTGAAATGAAAACGAAAGATTTTAAAAGAACAAAAATTTCGATAAAAATTTTGCTACAAATTTCTCTGTATCTAATAGCATTTAAATGTTTGTCCTATTTTCTAGACATTACAATTTGTAATTTATTTTATTTTAAAGCTGTATAATTTTGATTTAAAAGAAGTATAGTGTCCCATCTCACATGTTATAGCTTTTGTGCCTGTTTTTATCATTCCCACTTGCAAACGAGGTTTCCAACTGGGGATAAGTTTGTAGTTATTCTGGAGGTTTCTGCCCTTTTTCCTTTCTTCTCTTTTTTCCGTTAGATGGTTTTTAGAAAACTGAAGATGAAACGGCCTCGGTCAACCCCCAATGTTTCACGTCAAAGGTCATTTTTTCCCTAACAGGGGTATTTAGATTTTGACCTTGTCGGTTATAATATTCATTTAAGTGGTTTCTGTAAGTGCGACATTCCGCTATCTAGCACAATTGGGTCTAATATTTCATGTTTTGCTTTCAGATCCAACCAAACGCTGTGTCACCCAGGAAGCAATCAGACTGGCAGAGAGTCAATGTGCGGCTGTTGCAACATGAAATTTGTGGACTGCTTTGCTGAAGTTTCACTTTTTGAGCGGTGTGTCAAACCCAATGCATATAAAAGCGTTATGAATCTGCCAACGAAAATTACTAACTTTAAGCCCGAGACTGTTTTCTAAACTAGACAGAATTCCGCTAGATAGCGGAACTGGCCCACTTGAAGAAGCCACTAAAGGAAATATTTGTACAGTGAAACCCCGCTATTAGGAACAAAGTGACTTAATAATTTTGTCCCTAATGGCGGGGTGTCCCTAATTTCGAGGTGCTGTTAATTTGAGTTCTATCTGACAACTACAACTGAAATCTTTGGCTATTTTCTACACTTTTTCAATCACTAGCTTTGATTATTTTAACTTTTATCAGATAGCGAAACTTCGTTTCGTTTTCTTTTCACACCACCCATATTCAGACTTAACACTTATTATAAATAACAACTTGTTTTACGTATCAACTGAGTATAAAGAAAATGAATTACTTGCCCGTTTATACGCATTTTAAAAGACGGAGCACAAGTCAATAGAGATTAGTCGTATAAAGCTTCTCTCTTAGGCACGCATCTTTCGTAATAAGCCCCGTTGCCTTTACATGCACTGTGTTCAATGTAATTTACTCAATACCCACAGAAAACAACAGAGAAAAAAAACAAACACTACCGAGTAAGAAGCTGGTAGGATTTGATAACGCACGAAATATGAACAGCAATTTGACTGTCCACAATAGAGGGGTTGTTTTAAATGTGTAACCGTACTTACGGGATAAAAAGAGTCCCTAATACTGAATAGAGGGGTGTCCACAATAGAGGGGTCTAGATATAAAGGAACTCTATGGCGTTTTAAAACAGACTGAAAAATGTTGTCCATATCCGGGATTTCACTGTATTAAATTATGACGAAAAAGCCCAGTCGCGCAGTACCCCTTCCTTGTCGTCTTAGCACAACGCGTTAAAAATGAACCCAAAATCACTCCATCTCTAACCGTGTTCGAGATAATAGTAAACTTCCAATTTCTTAGTTTGAGCGTTACCGCGAAGGTCAAGGTCACCTAGGTACCTCTTCTCTAACGTTGTTTAGGACCAAAGGGTCGAAAATGAGCTCCAAATCCCTCTATCTCATGCCTTTTTCTAGATATAGTCGACTTCCAGTTTTTGACCTTGACCGTGATCGAGATGGTCAAGTTCAAATAGGTCCCTCTTAAGTAATCTTGTTTAGGCACAAAGGGTCGAAAATGAACTCAAAATCGCTCTATCTCAACCATTTTCGAGATAATACTCAACTTCCTGTTTTTGACCATGACCGTGACCGAAGAAGGTCAAGGTCACCGAGTTACTTCTTATGTAACGTTGTTTAGGCCAAAGAATCGAAAATGAATTCAAAATCCCTCCATCTCTCTAACCGTTTTCGAGCTAATAGTCAACTTCCAGTTTTTGAAGTTGACTGTGACAGAGAATGTCAAGGTCAGGGAGATGCTTCTGATGTAACGTTGTTCAGGCCCAAGGGCACGAAAATGAGCTCAAAATCCCTTCCTCACCGTTTTCGAGATAGGTCAACTTTCGGTATTTGACCGTGACCGAGAGGGCCAAATTCAAAGAGGCCCTTGAGTAACCTTGTTTAGGCCAAATGGGTAGAAAATAAGCCCAATTCTCCATAACCTTTTTCGAAAAAATAGTCAGCTTACTGTTTGTGACCCTGACCGTGACCGAGGGAGGTCAAGGTCACCGAGGTACCTCATGTAACGTTGTTTATAACCAAAGGGTCGAAAATGAACTCAAAATTTCACCGTTACCGACATAATAGTTAACTTCCAGTTTTCCACCTTGACCGTGACCGGGAACGTCAAGTTCAAAGAGGTACCTGTTATGTAACCGTCGAAAATGAGCTCCAAGTCCCTCTATCTCTAACCATTTTCGAGATAATACACTTCAGATTTCTGGCCTTAGCCGTAACCCAGGAGGTCAAGGTCACCGAGGTGCCTCTTATGTAATGTTGTTTGCGGCCAAAGGGTCGAAAAGCTCAAAATCTCTTACAGTTTTTGAGATAATAATTACCTTCCGGTTCTTGACTTCACTCGAGGACGTCAAGGTCATCGAGGAACCTCTTATATAAGGATGAATAATACCAAAGGGTCGAAAATGAGCTAAAGTATATCTATCTCTAACCATAATAGTCAATGTCCGGGTTAAAACCTTGACTCTGACCGAGAAGATCAAGGTCATCGAGGTACCTCTTATCTAACGTTAATTGGGATCGAAGAGTCGAAAATGAGCTCGAAAGCGCTCTTTCTAGCCGTTTTCCAAATAATAATCTTACGGTTTTTTATTTTGACCGTGACCGACCACGTTTAGGCCACCGAGGTACCTCTTATTTTACATGGTTTAGTGCCAAAGGGTTTTAAATGAGCTCAAAACCCGTCTATCGCTAATCCTGTTCGAGATAAGTCAACTTCTGGTTTTTTACCTTGATCCTGACCGAAGAGTCGAAGGTCACCGAGGTACCTCTTATGTAATGTTGTTTAGGGGATCTAACATGATCTCAAAGTCAATCTACCTCTCACCGTAATCGAGACAATAATCTGCTTCCGCTTTTTGACATTATCCGAGAACGTCCGTCCTCGAGGTATCTATTGTTTACCGTTGGTTAGTACCAAAGGGTCGAAATGAGCTCAAAATTGCTCTATCTCGAACCGTTTTCGAGGTAATATTCAATTTTTTTACCTTGACCGTGACTAATGTCTAATGCTAAGGAATGGAAAGGTCAAAGTTATCGAGGTACCTCTTATGTAGCGTTGTTTGGGACCAAAGAGTAGAAATAAGCTCAATGTCCCTCTATCTCTAACAATTTTTGAGATAATAATCAACTTCTGGTTTTTGACCTTACCCGAGAACGTCAAGGTCATCAAACTTCTGGTTTTTGACCATACCTGATAACGTGAAGTTCATCGAAGAATCTCTTATGTAACGTTGGATAGGACGAAAGGGTCGAAAATGAGCTTAAACTCTTTCTATCTAACCATAATAGTCAATGTCCGAGTTTAGACCTTGACTGTGACCGAGAAGATAAAGGTCATCGAGAAGATAAAGGTCATCGAGATACCTCTTATCTTACGTTAATTGGGATCAAAGAGTCGAAAATGAGCTCGAAAGCGCTCTTTCTAACCGTTTTCCAAATAATAATCATCTTATGGTTTTTTACTTTAACCGTGACCGACCACGTTTAGGTCACCGAGTTACCTCTTATGTTACATGGTTTAGTGCCAAAGGGTGGAAAATGAGCTGAAAACCCATCTATCGCTAATCCTTTTCGAGATAAGTCAAGTTGTGTTTTTTACCTTGATCGTGACCGAAGAGGTCAAGGTCACCGATGTACCTCATATGTAACGTTGTTTAGGGGATCGACCAGGAGCTCAAAGTCAATCTACCTCTCACCGTTTTCGAGATAATAATCCGCTTCCGGTTTTTGACATAACCGAGAACGTCAAAGTCATCGAGGTATCTCTTCTTTACCGTTGGTTAGTACCAAATGGTCAAAATGAGCTCAAAATTGCTCTATCTCGAACCGGTTTCGAGGTAATAGTCAACTTTTTTACCTTCACCGTGACTAATGTCCAATGCCAAGGAATAAAAAGGTCAAGGCTATCGAGGTACCTCTTATGTAGCGTTGTTTGGGACCAAAGAGTCGAAATAAGCTCAATGTCCCCCTATCTCTGACATTTTTTTTGAGATAATAATTTACCTCTGGTTTTTTTACCTTACCCGAGAACGTCAGGGTCATCGAGGAACCTCTTATGTAACGTTGGATAGGACGAAAGTTCCTCAAATGAGCTAAAACTCTTTCTGTCTCTAACCATAATAGTCAATGTCCGAGTTTAGACCTTGACTGTGACCGAGAAAAACAAGACCATCGAGATACCCCTTATGTAACGTTAATTGGGATCGAAGAGTCGAAAATGAGCTCGAAAGCGCTCTTTCTAACCGTATTTCAAATAATAATCATCTTACGGTTTTTTACTTCAACCGTGACCGACCACGTTTAGGTCACCGAGGTACCTCTTATGTTACACGGTTTAGTGCCAAAGGGTTAAAAATGAGCCGAAAACCCATTTATCGCTTATCCTTTTCGAGATAAGTCAACATCTAATTTTTGACCTTGATCGTGACCGAAGAGGTCAAGGTCACCGAGGTACCTTTTATGTAACGTTGTTTAGAGGACCGAACATGAGCTTAAAGTCAATCTACCTCTCACCGTTTTCGAGATAATAATCCACTTCTGGTTTTTGACGACCGAGAACGTCAAAGTCATCGAGGTATCTCTTGTTTACCGTTGGTTAGTACCAAAGGGTCGAAAATGAGCTCAAAATCGCTCTATCTCGAACCGTTTTCGAGGTAATATTCAATTTTTTTACCTTGACCGTGACTAATGTCTAATGCTAAGGAATGGAAAGGTCAAAGTTATCGAGGTACCTCTTATGTAGCGTTGTTTGGGACCAAAGAGTAGAAATAAGCTCAATGTCCCTCTATCTCTAACAATTTTTGAGATAATAATCAACTTCTGGTTTTTGACCTTACCCGAGAACGTCAAGGTCATCAAACTTCTGGTTTTTGACCATACCTGATAACGTGAAGTTCATCGAAGAATCTCTTATGTAACGTTGGATAGAACGAAAGGGTCGAAAATGAGCTTAAACTCTTTCTATCTAACCATAATAGTCAATGTCCGAGTTTAGACCTTGACTGTGACCGAGAAGATAAAGGTCATCGAGATACCTCTTATCTTACGTTAATTGGGATCAAAGAGTCGAAAATGAGCTCGAAAGCGCTCTTTCTAACCGTTTTCCAAATAATAATCATCTTATGGTTTTTTACTTTAACCGTGACCGACCACGTTTAGGTCACCGAGTTACCTCTTATGTTACATGGTTTAGTGCCAAAGGGTGGAAAATGAGCTGAAAACCCATCTATCGCTAATCCTTTTCGAGATAAGTCAAGTTGTGTTTTTTACCTTGATCGTGACCGAAGAGGTCAAGGTCACCGATGTACCTCATATGTAACGTTGTTTAGGGGATCGACCAGGAGCTCAAAGTCAATCTACCTCTCACCGTTTTCGAGATAATAATCCGCTTCCGGTTTTTGACATAACCGAGAACGTCAAAGTCATCGAGGTATCTCTTCTTTACCGTTGGTTAGTACCAAATGGTCAAAATGAGCTCAAAATTGCTCTATCTCGAACCGGTTTCGAGGTAATAGTCAACTTTTTTACCTTCACCGTGACTAATGTCCAATGCCAAGGAATAAAAAGGTCAAGGCTATCGAGGTACCTCTTATGTAGCGTTGTTTGGGACCAAAGAGTCGAAATAAGCTCAATGTCCCCCTATCTCTGACATTTTTTTTGAGATAATAATTTACCTCTGGTTTTTTTTTACCTTACCCGAGAACGTCAGGGTCATCGAGGAACCTCTTATGTAACGTTGGATAGGACGAAAGTTCCTCAAATGAGCTAAAACTCTTTCTGTCTCTAACCATAATAGTCAATGTCCGAGTTTAGACCTTGACTGTGACCGAGAAAAACAAGACCATCGAGATACCCCTTATGTAACGTTAATTGGGATCGAAGAGTCGAAAATGAGCTCGAAAGCGCTCTTTCTAACCGTATTTCAAATAATAATCATCTTACGGTTTTTTACTTCAACCGTGACCGACCACGTTTAGGTCACCGAGGTACCTCTTATGTTACACGGTTTAGTGCCAAAGGGTTAAAAATGAGCCGAAAACCCATTTATCGCTTATCCTTTTCGAGATAAGTCAACATCTAATTTTTGACCTTGATCGTGACCGAAGAGGTCAAGGTCACCGAGGTACCTTTTATGTAACGTTGTTTAGAGGACCGAACATGAGCTTAAAGTCAATCTACCTCTCACCGTTTTCGAGATAATAATCCACTTCTGGTTTTTGACGACCGAGAACGTCAAAGTCATCGAGGTATCTCTTGTTTACCGTTGGTTAGTACCAAAGGGTCGAAAATGAGCTCAAAATCGCTCTATCTCGAACCGTTTTCGAAGTAATAGTCAACTTCTTTTTCTTTACCTTCACCGTGACCAATGTCCAATGCCAAGGAATGAAAAGGTCAAGGTTATCCAGGTACCTCTTATGTAGCGTTGTTTGGGACAAAAGAGTAGAAATAAGCTCGAAGTCCCTCTATCGCTAACAATTTTTGAGATAATAATCAACTTCTGGTTTTTGGCTTTACCCGAGAAAGTCAAGGTCATCAAACTGCTGGTTTTTGACCTTACCCGAGAACGTCAAGGTCATCGAGGAACCTCTTATGTAACGTTGGATAGGACGAAAGGGTCGAAAATGAGCTAAAACTCTTTCTATCTCTAACCATAATAGTCAATGTCCGAGTTCAGACCTTGACTGTGACCGAGAAGAACAAGGTCATTGAGGTACCTCTTATCTAACTTAATTGGGATCGAGGAGTCAAAAATGAGCTCGAAAGCGCTCTTTCTAACCGTTTTACAAATAATAATCCTCTTACGGTTTTTATACTTTAACCGTAACCGACCACGTTTAGGTCACCGAGGTACCTCTTATGTTACATGGTTTAGTGCCAAATTGTTAAAAATGAGCTCAAAACCCGTGTATCGCTAATCTTTTTCGAGATAAGTCAAGTTGTATTTTTTTACCTTGATCATAACCGAAGGGGCCAAGGTCACCGAGGTAAATCTTGTGTAACGTTGATTAGGGGATCAAACATGAGCTCAAAAGTCAATCTACCTATCACCGTTTTCGACATTAACCGACCAGCCTCGATGGCCTAGTGGTTAGTGTCCGCCTCGAGACTGGAAGATCGCGGGTTCAAACCCCGGTCGGGTCATAGCTAAGACGTTAAAATTGGTACTCCTCCTTGCTACCCTGTGAGGCACTCCACGTGAAAGGGTTAGAAGGAGCACTGGAATGTCTCATTTCAGTATAATGTGGCAGGGGGATCCCGATATGACCATAGCGGTGAAAAGGGATCTAAAGAACAATACAACACAACTGACATTAACCGAGAACGTCAAAGTCATCGAGGTATCTCTTCTATGCCGTTGGATAGTACCAAAGGGTCGAAAATGAGCTCAAAATCGCTCTATCTCGAACCGTTTTCGATGTAATAGTCAACTTCTTTTTCTTTACCTTCACCGTGACCAATGTCCAATGCCAAGGAATAAAAAGGTCAAGGTTATCCAGGTACCTCTTATGTAGCGTTGTTTGGGACAAAAGAGTCGAAATAAGCTCGAAGTCCCTCTATCGCTAACAATTTTTGAGATAATAATCAACTTCTGGTATTTGACTTTACCCGAGAAAGTCAAGATCATCAAACATCTGGTTTTTGACCTTACCCGAAAACGTCAAGGTCATCGAGGAACCTCTTATGTAACGTTAGATAAGACGGAAAGGGTCGAAAATGAGCTAAAACTCTTTCTATCTCTAACCATAATAGTCAATGTCCGAGTTCAGACCTTGACTGTGACCGAGAAGAATAAGGTCATCGAGGTACCTCTTATCTGACGTTAATTGGGATCAAAGAGTCGAAAACGAGCTCGAAAGCGCTCTTTCTAACCGTTTTACAAATAATAATCCTCTTACGTTTTTTTACTTTAACCGTGAGCGACCACGTTTAGGTCACCGAGGTACCTCTTATGTTACATGGTTTAGTGCCAAAGGGTTGAAAATGAGCTGAAAACCCATCTATCGCTAATCCTTTTCGAGATAAGTCAAGTTGTGCTTTTTACCTTGATCGTGACCGAAGAGGTCAAGGTCACCGAGGTACCTCTTATGTAAGGTTGTTTAGAGGATCGAACATGAGCTCAAAGTCAATCTACCTCTCACAGTTTTCGAGATAATCGACTTCCGGTTTTTGACATTAACCGAGAACGTCAAAGTCATAGAGGTGTCTCTTGTTTAACGCTGGTTACTACCAAAGGGTCGAAAATGAACTCAAAATCTCGAACCGTTTTCGAGGTAATAGTCAACTTCTTTTTCTTTACCTTCACCGTGACCAATGTCCAATGAGAAGGAATAAAAAGGTCAAGGTTATCCAGGTACCTCTTATGTAGCGTTGTTTGGGACCAAAGAGTCGAAATAAGCTCAAAGTCCCTCTGTCTCTAACATTTTTTGGGATAATAATCAACTTCTGGTTTTTGACCTTACACGAGAACGTCA
The DNA here is from genome assembly GCA_949752745.1 of Protula sp. h YS-2021. Taxonomy (NCBI): domain Eukaryota; kingdom Metazoa; phylum Annelida; class Polychaeta; order Sabellida; family Serpulidae; genus Protula; species Protula sp. h YS-2021. The sequence goes on along the minus strand of OX457031.1, from coordinate 15,530,539 downwards.
AGGTCATCAAACTTCTGGTTTTTGACCTTACCCGACAACGTCAAGGTCATCAAACTGCTGGATTTTGACCTTACCCGACAACGTCAAGGTCATCAAACTGCTGGTTTTTCACCTTACCCGAGAACGTCAAGGTCATCAAACTGCTGGTTTTGACCTTATCCGAGAACGTCAAGGTCATCAAACTGCTGGTTTTTGACCTTACCCGAGAACGTCAAGGTCATCGAGGAACCTCTCATGTAACGTTGAATAGGACGTAAGGGTCGAAAATGAGCTAAAACTCTCTCTCTCTAACCATGATAGTCAATGTCCGAGTTCAGACCTTGGCTGTGACCAAGAAAAACAAGGTCATCGAGATACCTCTTATCTAACGTTAATTGGGATCGAAGAGTCGAAAATGAGCTCGAAAGGGCTCTTTCTAACAGTTTTCCAAAAAATAATCATGTTACGGTTTTTACTTTAACCGTGACCAACCACGTTTAGGTCACCGAGGTACCTCTTATGCTACATGGTTTTAGTGTCAAAGGATTCAAAATGAGCTCTTAATCGCTCAAAACCCCTTTATCGCTAATCCTTTTGGAGATAAGTCATATTCCGGTTTTTTACCTTGATCGTGACCGAAGAGGTCAGGGTCACCGAGATACCTCCTATGTAACGTTGTTTAGGTGATCGAACATGAGCTGAAACTCAGTCTACCTCTCACCGTTTTCGAGATAATCGACTTCCGGTTTTTGACATTAACCGAGAACGTCAAAGTCATCGAGGTATCTCTTGTTTACCGTTGGTTAGTACCAAAGGGTCAAAAATGAGCTCAAAATCGCTCGAACCGTTTTCGAGGTAATAGTCAACGTCAAGATCATGTCAAGATCACCAAGGTACCTCTTATCTAACGTTCTTCATGCGCAAAGCGTCGAAAGTAACCTTGAAATCCTCTGTCTCTAACCAGTTGCAAGATAATAGTAAATTTTGGTTTCGACCTCGACCGTGACCCAGGTCAAGATCATCGAGGCACCTCTTATGTAACGTTGTTTAGGGCAAGTGTCGAAAATGAGCTCAAATTCGTTCAGTCTGTCACCGTTTTCGAGATAATAATAAACTTCCGGTTTTTCACTTTGATCGTGACCGAGGTCAAGTTCTCCGAGGTACCTCTAATGTAACGTTGTTCAGGCACAAAGAGTCGAAAATGAGCTCTAAATCGAACCGTTTTCGAGGTAATAGTCAGCTTTTTTTACCTTGATTCTGACCATTGTCAAGGTCAGCTAGGTACCTCTTATCTAACGTTGTTTATGCGCAAAGCGTCGAAAATAAGCTTAAAATCCTCTATCTCTTACGAGATAATAGTCGAACTTCTGGTTTTTCACCTTGATCCTGACGGAGAAGGTTGAGCTCCCCGACGTCATTCTTCTGTAACGTTGTTTGGGTCAGAAAGGTTGAAAATGAGCTCATGATAGCTCAGTCTCTAACCATCTTTGAGATAATAATAAGCTTCCAGTTTTTCCCTCGACTGTGACCGAGAAGGTCAAGATCACCTGGGTATCTTTTATATAGCGTTGTTTAGGCCAAAAGGAACGTCAGTTCGCTCAAAATCGCTCTATCTCTAACCGTTTTCGAGACAAGTAGCTTACGTCAGGGTCACAGAGGTGCCTCTTTTGTAACGTCGGTAGCGGTACTTCAGGACACAGGAGCTTTGACCTTTGAGGGTCAAGGTTCATGACTCAAGGGTAGCCCCTTCTTAGTACGCTTTATATATTCAAATTGGGATCTGAGCAATTTTTATGGTCTTTTTCGTGATTAGTAGGCGTTTTGAAAAATATTATGATCTCACTTTGACCTTGACCTTTCAGATCGAAAATATTTGCGGTTTTACCGAGACTCTATGATTGTCTATAACCGAATATAAAGCCCCACTGACTCAAACTTTGGCCTCAATTGGACCTTCACCTTGATCGTTAAGGTAAAATAATGCGGATTCGCCGAGACCTCGTCATACCTCCACACGTGTGCCAAATTCCATAGTCCTCTGTCAAATACTGTAGGACTTTTCTGCAAACCATCCAAAGAAAAAAGGAGAAAAAATAAGAAAGGCCAGAAACTTCAGGAAAAACTACAAAGATATACCCAGTTATAAGCGAAGTTTGCAAATGGAAATAATTTGGAAATAAGTCTGAAACTGTTATATGAAATGGTTCGACACTCGCAAAATAGCATCAGTAAGAGAAAAAAAGCCTGAGATTGTTCTGTGAAATTTTAGAGACTCGTAAAATAACATCAGTCAAAGAAATAAGTCTGAAATTGTTATGTGAAATAATTCGAGACTCGTGAAATGGCATCAGTCAGAGAAATAAGCCTGAGTGTTTTGTGTAATGATTCGAGACTCGTAATATAGCAGAAGTCAGAGAAATTAGCCTGAGATTGTTATGTGAAATGACTCTAGACTCGTAAAATAGCATCAGTCAGAGAAATAGGCCTGAGATTGTTATGTGAAATGATTCGAGACTCGTAAAATAGCACCAGTCAGAGAAATAAGCTTGAGGTTGTTCAAAGTCCAGTCATTATTTATTTACAGATGTGTGTTTCAGAATTTTTTATTTTAAAAATACACTGATATTTTGATATCAAAAATCAATTTTTGTGATTAAAAAATCATTTGCAGATTTCAAAATACAAATTTAAAAAAGTCAATCTGAAATAATGATATCTGAAATAAATTCTTGATCAATAAAAGGAAAATGAATCATTGAGCTCAAAATTGATGTTTTTCTCTCGATTATTTCATTTGTACAATCAAGAATTGAAATTTAGATCTCAAAATCAATTTTAGATGAATATATCTTTATCTCTAAATATTTATTGATGTCAAATTATTTTTGAGATCAAGAATGCATTTAGAGATACGAAAAATACAATTCTTGATATCAAAATAAGGATTTTTCTAAATCAGAAATAATTCTTTATGTCAAAAAATCAATTATTGATATCAAAATTAGTTCTTGATATCAATAATTCAGCACAAAGTGTGAAAATAAAATTCCATAGTTATATGAAATGGTTCGAGACTCGTAAAATAGCATCAGTGATAGAAATAAGCATGAGTGTTATGCGTACTGATTCGAGACCAGCCTCGGTGGCCTAGTGGTTAGAGTGTCCGCCTCGAGACTGGAAGATCGTGGGTTCAAACCCTGGTCGGGTCATACCTAAGACTTTAAAATTGGGACTCCTCCTTGCTACCCTGTGAGGCACTCCACAATGAAGGGTTAGAAGGAGGGCTGGAATGCCCCATTTCAGTATAATGTGGCAGGGGGATCCCGATATGACCATAGCAGTTAAAAGGGATCTAAAGAACAATACATACATATACTGATTCGAGACTCGTAAAATAGCATCAGTCAGAGAAATAAACTCGAGATTGTTAGGTGAAATGGTTCAATACTCGCAAAATAGCATCAGTCAGAGAAATGAGCCTGGGAGTGTTATGCGTTGAATGCCGTTTTAACATTTAATGCTTATTTTCGATATCAAAAGTAAAATAGCATCAGTCAGAGAAATAAGCTTGTAATTGTTAGGTGAAATGATTCAATACTCGTAAAATAGCATTAGTCAGAGAAATGAGCCTGGGAGTGTTATGCATTGAATGCCGTTTTAACATTTAATGCTTATTTTCGATATCAAAATATAATTAATGATATTTATAAACCAATGCAGACCTCAATAATTATACTTTGCTATCGAAAATTGAATTTCAGATGGTAAAATTTATTTTTGAGATCAAACAATCACTTTTACAAGCTCAAAAAACCTTAAGGGAGACACACATTTACATAAAATATAACGAATAGTAATTAAATTTTGGAGATGAAAATTTGAGTTATTGAGATCAATAATAACAACACAATTTTTGATCTAAAGAATTACTTATCTTTCGTGCAGTAAAAAAATTAAAAAATCATTTGCAGATATCAAAATGCAAATTTAAATTGATATCTGAAATAAATTCATGATCAATAAAAGAAAAACAAATTATTGAGCTCTTAGTTGATCTTTACTCTCAATTATTTCATTTTTGCTATAAAAAATTGAATTTTAGATCTGAAAAAATCTTTCAGATATCACTTAATCATTTTTGAGATCAATAAATACTGCTTATATTTATTTATATCAAATCATTTTTTGAGATCAAAAACACATTTAGAGATATCAAAAATACAACTACAGATAGCAAAAATGAATTCTTGATTTCGAAATAAGGATTTCTTAAAATCAAAAATTATTCTTTATGTCAAAAAATCCATTTTTGATATCAAAATTAATTTTTGATATTAATGATTCACCAATAAAGGTGAAAATGGCCTTTCATAGTTATGTGAAATGGTTCGAGACTCATAAAATAGCACCAGTCAGAGAAATGAGCCTGGGAGTGTTATGTATGGAATGCCGTTTTAACATTTAATGCTTATGTTTGATATCAAAATATAATTAAAGATGTCAATAAACCAATGTAAACCTCAATAATTATACTTTGCTATAAATAATTGAATTTTAGATGGCAAAAATTTATTTTTGAGATCAAAAAATAAATTTTACAAACTCAGAAAAACTTTTAAGGGTGACGCACATTTACATAAAATATAACGAATAGTCAATTAAATTTTGGAGATGAAAACTGAGTTATTGAGATCACTAATGACAGCACAATTTTTGGTCTCTCAAGAATTACTTTTCAATTTTTTTTTAATTTAAAAGATTCTGAATACTAGGACCAGTCATTATATATTTACACATGTGTGTTTCTGAATTTTTTATTCAAAAAATGGACTGATATTTTGAATCAAAAATCAATTTTTTTATCAAAAAATCCTTTGCAGATTTCAAAATACCAATTTAAAAAAATCATTATGAAATGATATCTGAAATAAATTCTTGATCAATAGAAGGAAAATGAATTATTGAGCTCAAAATTGATGTTTTTCTCTCGATTATTTCATTTGTACTATCAAGAATTGAATTTCAGATCTCATAATGAATCTTAGATAAATATTTCTTTATCTTTAAATATTTATTGACATCAAATTATTTTTGATATCAAGAATGCATTTAGATATATCAAAAATACAATAACAGATAGCAAAAATTAATTCTTAATCAAAATAAGGAATTTTATAAATCATAAATTAATTCTTCAAAAAATCAATTTTTGATATAAAACTTAGTTCTTGATATCAATAATTCATCATTAAATGTTAAAATGGTATTCCATAGTTATCTGAAATGATTCGAGAATCGTAAAATAGCAACAGTCAGAGAAATAAGCATAGGAGCGTTATGTGTAATGATTCGAGACTCCTAAAATAGCATCATTCAGAAAAGTAAGCTTGAGATTGTTAGATGAAATGATTCGATACTCGTAAAAGAGCATCAGTCAGAGAAGTAAGCCTGGGAGTGTTATGTATGGAATGCCGTTTTAACATTTAATGCTTATTTTCGACATCAAAATATAATTAAAGATATCAATAACCAATCAATAACCAATATAAGCCTCAATAATTATACTTTGCTATCAATAACTGAATTTTAGATGGCAAAATTTGATGGCAAAATTTATTTTTGAGATCAGAAAATCAATTTTACAAACTGAAAAAAAACTTAAAGAGAGAGGCATATTTGCATAAAATATAACGAATAGTCAATTAAATTTTGAATATGAAAACTTCCGAGTTATTGAGATCAATAATAACAATGCAATTTTTGATCTCAAGAATTACTTTTCTTTGTACAGTAAAGAGTTAAAGGAAGATTCTGTATACGAGGACCAGTCATTATTTAATTATAGATGTGTGTTTCTGAATTTTTTATTTTAAAAATATTGATATTTTAATATCAAAAATAATTTTTGTGATCAAAAAATCATTTGCAGATTTCAAAATACAAATTAAAAAAGTCATTCTGAAATAATGATATCTGAAATAAATTCTTGATCAATATAAAATAATGATATCTCAAATAAATTCTTGATCAATATAAAGGAAAATGAATTACTGAAATTAAAATTGATATTTTCTCTCAAATATTTCATTTTTGCTATCAAAAATTGAACTTTAGATTTCATAAAATCAATTTCAAATATCATTTAATCATTTTTGATATCTCTAAATATTTATTGATATCAATTTTTTTAGATCAAGAATACATTGAGATGTCAAACATATAATTACAGATAGCAAAAATTAATTCTTTATACTAAAAAATCATAAATCAATTCTTGATATCAATAATTCCCTAAAAATGTGAAAATGGTATTCCATAGTTATGTGAAATTGTTTGAGACTCGTGAAATAGCAATTGTTTGAGACTCGTAAAATAGAAACAGTCAGGGAAATAAGCCTGAGAGTCTTATGTGTAATGGTTCGAGACTCGTAAAATAGCAACAGTCAGGGAAATAAGCCTGAGAGTGTTAGGTGTAATGGTTCGAGACATGTAAAATAGCATCAGTCAGGGAAATAAGCCTGAGAGTGTTATGTGTAATGGTTCGAGACTCGTAAAATAGCATCAGTCAGGGAAATAAGTCTGAGAGTGTTATGTGTAATTTTTCGAGACTCGTAAAATAGCACCAGGCAGAGAAATATACCTGAGATTATGTGAAATGATTCGCTACTCGTAAAATACCATCAGTCAGACAAATGATTCTCAGATTGTTATGTGAAATGATTCGATACTCAGTCAGAGAAATAAGCCAGAGGGTGTTATGTGTAATGGTTCGAAACTCGTAAAATAGCAACAGTCAGAGAATTAAGCCTGAGGGTGTTATGTATGGAATGTCGTAACATTAAATGCTTATTTTTGATATCAAAATATAATTAGAGATAAACCTATGTAGACCTCAATAATTTATATTTTGCTTCAATAATTGAATTTTAGATGGCAAAAATTTATTTTTCAAAAATCAATTTTACGAACTCAAAAAAACCTTAAGGGAGACGCACATTTACATAAAATACAACGAATAGTCAATTAAATTTTGGAGATGAAAATTTGAGTTATTGAGATCAATGATAACAACACAATTTTTGATCTCAAGAATTACTTTTCTTTTGTACAGTAAAAAATTTAAAAGGAAGATTCTGTATACAAGGGCCAGTGATAATTTATTTACAGATGTTGTTTCTGAATTTTTTATTTAAGAAAAGACCTATTTTGATATCAAAAATCAATTTATGTGATCAGCAAATCATTTGCAGATTTCAAAATATATATTCTGAAATAATGATATCTGAAATAAATTCTTTTTCAATGAAAGGAAATGAATTATTGAGCTCAAAATTGATATTTTTCTCTCAAATACCTCATTTTTGCCATCAAGAATTATTGAATTTTGATCTCAAATATCTATTTCAGATATCATTTAATCATTTTTGAGATCTCTAAATATTTATTGATATCAAATTATTTTTTAGATCAAGAATACATTTAGAGATATCAAAAATATAATTACAGATAGCAAAAATCAATTCTTTATATCAAAAAATCTATTTTTGAGATCAAAAATTAATTCTGATATCAATAATTCCCTAAAAATGTGAAAATGGCATTCCATAGTTATGTGAAATGGTTCGAGACTCGTAAAATAGCATCAGTCAGAAATAACCCTCAGTGTTATGTGTAATGTTTCGATACTCGTAAAATAGCATCAGCTGAGATTGTTCAATAAAAAAGTTTGAAAACAGAACGCGTTGGTCTTTTTTGTGTGCAGATGTTTAAATAATCAGAAAATTGTTTGAAAATGTCGGAGCAATAGGTACATTTAATAACAACGTCATATCTGGACTTGAAATAATATATGATTGCCAATTAAACTTGAGAATTTATTAAAACAGTATAAAATCTAGAACTGGAAAGTATAGTTACGCACTTAATTTAGAACAAGTTTTCGAGCCAACTTCAAAAACCAAGGCAATAACTACCTGGTTACTTTGGTGACCACAAAACATCGATATGTTTCTTGTTCCTGTAACCCCCCCCCCCCCCCCGCCCCCTCCCCCCAAACCCCAACCCCCCTCCAACTCCTGAATATTTAGGAAATATCTCCTTAAAATTCATTGCATTTAACAAGACTAGATACAATAACAACATAGTCGTGTTTGCAACAACACAAAAGCTTAACTACAAGCGTGGTTTAGTGGTAAAGATGAATGCTTTGTATCCCCATTATTTCCCTTCTTGACTGAAAGGGTTGCTCTCTCGCTTTCTGTCTCTCGCTCTCTCTGTCTCTCTGAATATGGCAACAATTCTACTGCTTAAATATTATTTTACCATTGTCTGTTCCAATTGGAGATCACTTTAGTCCACATTAGATATAAAATAATATTCAAAACAAACTGGTGGAACATCGAACATCTGTTAACTGTAGTTATCAACAAAGAAAGCTTATCACTTACATTTTTCACCTGCCCCTAGGATGGGGAAAGGGAGAAGCGTAATTTAGGATCAGACGCGGTCCACACGGAGTGCACATTTCATTGCAAAAGGGCAATTTTCACTCAGTGATCCGGGTTTTGGTGTCCGACGTCTACAGAACCTCAATTTGTCGACGTCCATTCATAGTTGTCCCAAAGACGATGATTCGACGTTAAAAGTCGGCTCTAATTGCGACCGAAGCAATGCTAAAACAACATGGCTTGCACAAAGTCCATTCAACGTTGTGTCCAAGACGTTGCTTAGACGTTGATATGTGGTTGCAACCAGACACTATAAAACTCAATAAATATGGCGATCTTCCATCAACGTTGGATAAATGTCGCGCCCGACGCCGGATCAACGTCATGTTATGGTTGTTTATGCGAGTCAAAGCAACGTCGATCTTCTGACACTGGAAAGATATAGTATATAATATACCTGTGATACAAATCGAGATACAAGCCGTGCCAACTGTGCAGTTGCTTTTTTGTGTTTAGTATTGCATTTACTATGATTCTATTGCATTAACGTTTTTTCATTACCTTCATCCCCGGGTCGTTAAAATTCCAAATAACAATAAAAAGTTATCCCAACTGATGTAAAACATAGGTATCAGAGATGCAAAGCCCTCAGCCAGTCGGAACATTCGAAACAAGGAAAATGGTAGGTTTGGGGCCGGTCACAGGCTCATTTCAATCCTAAACACCAAAAAGAAAAAAGGTGAAAAAAAGATGAACAAAAAACAAAAATATTAACCATGAAAAAGACCAGTTGAGCCACTGTCTTTGGTCGGATATGGCTGATAAGCAATACGAATCTTTATTAGTCCATATACTAGCTATATCTGAAATATCTCAGTAATGGGTAAAGAATTGTAGGCTAGAGAATGTTCACAAGCCATATGTCACCAAACCTGATAATGGTAGAAATATGCAAATTTCAAAGTCCAGCTGAGCCACTGTCCTTGGTTGGATGTGGCTCATATACAATAGGGATCTTTATTTCTTTATATAGTAGCTACATCCGAAATATCTAGTAATTGGTAAAGAATTGTAGGCTAGAGAGTGTTCACAAGCCACATGTTAAGCTAACTTGATAATGATACAAATAAGAAAATTTCCAAGTCCAGCTGAGCCACTCTGCTTCGTCGGATATGGCTCATAAACAATAGGGATCTTCATTACAAGGGTCCATATACAAGCTATATTTAAAATATCTAAACGATTGGCAAAAAATTGTAGGCTAGAGAGTGTGCACAAGGTAAGTGTTAACGGACGGACGGACGGACACGGCCATAGCAATAACCGTTAGTCATTTCATGGCTGAGGGCTAAAAAATCTAGTAAGAACTGGAAACCGACAGACCAGGCGTGTAAAATTATAAAGTAAAAGAATTAACCAAAACAACTCATTACCCAAAACTCATAGCTATTGCTGAAAAATGTCTTTCAGAAGAAATCTTATTATAAAATTTTCAAACAAGAAAGACTTCAAATACTAGCAACGTATAAGTTGCTAATTCAAGCGCTACGTCAAACTGACGTTTTTAGAACCGCTAAATCTTATTTCTTATTCAGAAAAAAGAAGTTTAGCAAATATCGGGTCACCGAAATTTTCAACAACCAAAATAATTCGGCCCTGACTGTTTTTTTAGAGAATACAAATAAGATCGCCGTCCAGCCTGGTCAAATTAAAAAATGCTCCTTGTTGCCATCCAATTTGCATAAAACTGTGGCACATTCTCCACACAATACACATCTATCAAATTCACCAGAAATTCGTAAGTGACCAAAGTAAAAAAAAATACGCCAAAATTTGGCCGCCGAAGCACCAACATTTTGCGAACTATCGCCAAAAAAAGAGAGTTTGACTTAGGCGACACAATGCTTCTGTGAGCGGCAGAACTATAATATAATATCACCTGCAAAACCTATGAAGCGAGACAATGAAAAAGTGTGCCTCGACCAGAGCTTGAACTCGCGACCTCTTGCTCAGCAGGCGAATACACTAACCGCGATACTGTCACCACCACTCCCCGTTGGTGAAGAACACGTTGTGATCATTCTACAATGTGACTGTTTTTGCCAGTGTTTTGTCCAGATCACCATATAAATTACAAGAGTGATGCAGAAACACGAGGGGAACATTCCTGTAAAATTTCAACTCATTCAGGATGGATTTGCAGGTAGACTAGCGTTTTAATTTGTTTTTTCTTACATTTGCCCCAGATTTTGGCCAAATGGCCGAAAAATACAAGTTATGCAGAGCATTACCCAGGGACCATTCCCACCAAATATCAAAACATTTATACCAGAAATGTGGGAAGAGAAGCATTTAGAAGAATTTCTTGCACACTCACACCCAACGGATCTCCGATGTCCCACAAGTTTATCCCAGGTAAACTTGGTAGAGCAGGTTGAGCTAATAAAACCCCTCAATTTTTAATTGATTTGTCTTATTTTTGTATCTTCAAAAGATCATTATAATCTTGTTGACTAGATTTGCTATTAAAGCACAGCGTAGTCAAGACGAAAGCTCCTCCATAGCCGCGAGAGCAGGAATACGAGATCGGGACTAAGAGAGCGGGAATACGAGAGCGGGACTAAGAGAGCGGGAATACGAGAGCGGGACTACGACAGTGGGACTACGAGAGCGGGAATACGAGAGCGGGACTAAGAGAGCGGGAATACGAGAGCGGGACTACGAGAGCGGGAATACGAGAGCGGGACTAAGAGAGCGGGAATACGAGAGCGGGACTACGAGAGCGGGACTACGACAGTGGGACTATGAGTGCGGGAATACGAGAGCGGGACTACGAGAGCGGGAATACGAGAGCGGGACTAAGAGAGCGGGAATACGAGAGCGGGACTACGAGAGCGGGAATACGAGGGCGGGAATACGAGAGCGGGACTACGAGAGCGGGAATACGAGAGCGGGACTACGAGAGTGGGACTACGAGAGCGGGACTACGAGAGCGGGACTATGAGAGCGGGAATACGAGAGCGGGAATACGAGTGCGGGATTGCGAGAGCGGGAATACCCGGGCGGGAATACGACAGCGGGACTACGAGAGCGGGATTGCGAGATCGGGAATACCCGGGCTTGAATACGACAGTGGAAATACGACGGCGGGACACAACAGCGGGAACACGAGAGCAGGAATGAGACGGCGGGAATACCAGGGCGAGAATACGACAGCGGGAATATCAACCTTTCCGTCCCGTCCGACGTTTTATTCACTTTATTTACAACCTTTAGGAAGGAATTTGTCTAAGCATTTGATCTTTATCTAGTATTTTATCACATTAAGAAGATTCGGAACCACAACCATTGCTTTATCACGTCCAAGCGCTCCTGGGCAAGGCTCTGAATAAACAAGTAACACTGCTGTCATAAAAATTCTGAATTTAATTATAACGAATACAAAATTAACTGTAACATGTGTAAATAAAATTCGTATACAGTTAAGACTTGCTCTTTTGATCTGATAAATAGATACCAAAATTTGACTATATCTGATAGGACAACCATTGACGTCATCACCCAAAACTGACAGGCCCTTATTTTCCAGAGATTGTTCGGTAAATCAGTTATGAAACATTAATGTTAACATTAATTTATTTTAGTGTGACAGTGAGGAATCTTTTTCGGTTCTCCCTTCCCATATCCATTATGTTTTTACATAAATAAAATAAAAATAGCACTTAAAACTACTTGACTGTTATCGAATTTCTGATGAACAACAACAAAATCAGTTATGATTATATAAAATTATTTTTCATATCTTAAACAAGAATGTCCAGGGACACTGTGACCACCCGAGATCTGGTGAATGAAGTATCAATCGGCTTGTGGGGTCGCCACAAGCTGTGAAAAATCGGTTACTAACCATTTTTCAAAAACTGGCATTTGCCTCAACTCTAATCTTTCAAAAGTAAATTTTAAGGAAGCCTTAACGTGTGCTTCGCCTAAAACTGAAAGCAATCTGGCTAAAATCACTTGCAGAACTGTTTTAAAAAACTAATCCCTGAAACTTTCAAACGGGGACATGAGGAGAATTTTTTCAGGTTTTTAAAGAAAATTTCACAAGAAGAGCATTATTCTAAAATCTGAATAAATCCAATCAAACTGCAGCAGTCAACGCAGTCTGAAAAATTAGATTTAAAATGCCGTCAACTGGCCAATTTTACGAGAATCGCCAAAAAAAGTAATTTTTCAAACCAGAACCATCTGGTGAAAATTTTAAAGGAATCCAATCAAAAATGTCGGAAAAGACCCATTTTTAAAAATTGCAAAACAAAAATTCTAAATAGCGCGATTTGGCCAATTTTAGCGGATCTCCAAACAAAAAAACAGTTTTTCCAGAGAGAACCACCTAAGAATCAAACCTGTAAAAAATTTTTAAAATCGGATCCAAATTGTAGGGGAAGAAACATTTTGAAAATTGACTGCCAATAAGATAAAAAAAAGTTGCTCCCATTAGGTCAGTTGTTCGTGGATCACCTAACAGTAATTTCCAAGATAGGTCTTAGTGGAGGACATTTATGCAAAACTTGAAAACGATCCGATAACAATAGTGGGAGAAGAATTATTTTGAAACTTACCTGCCGAAACATTTTACATGCCCCCCCCCCCCTCCCCAATTTCCCAATTATCTACGGATCGCCAAAAAAGGTAAATTTTTAAGACAAGTCTACCTGGAGAACATTCGTGGAAAATGTGAAAGGAATCCGATCAAAACTGAGGGAGAAGAAGCATTCGAAGTAAAAGTTTACATACATACATACAGACGACGGATACCCCCCCCCTTCCCCCTCCCCTACGTATATGATAGGACCAACCAGACAAAGTCGGCTGGCCAAAAGTCTCTAAACAAAGATTATTCCGCCAAACTGGCACTATTTTCCTCAAGCTTGCATCACCCTTGTCATGTCACATAAATGCACGGAATTTATATAAAAGAATTAAAAGTAAAGATAGCCTTGGGGATGATTTCAAAAATTCGAAGCAAATCACAAAATTGCCTCATCACCAGAACAGTATAACCCTTCACAAAGCACCACTGGTTGCAATTATGATTCCTAAGCAAAACAGTTTGTTCAGTAGTTTCAGTCACGGGAACGATTTTTTGTTTCCATTTTTAGGCGGCAACTCCTCAAATTCTGCTGATTGGTGAGTTCGGGAAGTCCACAATGATTGTTCCAACACTTTTCCTCGAAAATATAGATACTGAAAGAAATAGCAATCTGCGTTATTTCTTGTACTAGAATCTTAGTTATATGTTTTGTTCGATTGATGCTTTATCCCTACTATGTGTCTTTGGGAATTTTTTTTTTTTTTTTTTTTTTTGGGGGGGGGAGGGTTACAAGTAAATCTATTGATTACTATCTGTCATCTTTGTCTTTCGTTATAAAATAAATCATTGTATTGTTAGGACACTATTATTCACTTGTTATCATGTGGCAAAGTAAGAATCTTCTACTCTGGCGTCATCGGTAGGGTACATTTTCGCAATAAAATACCCAGGACATATCTTTTTTGCGAAACTTCCCGTTAACAAAATCTCACTAACCTCCATCTCGTCCACAATGGACTCGGTGCCTTGAAACGGTCCCTTTGACGAGTCTGCCGTTAATTACAGTCCTTCTGACTGTGCCACTCTCCCCTGTTTAGTCAAGTCCGCAACGCACGGGATGATACCGCTCACGAAATGGTTGAAAAGGAGCCCTCTCACGCTCGCTGATTTATTTGTCAACACCCAAGTTTTAATTGATTTGTCTTATTTTTGCATCTTCAAAAGATCATTATAATCTTGTTGACTAGATTTGTTATTAAAGCACAGCGTAGTCAAGACGAAAGCTCCTCCATAGCCGCGAGAGCAGGAATACGACAGCGGGACTAAGAGAGCGGGAATACGAGAGCGGGACTACGAGAGCGGGAATACGAGAGCGGGAATACGAGGGCGGGACTACGAGAGCGGGAATACGAGAGCGGGACTACGAGGTCGAGACTACGAGAGCGTGGCTACGAGGTCGAGACTACGAGAGCGGAACTACGAGGTCGAAACTACGAGAGCGGGACTACGAGAGCGGGACTACGAGGTCGAGACTACGAGAGCGGGACTACGAGAGCGGGATTACGAGGGCGGGAATACGAGAGCGGGACTACGAGAGCGGGAATACGAGAACGGGACTACGAGGGAGGTAGTAACAGGGCGGGAATAAGAGAGCGGGATTGCGAGATCGGGAATACCCGGGCGGGAATACGACAGCGAGAATACGACAGCGCGAATATCAACCTTTCCGTCCCGTCCGACGTTTTATTCACTTTATTTACAACCTTTTGGAAGGAATTTGTCTAAACATCTGATCTTTGTCTAGTTTTTTATCACATTAAGAAGATTCGGAACCGCAACCATTGCTTTATCACGTCCAAGCGCTCCTGGGCAAGGCTCTGAATAAACAAGTAATAGAAACACTGCTGTCATAAAAATTCTGAATTTAATTCTTCGACTTCAAAACGAATAGAAAATTAACTGTAACATGTGTAAATAAAATTCGTATACAGTTAAGACTTGCTCTTTTGATCTGATAAATAGATACCAAAATTTGACTATATCTGATAGGACAACCATTGACGTCATCACCCAAAACTGACAGGCCCTTATTTTCCAGAGATTGTTCGGTAAATCAGTTATGAAACATTAATGTTAACATTAATATATTTTAGTGTGACAGTGAGGAATCTTTTTCGGTTCTCCCTTCCCATATCCATTATGTTTTTACATAAATAAAATAAAAATAGCACTTAAAACTACTTGACTGTTATCGAATTTCTGATGAACAACAACAAAATCAGTTATGATTATATAAAATTATTTTTCATATCTTAAACAAGAATGTCGAGAGACACTGTGACCACCCGAGATCTAGTGAATAAAGTATCAATAGGCTTGTGGGGTCGCCAAAAAGGCGTAGTAGCTTTAAAAAAAAATCGGTTACTAACCATTTTTGAAAAACTGGCATTTGTCTAAACTCTAATCTTTCAAAAGTAAATTTCAAAGAAGCTTTAACGTGGGCCTTCGCCTAAAACTGAAAGCAATCTGGCTAAAACCACTTGCAGAACTGTTTTAAAAAACTCCAATCCCTGAAACTTTCAAACGGGGACATTAGGCCAATTTTTTCAGGTTTTTAAGGAAAATTTCACAAGAAGAGCATTATTCTAAAATCTGAAAAAATCCAATCAAACTGCAGCAGTCAACGCAGTCTGAAAAATAAGATTTAAAATGACGTCAACTGGCCAATTTTACGAGAATCGCCAAAAAAGTAACTTTTCTAACCAGAACCATCTAGTGAAAATTTGGCAGGAATCCAATCAAAAATGTCAGAAAAGAGCCATTTTTTAAAAATTGCCAAACAAAAATTTCTAAATGGCGTGATTTGGCCAATTTTTAACGGATCTCCAAAAAAAAGCAACTTTTCCAGAGTTAACCACCTAGGAAACAATCCTGCAAAATTTTAAAGGAATTTGTATCCAAATTGTAGGAGAATAAACATTCTGAAAATTGACCGCCAACAAGATACAAATAGTTGCTCCCATTAGATCAGTTGTTCGTGGATCGCCTAACAGTAATTTTCAAGATAGGTCTTAGTAGAGAACATTAATGCAAAATTTGAAAACGATCCGATAAGAATAGTGAGAGAAGAAGTATTCTGAAAGTTACCTGTCGAAACATTTTACATGCACCTCCCCTCCCCCAACCCCACCAGCCCCCCCCCCTCCACCTCATTTCCTAATTTTCTACGGATCGCCAACAAAGGAAAACTTTTAAGACAAGTCAACCAGGAGAACATTCGTGGAAAATTTGAAAGGAATCCGATCAAAACTGAGGGAGAAGAAGCATTTGAAGTAAAAGTTTATATACATACATACAAACAGACAACTGATAGCCTCCTCCCCCCCCCCCCCCTACGTATATGATAGGACCAACCAGACAAAGTCAACTGGTCAAAAAGTCGAGACTCTAAACAAAGATTATTTCGCCAAACTGGCACTATTTTCCTCAAGCTTGCATCACCCTTGTCATGTCACATAAATGCACGGAATTTATAAAAAGAATTAAAAGTAAAGAAAGCCTTGGGGATGATTTCAAAAATTCGAAGCAAATCACAAAATTGCCTCATCACTAGAACAATATAACCCTTCACATAGCACCACTGGTTGCAATTATGATTCCAACGCAAAACAGTTTGTTCAGAGTTTCAGTCACGGGAACGATTTTTTTGTTTCCATTTTTAGGCGGCAACTCCTCACATTCTGCTGATTGGTGAGTTCCGGAAGTCCACAATGATTGTTCTAACACTTTTCCTCGAAAATATAGATACTGAAAGAAATAGCAATCTGCGTTATTTCTTGTACTACATTCTTAGATATATGTTTTGTTCGCTTGATGCTTTATCCCTACTATGTGTCTTTGGGATTTTTTTTTTTTTTTTTTTGGGGGGGGGGGGGTTACAAGTAAATCTATTGATTACTATCTGTCATCTTTGTCTTTCGTTATAAAATAAATCATTGTATTGTTAGTACACTATTATTCACTTGTTATCATGTGGCAAAATAAAACACTTCTACTCTGGCGTCATCGGTAGGGTACATTTTCGCAATAAAATACCCAGGACATATCTTTTTTGCGAAACTTCCCGTTAACAAAATCTCACTAACCTCCATCTCGTCCACAATGGACTCGGTGCCTTGAAACGGTCCCTTTGACGAGTCTGCCGTTAATTACAGTCCTTCTGACTGTGCCACTCTCCCCTGTTTAGTCAAGTCCGCAACGCACGGGATGAAACCGCTCACGAAATGGTTGAAAAGGAGCCCTCTCACGGTCGCTGATTTATTTATCAACTGCAAAGTGCAAAAGATTGCAAAGTTTCAACCAGTGTCAGTTACAGGAGTGTGCCCGATGTCACTCCTACCGGAAAATCCCTGGATCTGATCACACGACAGTACGTCACAGTACATGTCACGAGGACATGGCAGCATGCGACAGCTCAGCCCGGTGTAACTCCTGCCGGGAAATCCCGAGGTCTAATCACACGACAGTACGTCACAGTAAACGTCACGAGGACATGACAGCATGCCACAGCTCAGCCAGGTGTCACTCCTACCGGGAAATCCCGAGATCTAATCACACGACAGTACGTCACAGTACACGTCATGAGGACATGACAGCATGGGACAGCTCAACCCGGTGTCACTCCTACCGAGAAATCCCGAGGTCTAATCACACGACAGTACGTCACAGTACACGTCACGAGGACATGACAGCATGCGACAGCTCAGCCCGATGTCACTCCTACCGGGAAATCCCGAGATCTAATCACACGACAGTACGTCACAGTACACGTCACGAGGACATGACAGCATGCGACAGCTCAGCCAGGTATCACTCCTACCGGAAAATTCCGAGATCTAATCACACGACAGTACGTCACAGTACACGTCACGAGGACATGACAGCATGCGACAGCTCAGCCCGGTGTCACTCCTACCGGGAAATCCCGAGATCTAATCACACGACAGTACGTCACAGTACACGTCACGAGGACATGGCAGCATGCGACAGCTCAGCCCGGTGTAACTCCTGCCGGGAAATCCCGAGGTCTAATCACACGACAGTACGTCACAGTAAACGTCACGAGGACATGACAGCATGCGACAGCTCAGCCAGGTGTCACTCCTACCGGGAAATCCCGAGATCTAATCACACGACAGTACGTCACAGTACACGTCATGAGGACATGACAGCATGGGACAGCTCAACCCGGTGTCACTCCTACCGAGAAATCCCGAGGTCTAATCACACGACAGTACGTCACAGTACACGTCACGAGGACATGACAGCATGCGACAGCTCAGCCCGATGTCACTCCTACCGGGAAATCCCGAGATCTAATCACACGACAGTACGTCACAGTACACGTCACGAGGACATGACAGCATGCGACAGCTCAGCCAGGTATCACTCCTACCGGAAAATTCCGAGATCTAATCACACGACAGTACGTCACAGTACACGTCACGAGGACATGACAGCATGCGACAGCTCAGTCCGGTGTAACTCCTGCCGGGAAATCCCGAGTTCTAATCACACGACAGTACGTCACAGTAAACGTCACGAGGACATGACAGCATGCGACAGCTCAGCCAGGTGTCACTCCTACCGGGAAATCCCGAGATCTAATCATACGACAGTACGTCACAGTACACGTCATGAGGACATGACAGCATGGGACAGCTCAACCCGGTGTCACTCCTACCGAGAAATCCCGAGGTCTAATCACACGACAGTACGTCACAGTACACGTCACGAGGACATGACAGCATGCGACAGCTCAGCCCGATGTCACTCCTACCGGGAAATCCCGAGATCTAATCACACGACAGTACGTCACAGTACACCTCACGAGGACATGACAGCATGCGACAGCTCAGCCAGGTATCACTCCTACCGGAAAATTCCGAGATCTAATCACACGACAGTACGTCACAGTACACGTCACGAGGACATGACAGCATTCGACAGCTCCACCCGGTGTCACTCCTACCAGGAAATCCCGAGATCCAATCACACGACAGTACGTCACAGTACACGTCACGAGGACATGACAGCATGCGACAGCTCAGTCCGGTGTCACTCCTACCGGGAAATCCCGAGATCTAATCATACGACAGTACTTCACAGTACACGTCACGAGGACATGACAGCATGGGACAGCTCAGCCCGGTGTCACTCCTACCGGGAAATCCCGGGATCTAACCACACGACAGTACGTCACAGCACACATCACGGTGACATGACAGCATGCGACAGCTCAGCCCGGTGTCACTCCTACCGAGAAATCCCGAGATCTAATCACACGACAGTGCGTCACAGTACACGTCACGAGGACATGACAGCATGGGACAGCTCAGCCCGGTGTCACTTCTAACAAGAAATCCCGGGATCTAATCACACGACAGTACGTCACAGTACACGTCACGAGGACATGACAGCATGCGACAGCTCAGCCCGGTGTCACTCCTACCGGGAAATCCCGAGGTTTTATCACACAACAGTACGTCACAGTACACGTCACGAGGACATGATAGCATGCGACAGCTCAGCCCGGTGTCACTCCTACCGGGAAATCCCGAGATCTAATCACACGAAAGTACGTCACAGTACACGTCACGAGGACATGACAGCATGCGACAGCTCAGCCCGGTGTCACTTCTACCGAGAAATCCCGAGGTCTAATCACACGACAGTACGTCGCAGTACACGTCACGGGGACATGACAGTATGCGATAGCTCAGCCCGGTGTCATTCCTACCGGGAAATTCTGGGATCTAATCACACGACAGTACGTCACAGTACACGTCACGAGGACATGATAGCATGCGACAGCTCAACCCGGTGTCACTCCTACCGGGAAATCCCGAGATCTAATCACACGACAGTACGTCACAGTACACGTCACGAGGACATGACAGCATGCGACAGCTCAGCCCGACGTCACTCGTACCGGAAAATCCCGGGATCTAATCACACGACAGTACGTCACAGTACACGTCACGAGGACATGACAGCATGCGACAGCTCAGCTCGGTGTCACTCCTACCGGGAAATCCCTGGATCTAATCAGACGACAGTACGTCACAGTACACGTCACGAGGACATGACAGCATGCGACATCTCCGCCCGATGTCAGTCCTACCGATAATTCCCGAGATCTAATCACAGGACAGTACGTCACAGAATACGTCACGAGGACATGACAGCATGCGACAAATCAGCCCGACGTCACTCCTACCGGGAAATCCCGAGATCTAATCACACGACAGTACGTCACAGTAAACGTCACGAGGACATGACAGCATGCGACAGCTCAGCCCGGTGTCATCGCTCCGGGACATCCTGGGATCTAATCACACGACAGTACGTCACAGTACACGTCACGATGACATGAAAAGCATAGAACATTTCAGCCCGACGCCACTCGTACCGGAAAATCCCGGGATCTCATCACACGACAGTACGTCACAGTACACGTCACGAGGACATGACAGCATGCGACAGCTCAGCTCGGTGTCACTCCTACCGGGAAATCCCTGGATCTAATCACACGACAGTACGTCACAGTACACGTCACGAGGACATGACAGCATGCGACATCTCCGCCCGATGTCACTCCTACCGATAATTCCCGAGATCTAATCACAGGACAGTACGTTACAGAATACGTCACGAGGACATGACAGCATGCGACAGCTCAGCCCGGTGTCACTCATACCGGGAAATCCCGAGATCTAATCACACGACAGTACGTCACAGTACACGTCACGAGGACATGACAGCATGAGACAGCTCATCCCGGTGTCACTCGTTTCGGGACATCCCGGGATCTAATCACACAACAGTACGTTACAGTACACGTCACGAGAACACGACAGCGTGCGACAGCTCAGCAGGGTGTCACTCCTACCGGGAAATCCCGAGTTCTGATCACACGACAGTACGTCACAGCACACGTCACGATGACATGAAAAGCATAGAACAGCTCAGCCCGACGTCACTCGTACCGGAAAATCCCGAGATCTAATCACACGACGGTACGTCACAGTACACGTCACGAGGACATGACAGCATGCGACAGCTCAGCCCGGTGTCACTCCTGTCGAGAAATCCCGAGGTCTAATCAGACGACAGTACGTCACAGTACACGTCACGATGACATGAAAAGCATAGAACAGCTCAGCCCGACGTCACTCGTACCGGAAAATCCCGAGATCTAATCACACGACAGTACGTCACAGTGCACGTCACGAGGACATGACAGCATACGACAGCTCAGCCCGGTGTCACTCCTGTCGAGAAATCCCGAGGTCTAATCACACGACAGTAGTCACAGCACACGTCACGATGACATAAAAAGCATAGAACAGCTCAGCCCGACGTCACTCGTACCGGAAAATCCCGGGATCTAATCACACGACAGTACGTCACAGTGCACGTCACGAGGACATGACAGCATACGACAGCTCAGCCCGGTGTCACTCCTGTCGAGAAATCCCGAGGTCTAATCACACGACAGTAGTCACAGCACACGTCACGATGACATAAAAAGCATAGAGCAGCTCAGCCCGACGTCACTCGTACCGGAAAATCCCGGGATCTAATCACACGACAGTACGTCACAGTACACGTCACGAGGACATGACAGCATGCGACAGCTCAGCCCGATGTGCCTCGTACCCGGAAATCCCGGGATCTAATCACACGACAGTACGTCACAGTACACGTCACGAAGACATGACAGCATGCGACAGCTCAGTCCGGTGTCACTCCTACCGGGAAATCCCGAGATCTAATCACACGACAGTACGTCACAGTACACGTCACGAGAACATAACAGCATGCGACAGCTCAGCCCGGTGTCACTCCTACCGACAGTTTATCAATAATTTGTCCGTTTATATTCATCCTGAAATTCTAGTGCTATTTTTTCCTTCAGATTTGGTAGGTTTTTTGCCGGATAAGATATTATGTATGTTCATTTTTGCTTTAAGAAGTCGTTTATTAAGCTTCTGTGTACACAGCGGTCTTGTCCTACCTCGTATTCGTTCCCGTGTCGTGTGAACGCACGGGACACACCCTAAAGCTGTTGCCAAGACGTAAACTTTATTTTCAATAAAAACGAGTAAATAATCACTGTTTGTTTAAGCAAAGTATGATTAAGTTTAGGGTATTATATTATTATATCATATTATTACATTGTGACATACGTTATATAATTTGAGTCAGTTACCCAAAACCTGAATATGAATCGGAGCTGTTTTGATTGGTCAAAAGGAAAGAAATCATTTCAAATTCACGCGGTATGTTATATCGTATTTTATAGCAAAGTGAAATTACTCACATGTTAAGACTATCGTTTTATTTCGTAAAACGAGCTTTTACGAGTAAAAGCGCAATTCGCGTTCTCCACTTTTAATGGGTTCCCTTCCAGTAATATTTACCACGCAATATAAAAAAGAACTTTTTGAGGTACTGTTCAAGATACTCTAACCCTTCCATCCATCCTTTGGCCAATCAGAATGCCCGAGACGTCGTCTGCTAGTCTCGTATAAACGACATTCCCTTTTTAGCCCAAAAGGCGATAAAACACGCCCAGGCTAGTTGGGGATGGATGGGACGGGTTAAAATCAAAGTTAAAAGTGGAGAACGCGAATTGCGCTTTTACTCGTAAAAGCTCGTTTTACGAAATAAAACGATAGTTTTACTTCGCAAAAGCTTTTAATTCGCTTATCTCCACTTTTAATGGGACTTGAGTCCGGAGCAGGGGAGCCTGCCATTCTTGAACTGCCCAAAAAGGTCGCGAATTACACTATGGCTTGTAAAATCTCATTGCATGTAGGCGAGGAGTGCTGTGCACTCGACGCAAAAGAAGAAATAAAACTTGTCAGCTAAGTTTCAATTCTTTAATGATTTCCTAAATAAAGTCCGGAGGCGCACCATTCCGGTCTATCAACATAAGGTAAAATCGTAACAAAGTAAAAATATCACAGCAACTGTCAGTTGAGATGAGAAGGCTTCCAACCATGCCATCATCTTTTTTGAGAACTATCACCATCCCCCTCTAACCGCCCACCGGATGGATCCCTTCCTCAAGTTCTCACTATTCACTTGCTATGTATTGATGAACAATTAGGTTTATTTAGAAGTACTACAAAACGATCGTAAATCCATAGGAATTACGCAAATAAACTCTTTGACACTTCTAGTAAAGTGACTGAAGTGTCTTACAAGACATGCAATTCAAACTTGAAAAAAGAAAGCGAGTCCGCTGTCTAACTTTTCTTCTTCTCATTTGATAAATTACCACGTTTATTTGAAATAAACTCGTAGCGATTGACTAGATAGTACTAAAACTACTGTAAATCGTCATAAAATGAAAAACAGAAAATTTTGCTTATTTATGACTGTTTTCCTATATGGGGCCGTTATGGTCCCATAAGCCCATAATGACACTATGGTACCTCATACCATGAACCATAAACCGGCTTTCGGCCTTCCGGCTACAACGGGTGTACGGTCACTGGGTACGTCTGGGACCGACATGGTCCCCCCCCCCCCTTTCTTTCTGAAAAACATGAAGAAAGGAGATCAAAACTTAAGCATCCGAGTAGCCGTAAGACCGAAGACTGGGCTGTACTCATTACACATGCGATCCTGAACACTTCGGAGTAAATAAATGCTTAATTAAACATAACCGTCCAGCGTTCGTCCGTAACTTAATATAAGCACGGACCGAAATGGTCCGAAGGACCTGAGCGAAAGGCGAAATGTTCAGAGTAAGAAGGAAAGACCTTCTTGTAGGTTGTTACTTTCGTGGCTTGTTGTTGTTGTTACTGTTCCCATTACGGCCCTTGGAGAAGTTACTCTTGTGCTTGCCCTTGTTCTTAAACTTGGGAGAAGCATTCCTACAACAGAAACACTCAGCCTGTAATGGTCGTTTCTGAAGCCACGAACGGTCCTAATGAATATAAGCCAGACAATTCATCTTGAGAAAAATCTTTCAGATAGTATTCAACAAACGAGTTGGGGGAAACCCAACAACCTGTTTTTAATATATCCGAAAGGGACACGTTACGTACCGCCCTGAGGGAATTGGCTACTTGCCTTACCTGATGGGCTTTGATGTTCGATTCCCCTAACGGGTTAGGGTCGATTTGTGCATCGTCATAGGCTGCCAAAATGATCCTTTTAATATAATTTGAGATCGACTGTTTCGAAAGATCTTTGCTAAATTTCGGCATAAAAGAAATGATGAGAGCCTTCTGATTTTTTGATCTGTAGGCCTCTGACATTTCTAAATACTGTTGCAGCGCTTTGACGGAACACAAAGAGACCAGACCGTCTGAGTCGGGGTCATCTGGTAGGGATGGGAGAGTAATGTGATCGAACGTTCCCATCCCTTGGGTCATGATGTGGGTTTTTCCCATGCATCCTGCTCTAGGGACTAGGGTGACCTTCTCCCATGTACCCTTATCTTTATTTACCTTTCTGTCCAGGGCATGGATTTCGCCTCTTCTTTTGCCCGAAGCTAAAGCCAATAAAAACGTGAATCTTAACGTTGCGTTTTTTGCTGAAATCACGTCCTTACTAAAAACATCTGGGTGCTGAAGATACTGTAAGACTAACGATAAATCCCACTGCGCTATGTTGGATGGGCAGGGTGGGGAGTTTACTTTAAAATGTCTTACTAGCTGTGATAGGGATGTATCTTCGCCCGGGTCGTAGCCTGTAGACGCTTTGAGTCTTGACCCTATAGCGGCCCTATAGCCCTCGATGGAACCTACCTTTAATTTCACCTCCGTGAAAAGGTGATCGAGGAAATCCGCTACCACTGCTGGGCTAGCCTGAAACGGATCTAGCTTAGAAGTGCTACACCAAGCGGCAAATTTATTCCACTGCGACCTGTAAACTTTGGCCGTCGAACCCTTGTGACTGTTTACTATTTTCTCTCTCACCTGCTTAGAAAAACCCTTGTTTTTCAGAAAGGTCTGGTCAGACACCATAGGTGGAGGTTCAGTAAGCGAGGGGAGGGGTGGAAGTGATGCCAATGGGGTTGTGATAGCAACTCGTTGTGGCATGGGATCGGTATCGACCTTACTACCTTGCAATGGAGTAGGAGGGCGAACCATGGGGCTTCCGGTGTCCATGGAGCAATGAGTAATAGGAACGGTGGTTTCAACTCGATTACTCTCTGCAAGACTTGCCCTAAGATCGCTTGTGGGGGAAAAGCATACAGTGCCTCGTCCCGTGGCCACTGACAATTGAGGGCGTCTACTGCCCAAGCTGCTGGGTCCGGGCAAGGAGACACGTACCGGGGAAGTTGGGTGGTCATAGCGTTTGCAAACAGATCCAGAGTCGGGGCACCCCATGGGGATTGGTGTGTCACCCACTGAAAGGACCGAGGGGATAGGCACCACTCGGTGTTGATAACTTGACCCTGTCTGGAGGCTAAGTCCGCTAGGACATTTAATTTCCCGGCCAGGTGACGGGCGGAAACGGTCACCTGTTCCTCCCTGGCCTTTGTAAGAATTTGGAACGCAAGTTTGGACAGGGACCGTGATTTGGTACCCCCCTGCTTGTTGAGGTAAGCTATGGCTGTGGAATTGTCTAACCGAAAGAGGACTGCCTTGTTTCTGAGTTGGTTGGTCAGTTTGGTTAGGGCAATCCAGACTACCCGAAGCTCCAGCCAGTTTATGTGGTAGGACTGAAGCGAGGGTGGCCATTTGCCCTTCCATACCTGACCATTCCAATAAATTCCCCACCCCGAATGGGACGCATCGGTCTGAGTCTCTATCTCCGGGGTGGGGGCTGAAATGGCATTCCTTCGGACATAATTAGAACGTCGCACCACCACTGTAGGGCTTGTAGGGTTACCTGTGAAACTTGCATCCTTGCTGCGGGTGAACGACCCTGATGCAACGCCCATCTTACCTGGCTTTGAAATGGCCTGTAATGGAGACGGCCCAGGGGGACTGTCTTCTCTGTTGCCACTAACAGGCCAAGGAGAGATTCCATGGCCTGTAATCTCACCTTCTTTCCTGGGGAAATACCTTTTATGGCATCTGCAATTCTCTGGCGGCGTTCTGGCGTAGGGAACGCCTTTGCTATTGCCAGATACCATAACTCCCCTAGAAAGGTAATGGACTGTTTGGGGGTTAGTTCGGACTTGGCTAGGTTTACTACTAGACCTACCTCTAGTGCCTTGCGAACTAAAGACATTGTATGATTCTCGGTTACCTGCCTGTCTTGATTCGCCAGAAACCAGTCGTCCAGATACTGAAAGACTAACATCCCTTCTAGCCGTGCCCATGTTTTCAGTACTTTCATGACCTTGGAGAAAACGTACGGGGCCGTAGCCAGACCGAAGGGAAGTGCCAGAAACCAAAATCGTCTTTTCCCTACTTGAAAGGCTAGGAATTTTCTTGCCGAGCGATGAAGAGGAATATGGAGGTAAGCATCGGAGAGATCTATGGAGGTACCCCACATCCCTTCCCGTAATGACCCTTTTATCACCTGGGCTGTGTCCATCTGAAAGGTGATCACTCGGAGAAAACCGTTTATGGGGGAGAGGTCGATTACTAGCCTCCACCCTCCGGATTTCTTGGGAACCAGAAAAACCCGGCTGAAAAAGCCCATTTGATTTTCTGGCATTTCCTCTATCGCCTGTTTTTGAGTCAAGCTCAATAGCATTTCTTGGAGAGCTCGGTCTTTTTCTGACCCCTTGGCGTAAGAGGTGACTAGTTGTTTTGGCGCATGGGCGGTTAGGGGAATAGGGCACCTGAGCCCGTTCCGGTCTCGTTTGAAAGGTAGGGAGTAACCTCTCTTTAACCAACGTACTACCCTTCGAGACGCCCCCATTTCTGCCCATTGCTGCCAAAACTTTCCTAGTCTTCCTCCTACGGGCAAGGAGGCGTTTAAGGAAAGTAAATTTTCCAAGTCTCTTAAGTTTGCTAAAGTATCGCCAGGAGATGAGGGAATCTCGTGACGGTACTTTGATTGGCTGCTACCTGAACGACTGTGGAGCCGGACCCTCTGTCTTGCTGCCGGGGCTGGGTTTCGGTTTCTTGACAGGGGGCTGTTGTGGCTGCGCACTCGGCTTAGACTGTGCCGGAGAGGACTGTTGTGGTCTCTTCCTCTTCAGTGGACGTTTGAAGGAGGAGCGAGACATCCTGGACATCAGAGCATAATCTTGCGAAAGCGAACGACTTTCCTGGTTCACCCTCTCTATCTCGGCGGGAGGAAATAGCTCTCGTTCCTCCAGGATAGGGGCATGACGCAGATCCCGTAAACCTTTGACACTAGACCAGCAGTGCTGGAGAAAGGCATCTCGACGTAGGTAGACCATTGACGTCATCAAAAAGGTGGAAAGTTTGACCACGTCTCGGGTAGCTAAGGCCAGGCATTCCATCAATTTAGCAGACACGGGATCACTAAGGCGAAGTTCTTCCCAACGCGACTTTAGTGCTTTAAGTGCATGATCTTGAAATGACATAATGTTCAGGATGTGGCGAGAAGATGCCTCGATGGTCTTGGCGTCTTTCTCCACTAATGGAATGTCTGAGTCACTACGCACTGTGGGCATCCAGACTGTACGCTTCACGGGCTGTTCCAGTGCCTCTAGGGGAATTTTTTCATCCGCTGACCGATATGGGCCTGGTCGTACTAGGCAATGTTTAGATAAATGGAAACGCGACAGTGTGCGACCCTCACCGGCGTCCATCTTCTTGAACTCTTTCGCGCGGACCGTGACAGCATGAGCAATGCCCTCGCTGGTGGCTAGTGCAATAAAAGAGTCGTGTTGTGGTGGAGCGGCCTGAGATGTCATACGAATGGGCGGATCCTCCTTATCTAAATTTGGGGAGCCACAGGAGACCTCTGCTAAGCGGGCTATCTCTTGAATGGCATCCCTGAACGGCACGTCTTCTGGTGCAATCGTAGAAGCAGAACTCGAGGGGGCCGCGTCCTCGACCGATGGGGCAAGGTCTGGTGGAGAGGGAGTACGGATGGGCCGTCTGCCCGCTGCCGCTGGATCTCTCCAAAGTCGATGCCCTTGGCCGGGAGAACGCACCTGCTCCACTGCCCGTAACGGCAAATGACAACGGGAATGTACTGACGTACCCTCGGAGACTTCTTCCCCGTCTTCCACCTCCGACTCCTGTTCATCAGATGCTGCTTCTGGGAGTTGGGATTGTGGAAAATGTGACATGTGGGGTTCCCCTACTGGGGTGTAAATTTCTTTCTCCCTGTTGCTTGGGACTGCTGCTAGGGGAGAATTTTCCATCGGCCCGATTTCCTCATCATCTTCCAGCAATGCAGAGACTTGGCTGATGGTGACCGTTTCGGGAATATCCACGTTAGAGTCCAGCGGGAGGTGAGGTACAGGCGAGCCCTTCGAGACGCCCCCATTTCTGCCCATTGCTGCCAAAACTTTCCTAGTCTTCCTCCTACGGGCAAGGAGGCGTTTAAGGAAAGTAAATTTTCCAAGTCTCTTAAGTTTGCTAAAGTATCGCCAGGAGATGAGGGAATCTCGTGACGGTACTTTGATTGGCTGCTACCTGAACGACTGTGGAGCCGGACCCTCTGTCTTGCTGCCGGGGCTGGGTTTCGGTTTCTTGACAGGGGGCTGTTGTGGCTGCGCACTCGGCTTAGACTGTGCCGGAGAGGACTGTTGTGGTCTCTTCCTCTTCAGTGGACGTTTGAAGGAGGAGCGAGACATCCTGGACATCAGAGCATAATCTTGCGAAAGCGAACGACTTTCCTGGTTCACCCTCTCTATCTCGGCGGGAGGAAATAGCTCTCGTTCCTCCAGGATAGGGGCATGACGCAGATCCCGTAAACCTTTGACACTAGACCAGCAGTGCTGGAGAAAGGCATCTCGACGTAGGTAGACCATTGACGTCATCAAAAAGGTGGAAAGTTTGACCACGTCTCGGGTAGCTAAGGCCAGGCATTCCATCAATTTAGCAGACACGGGATCACTAAGGCGAAGTTCTTCCCAACGCGACTTTAGTGCTTTAAGTGCATGATCTTGAAATGACATAATGTTCAGGATGTGGCGAGAAGATGCCTCGATGGTCTTGGCGTCTTTCTCCACTAATGGAATGTCTGAGTCACTACGCACTGTGGGCATCCAGACTGTACGCTTCACGGGCTGTTCCAGTGCCTCTAGGGGAATTTTTTCATCCGCTGACCGATATGGGCCTGGTCGTACTAGGCAATGTTTAGATAAATGGAAACGCGACAGTGTGCGACCCTCACCGGCGTCCATCTTCTTGAACTCTTTCGCGCGGACCGTGACAGCATGAGCAATGCCCTCGCTGGTGGCTAGTGCAATAAAAGAGTCGTGTTGTGGTGGAGCGGCCTGAGATGTCATACGAATGGGCGGATCCTCCTTATCTAAATTTGGGGAGCCACAGGAGACCTCTGCTAAGCGGGCTATCTCTTGAATGGCATCCCTGAACGGCACGTCTTCTGGTGCAATCGTAGAAGCAGAACTCGAGGGGGCCGCGTCCTCGACCGATGGGGCAAGGTCTGGTGGAGAGGGAGTACGGATGGGCCGTCTGCCCGCTGCCGCTGGATCTCTCCAAAGTCGATGCCCTTGGCCGGGAGAACGCACCTGCTCCACTGCCCGTAACGGCAAATGACAACGGGAATGTACTGACGTACCCTCGGAGACTTCTTCCCCGTCTTCCACCTCCGACTCCTGTTCATCAGATGCTGCTTCTGGGAGTTGGGATTGTGGAAAATGTGACATGTGGGGTTCCCCTACTGGGGTGTAAATTTCTTTCTCCCTGTTGCTTGGGACTGCTGCTAGGGGAGAATTTTCCATCGGCCCGATTTCCTCATCATCTTCCAGCAATGCAGAGACTTGGCTGATGGTGACCGTTTCGGGAATATCCACGTTAGAGTCCAGCGGGAGGTGAGGTACAGGCGAGCCCGACATCGCTGCAACTGACTGAATCTCCGGAGGAGGACGAGAAACCGTAGCTGATGGTTTAGGCTTTTGTCTTTGACTAAGCAGACTCTCCTGCTTCTGAACTTGATTCTGTAAATCCAAAAGTTGCTTTTGCAGTTGCGATTGCATAGACAAGAACGCTGAAAATTCACTCGGGAGACGCTGTAGCTGAGGAGGGGGGGATAAGTCCTCTCGCGGGGGAATGCCTAACTGGCCTGTAACCGCCGAAAGCACTGTTCCCGTATCCTTATGCGTTAAAGTCACTTGTTCCTCAGACGGGGACTTAAACGCCCCTCCTGGACTGCCACTGGGTTTCACTCTAGGAGGTGAGGCCCATGCCTCGCGGAGATGATCCCGTTCTTGCCCTTCCGGGATGTCCAATTCTGCTACAGTCTCAGAAAATGCACGTCCTTTACTCTTGGATTTTTTATGTCTCTTAACTGGCGTAGCGGATTCCGATTCTGCACCAGTGTCTATGTGTACGGGGTGGAGACCTGGCCGAGAATAACGGAGCTAGCCTTCTTCATGGTATCCTGAATAAATTCACGAGTAACAAACGAAGCTGACGAAAGGAATTTGCGCTTATCCCTCCTGCGCTCGTTCTTGGTCCTATTCCGTAATAGGACTTTCCAATCTTCTGGAGTAAGATGTAGGCACTCGCCGCACGGGCTGTCTGGCTCGCACAGAGGTATTCCACTATTCCGTCTACAGCGGTCGCAGATGGAGTGGGGGTTACACGCAGTTGGAGGATGGATACACTGAGGCAGTAACGGTGGAGAATGTAGACTGGCCTCTGTCATATCTGAAATGCAAGCAGAGAAAAAGAACGGTGAGAATATGTAGTATAAAACAACGCACAATACTACATTTCTCAGTGCTTTGCTTCAACTGCAAGCTTTACCCTCCAAGCTGTGTTTACAATTGCTTAAACACCGCAATAACTCGCTGGGTCTAAGGAAAAGACCGGGCCGTAACGGGCTGGACCGTAATGGCACTACCCGTGTCGGATATGGATCTCTCTTGCCTCAGATGCACCTGGGACCATCGGACCGTAACGGGTTTGTGAATCCCGTTGGACCAGAATGGTCTTCTCGCACCCGTGACCGTATGACCACAATGGGAAAACGGTCCTGGCAAAGAAAATGACCCTCAGACGTCACAGAAAACGTCTCTTTTCGTCGGAGAACGCTGTCAGACTTGCAGAACCTGCTCTACGAAGACTGAGAAGCGACCCATGGAGTAAAGCTTAAGCAAAAACTGGCCATTTCCGCGATGACACAGCTGGCTGGTAAAGCTTGGAGTCTGATCAGGTCCAGCAGCCTGAAAAGATCCTACTCCTAGACGAACTGAGGTGGAACTGGTAAGTTCCTCAATCTGAATGAAAGTGGAGAAAGAGGCGCACTTCTCGGGACTAGGAAGTGTCTCCGTGATCGTGCAAACTCAACCTAATCAGACCGAAGAGTAAGATGTCGAATTAACACACTTCGGCTCCATAAATTTATCCCAACGCACAAAAATAGATAAAATAATCCATAAGGCAGTGAATTAAGTAAAAAATGAAGCAATTCGCACCTTAAACCAGTTCCCTTGCTGCAAAAAACCGGCAGCACACAGAATGGCGTGTTGTACAGACGCCACGCAAAAAGGGAATGTCGTTTATACGAGACTAGCAGACGACGTCTCGGGCATTCTGATTGGCCAAAGGATGGATGGAAGGGTTAGAGTATCTTGAACAGTACCTCAAAAAGTTCTTTTTTATATTGCGTGGTAAATATTACTGGAAGGGAACCCATTAAAAGTGGAGATAAGCGAATTCAAAGCTTTTGCGAAGTAAAATAAACATTTATCAAGTATACAAGGGATTCATACACGAATGTACTGAATATTAAAGTGCAAAAAAAAAACACACACACACACACACACACACATTAGTCAAGAAGCAATGTTTACTTCTGAATCATATTTTCCAAGTAAACACTTTCGAGAAATGTTTCATTTTGCACACGGCACGCTCAAGGAGTAACATGGGACGTAAAATGAGACGTTTTTACTTCTTGTGAAAGGTTTCTGTTATGATAGCTTGTTACTCCTCACTATTTCTTAGCTGAATAATTTTATGTGTATGAATGCTATAGAGAATCCAGAATCACGAATTCGTGATTTTCAGGATTGCGTGATATTCCGGATTTCCTGATATTCCGGATTCGGGATCTGCTAATTACGTGATTTTTTGTATTCCTGATTTCTTGATATTCCTGATTTCGTAATTTCCTGATTCCGTGATGTTCCTCATTACATAGATTCCCTCTAACATAAATGGTATATTAATACACCATAATTACAGTGTAGTACATTTTATTCAGGAAAATGAATCATTCTTACAGCTCCAACAATGCGAGCAACATTGGTAGTGGAACCACATTGGCAGTGGCACCACATTGGCAGTGGCACCACATTGTAAGTGAACCACTTTGCAAGTGGAACCACATTGGAAATGCAACCACATTGGAAGTGAACCACGTTGCAAGTGAAACCACACTACAAAATAAGCATCATTTTTACGCTCACTCACTTTCCAGTTATAAAAAACATGAAACTGAAAACTGAGCTCTTTTCGTCTTGGTTTCATTTTGCATATGATTTGGCGTTGCTTTGACGACAATAGTCTAAGGCTTCATAAGAGTAGGGCCAGTGTACATTTTACATTTCGTCCTTTTATTTCTTTTCTGAAATCAACATATTAAAAAAGGGATTTCCAAACGCTTTTTTTTTATTTTGCTTCAAGGATACGAAAGAGTTACGAAAGGAAACCCCCTGTATTTGCCTTGTCATTGCTGGTTGTTCTTCTTGCTAGGGGAAGACAGCAGGTTAAACACTACGGTAATGAAAAAGTTAGATAAAGTACGTAAATTATACGCTCTTGGTCGTATTTTTTTAAGAAGAAACACTGTTTTAGAGGCACGGAATTCTTTACAGCGAAAACCTCCAGTCAAATGCTTGCAACTATTGGTTAATGTTTGTTTTTAGTTGAGCGGATTATTAGATTTCAGGTAAAACGAAACTAAACGCAGTGCTTAATTTGCCCGAGCTCGCAAAATATTGACCGCCGAAAAATATGTATTTGTTAGAAGCAACCATGTCAATATTTATCTACGATTAACAGCAGCAGACCAGAGTACGAGCAAATGTGCCGTTGCAAGAAAAGATATATATATATATATAACAGTTGGAAGGTAAAGAAAGGGTATTTGACCACTAAACCGCGTGCAAACACCCTGCGAAAAAATTTTTTGCTGGCACGAAGCTGAAAAAACCTACTTTAATAGCCTGACAGCGTATTTACACCCATTCAGCTTGGTGTGTTTACATATTATTTTATCCATTTCAAAGAACGACCCAACAGAGCTAAACCTAAGCAACGCAGGTGTACAAAATAACTAAAAAAAGATAGAAAAAGTCGTAGGAAGAAGTTTTTATCAGTCATATAGGTGCATTTTGTCGCAGCCACCCCCACCCCTCCAAGATCCAGGGGTGCACATAAGACCTTCGCATTTCGCCATGGCGAAGGTGAAATCTATTTGGCGAAGGTGAACAGATTAACCTTCGCCAAATTGGCGAAGGTGAATTTTAGGCAAAAATTATTACAATAAAATCGAAAGAGCCATCGACGAAGGCGCAAACCCCAACCGGACACAAGTCGCCATTTAGGCAATTTTTGACCAATGTGAAAAGTAATACGACGTTGCAAAACTTAAATATATATATATTAATAATATATATTAAATAAATATATATATCTCTTCCACTGGCCCTACCGGTGTAACAGGCTATCTTGCCCCCCCCCCCCTGTACAGCTCCCCCCCCCCCCGGGGGGGGGGAAGCTGGACTAGGCTATCTTCCCCCCCTCTGGGATATTTTGCTCCCTCCATAAAAAAACGAATAAATGGAATAAATACTTAACTTTTAATTGAAAATGATCTCTATAGAGCACAATTTCTTCTGTGCTTGAAAATTATCAAGTTTTTGCGTAATTCAACAGTCATTTACACAATTCACTGCAGTTCACTGCGCTTTTGATCCAACCAGGTCAATGCCGATTTATTTTCATTTATTTTTATTTATTTTCATTCACTACTTCTTTTCAATATTTCCTCTACTGATCAAGTAATTAATTTATAATCAAAATAAAAAAATGAAATGCTCATACCCTTTTGCATACCCTTTTAAACTTCTCAATTCGGAGTAAACTTTTACCGCAAAATCAATTTCCCTGAGATTGTTTGTACTGTTATGCATTATTGTCGAATACAATTGATCAATCAAAATGGATTATAAAAAGAGATGTAGCTTTATTGCAGTCAACTCTAAATCCCCCGATAACTGTGAATAGAGAGCGAGTATACAAACGGATTACCCTTTCTGTAAAATACAACTAAAGAAACTTTTATTCTGGGGGGGGGGGGCAAAATATCCCGAGTGGGGGAAGCTGAACAGGCGGCAGAATTCCCAGAGGGGGGTAAGATAGCCTAGTCTAGCTTAAAATACAACTAAAAAAACTTTTATTTTAGGGGGGGGACAAAATATCCCAGGTGGGGGGGAAGCTGAACAGGGGGCAAAATATCCCAGACGGGGGCAAGATAGCCTAGTCTAGCTTCCCCCCAGGGGGGAAGCTAGACTAGGCTAGCTTGCCCCCGGGGGAAGCTATACAGGGGGCAAGGTATACTGTTACACCGGTCCTAGGGCCACGAAACTTGGGACTTAGATAGAACTTGATATGAACGTGTCCATGACACTTTTTATTTTCGCCTTCGATTTCGTTTTCTTGTTTGAAAAGAGTGTAACAAAAACCAAACACTACTTGGCTTATAAGACGTATTCAAGCTGTGTTGTTTGTAATGTATTATTCAAGAAATAACCCATCGAAGGAAGTATTTTTGCGTTTTAATTTTTGTCATTGTTTAGCATTTTGCTAGCGAAATGAGGTTCTAGTTCATTAGAGGAGAATTTTGCTGCATCATCTTGTGAGTAGCGCCCGGTGTATTCGTTAGGAGAGTTTTACTGCATCATCTTGTGAGTAGCGCCCGGTGTATTCGTTAGGAGAGTTTTACTGCATCATCTTGTGAGTAGCGCTCGGTGTATTCGTTAGGAGAGTTTTACTGCATCATCTTGTGAGTAGCGCCCGGTGTATTCGTTAGGAGAGTTTTACTGCATCATCTTGTGAGTAGCGCTCGGTGTATTCGTTAGGAGAGTTTTACTGCATCATCTTGTGAGTAGCGCCCGGTGTATTCGTTAGGAGAGTTTTACTGCATCATCTTGTGAGTAGCGCTCGGTGTATTCGTTAGGAGAGTTTTACTGCATCATCTTGTGAGTAGCGCCCGGTGTATTCGTTAGGAGAGTTTTACTGCATCATCTTGTGAGTAGCGCTCGGTGTATTCGTTAGGAGAGTTTTGCTGCATCATCTTGTGAGTAGCGCCCGGTGTATTCGTTAGGAGAGTTTTACTGCATCATCTTGTGAGTAGCGCTCGTTGTATTCGTTAGGAGAGTTTTACTGCATCATCTTGTGAGTAGCGCTCGGTGTATTCGTTAGGAGAGTTTTGCTGCATCATCTTGTGAGTAGCGCTCGGTGTATTCGTTAGGAGAGTTTTACTGCATCATCTAGTGAGTAGCGCCCGGTGTATCCGTTAGGATAGTTTTGCTGCATCATCTTGTGAGTAGCGCTCGGTGTATTCGTTAGGAGAGTTTTACTGCATAATCTTGTGAGTAGCGCCCGGTGTATTCGTTAGGAGAGTTTTACTGCATCATCTTGTGAGTAGCGCTCGGTGTATTCGTTAGGAGAGTTTTACTGCATCATCTTGTGAGTAGCGCCCGGTGTATTCGTTAGGAGAGTTTTACTGCATCATCTTGTGAGTAGCGCCCGGTGTATTCGTTAGGAGAGTTTTACTGCATCATCTTGTGAGTAGCGCTCGGTGTATTCGTTAGGAGAGTTTTACTGCATCATCTTGTGAGTAGCGCCCGGTGTATTCGTTAGGAGAGTTTTACTGCATCATCTTGTGAGTAGCGCTCGGTGTATTCGTTAAGGTCACTTGTTGTCACTTTTCATCTCGCATCCCAAGTATTTGGCCGAGCAATTTGAAGGAGGAGTCGGGACTGGTTGTTGTAAGCAACGAGCCGATCCAATGGCATCTTTAAGTCATTTGTATTAACAGAAAATCACGTTTTTATCTACTTAAAACGGATTTTTATTGGTACAAATGGTATAGCTCTCTAGCTGGATCGTACCAACGCTGACAACAACCTCTCCTCCTCCTCCTCCTCCTCCTCCTCCTCCTCCTCATCTTCTTATGCTACATCAGGACCCACTCCAGTAGAACGTCAGGCTTCAGAGTGACGTCAGTGTCTGGCTCTGAGTACACAAGAGGCCAACACAAAACAGGAAAACTTCTCATGAAGTGGACATTCTCACTTCATTTAGGAACTATTTTGTGACGAGAAAGATATGGATGATATTTGTCAAGCGTCATTGGGATTAAACTGAATAGCTACACCATTTGTAGCATATCAGAAGCATTTTTCTGAAATATTCGTGTTTCAAATCAAGCACCTGTCTCATTCCTCCGGTTTTTTCTCTATCCTGGTCTCCACACGCCTATAGTCGAGTCGAGGATTTGGGTTCCTTCACAATCTTTGAAAACACAAACAGAGCGGTGGATACACCGACTGTGATTGCCAGAAAGCAAAATTTCGCCGCTTTCCGCCACCCCGTTCCCTCGCCACCCCTCGTCTCGACACCACCTCCCCTCGCCGCCCCTCCTCTCACCACCCCTTTTCCTCCCCACCCCCTCCCCTCGCCACCCCCTTTCCTCGCCAACCCATCCCCTCACCAACCCTCCCTCGCCATCCCCTCCCCTCGCTATACCCTTCCGTCGCCAACCCCTCCAACCGCTACCACTACCCCTCGCCATGCCCCCCGCTCGCCAACCCCTCCCCTCCCCTCGCTACCACTACCCCTCGCCAACACCTCCCTTCGTCATCCCCTCCCCTCGCCACTCCCTTCACTCCTCACCCACCACCACGCCCGAAATGTTCTCGCTGAGCAGTGCACAGCAGTAAGTGTAACAAGGTGGGCGGGGCGGGGAGGATTCACCAGTCTGTGGACGGATCTGACATCTCCACTTCCAATGTTACTAGCCGAAAGAGAAAAAACATCGCAAAAATTGAGCGATGTCATAGCTTGAAAGAACGCCCTGTTAAATTTTAAAAAGTATGCTTCTGTGGTATGTGTGATTATTATTATCACAGGGAAACTCATCAAACTGGAGAGATAAGCGAGGTCAAATGAAAGTACTGATTTGTTATTTGGTTGGAGAACTTAGTTAAAGTTTGTAAAGGCTTTGTTTCAAGTGAATGGTAATACTCTGCGAATGCGGATTTTCACTTCGCAATTAATAATGCCTTCAATGAATACAGTGACGTCAAACATGTGCATGGCACAGACATAACTTATCTCAATTGACACAAAAGCCATAACGGTTTTATTGCATGTTTTCATATATTATATACACATATATATATAAAGTAATAAGTAAATAGCTAAAACAGTTTGAATAATATATATATATATATATTATTCAAACTGTTTTAGTGATTTACTTGTTTATATATTTTCCCTTTTGATGGATATACACAAATGAGTACCTTAGTCCAGAAATGTCAACAATGGTCAACATGGTCAACCGGTGCCATATTGACTAGTGTTTTTTTTTTCTTTCTTTCTTTTTTTTTTTTTCTCTACCAGAACATTTCGATTGTCCAATGGCCCCTTTGTCGCCAATAAATCAACTTCCTTAATGTAACTGTTGGCTTCTCAAAAGCTGCTGTAATCGATGCCTATTTTCCCCCTCAGTCACCTGAATGTTATATTATAGGAGTCTTTTAATCAAATAATGTCTAACCTTCAGCTCTAGAATGACGCCAATGCTGAGCAAACAACTAAAACGTGTCACCGCGTAATGAATTTTGAGCTACCTATGAGCTCGATATAAAGGAGCCGAACTTTATTTACATCTTTGAGAATGAAAACACCTGATATTTTCTGAGGCACTCTTTACTTGTACGGCTGCAAACCAAACCGGAGTAACAGAAAAAAGATATTCAGGACTTATTAAATTTTCAAAGGAAATAATTTTAGCTACACATAAGTACAAAAATGACGTCAGAAAATTAAGTCAAAGCAATTTGGTGACTGGTGTTATCTCTGTCAGGAGACGTCACGCGCCACTACGGAAGAAAACAACTGGGTGCTCTCTCTCTCTCTCTCTCTCTCTCTCTCTCTCTCTCTCTCTCTCTCTCTCTCTCTCTCTCTCTCTCTCTCTCTCTCTCTCTCTCGCTTTCTCTTCCTCTCTATCTCTTTTTGAAGGCTGCTGGAACCGCATAGTCGCTAGTGCTAATATTAATACGCTGGATTACAGGACTGGTGCAATTGTGACGACTCCATGCGTCGATTTGGAGAGTTGATCTAGTGATTTAATCTGCATTTATGATGAATATTAAAGTAGTAACACTGAGTTTAGCAAAGAGAATACTAGAAACATCTCAATTTAAATAACAGTTTTTGAAGCTCTGTCGAACGAAACTGCGACTCTTAAGTACAACGGAATTTACATTTCTATGGAATAGAAAAATGATAATGTTATTAAAAGTTATGTGCTGTTCCTTTGGCCGCATCATTTCTTAACTTATACAGGTGAGTTTTGAATGATTGACTGAATTGATTGATTGATTATTGATTTATTTTTGGACAAGATCCACAGCTCCCTCCTAATAATATGAACCATATCGTAAAACTACGAAACCTTGCTTCATTAAACACGCATCTTCAGCGACACAATCATTTTTTTTTCTTCAAATAACCGCATGTATCAGGCTTGTCTAAGCATGCGGGTTCCTAAACCGGTATAAGGAAATACTATTCCCCATCCCATAATAACCCCCTCCCCCCGGGGAAAGTAATATATAATGCTCCCCCCCCCCCCGCTTCCATATTACCATCCCCCCCCCCACACACACACACACTTTTTTATAAAATGATATTTTTGTGAACTTTTAAAGATACTGTTGTCGCGTCTTACTTGCATCAATTAATACAACAACAAAAAACAAAAAAAACACAAATTATAAGAAATTCGCAATTTTATTAGACATCTGAAGCTAAATCTCAACTCAATCTTCTACAAACAGTCTATGGAAATACACAATGAACACAAAGTAGCACAGAGTCTATTTAAGTGCACAGATACACACGCAATCACCCATTTAGAATGCTTAGAAGGGATATCAATTGTTAATCGCCGGAGATAGGCAATGACAGTAGCAATTGAATTTGACATTGGAAAGATTTTTGTGGCATACCTTTGGGTTGATCGAACTCTTTTTTGATCATGATTCCGGCTGATGAAACCTTTTATTGATGTAAAAAAATAGCCACACTTGTATTTTGGAAGGGGAGAAAAGTAATGTAGAGGGGGGAAAGTGATATATCAAGGTAGCTACATTACTTCTCCCCCTCCCGGAAACAGTAATATATATTAATATTCCCTGGGTGGGGCGTACTGGGGGACAGTAGATCATTACGCCGAGAGAGAGAGACAGAGAGAGAGAGAGTGAGAGAGAGAGAGAGCGAGAGAGAGAGAGAGAGAGAGAGAGAGAGAGAGAGAGAGAGAGAGAGAGAGAGAGAGAGAGAGAGAGAGAGAGAGGGCAGACAGACAGAAACAGTGAGTGACAATGTATGTGAACGAAGCTAAATTATTTCATTATAAAATTAATAGAAAATTTGTATCATCCAACGACAATTTTAAGCACTATTGCACGTCCTCAATTTCCTAGTGCATAAACCAATGCACTGGGTTGCTGTGGCTCATTCAAGTATCTACAATTATTCCGGCTTAGTTAAGTTATACTTTTTGGCAAAAAGAACCCTATTCATTTCTTTGACATGATAAGCATGTCATCACGCGACAGGATCCTTCATTCACACAAAAACTTTTATAGGTTGTTTTTTTTTTTATGGATCTTTAAACGGATACCATTTTTTACATCCGGATCCAGGTTTATCGGCTGCAGCCCATACATGGAATAAAACATGTTGACAATAGTATTTGTATTTTTAACAGTATGTTAAAAAAATTAATTCAGTTTATTTAACTGAGGTCGTTTCGATGAAAACACAACGCTATTTGAAATCGGTTAAAGTCCTTCAACAACAATATTAAGAGATAACAAGGACAGAAAACAGATTAGACGTGGTTTCATCGATACTGCATATATACTCCAGACCCCAGGGGGACTGATCACGTACCACCTGACTACCATGCGTACCCATGAGTTTTTTTTCAAGAGACCCCTTAATTTTGACTACTTATTTTGAAATATTACCCTTTGTTTTAAACAAGGGCGGAGTAAACTCCCGAAATAACCCCTTTTCCGTGGGTAACGCCGAATCAAGATTATCCCTACCCCCTCCCTCCTTTTTAACAAAATTGGGACTCCTCGAGGACAGCGTCTGACCTCAAAATTACTCCCCCCCCCCTTTCTCCGAGTTTTTTTCTTTTTGGACACGCATGGTAACGCATGTGATACTGAGCCCCCTCCCCTCCCCCTCCCCCCTCCCCCACCCCCATCCGGGCTCCAGACTCGTACCAAAAATGTTGTGATTGTGATTGCGAAAACAAAGAAAATGCAGCATTATATGGCGCATAAATGTTAAAAAATGTTGGTTTCTATATCGTTCTTCCGATGCCTGTATCGTCCTATGGAATGAACCAGCCCACAAACCAACGCCCACAGTGACGTCACACAGTAGAATAGCGTGCCACTGCTTGCTGTAGTGTTGTCGCTTTCAGTTCCATTGATTGATAATACAAACTGAACAAACCGTGATTTCCCTATGGTGATAGTCATTTCGCTTTTGGACTATACCGCGACCGTACATTACATTAAGTGGGAGAATTCGCTATTTCCTTTTTTTTTTTTTTGTGTTCAAAAAAAAAAATACCTTACTCTAGACAAAAAAAATTAAGCTTACCAAACGATCGAAAAAGGTGGTTGGTATCTGATTGTTGACACTGTTTTGTTCGTACCCCGCAATATTTGATTTGCTGTGACACTTCACTCCCGTTTGAGTACCTCTGACCATTTTTTATAAGGCCTATAACCTTTCTGATAGCGCGTGGGATTGGGTTTGGGATAGGGGGAGAGGGGGATTTACTCCCATGCATTTTACCGCAGGGTACTAGTTTTGTGCACTTTGCCATGGGTTTCGGTGTCTGCACTTTGCAACAAAATTGCCCTTTAATAATGATAAAGCATTTTAATGAGTACACTGATTCTGTTTATTTCACCATAGGCTTCTACTTCTGATGGGCACTTCATGATGGAGTTCTGTGTTCTTAAGCTTAATCATGGAATTCGGCCCTCTGTTATTTACCATGGCCTCTACTTTAGGCATTTTATCGCAAGTTTCTGTGCCTGTGCATTCTCCATGGCATTCTACTTCTCAACATTTTACAGTGGAGTGCTGTCTTTACATTTTACCCCCATTCTACCCTCTCCCCCACCACGGGGTATCTTTCATTAGTCTATCATGGCATTCTACATCTCGACATTTTGCCATAGAATGCTGTCTTTACATTTTACCCCCATTCTACCCCCCCCCCCACCACCACGGGGTATGTTTCATTAGTCTATCATGGCATTCTACATCTCGACATTTTTGCCATGGAATGCTGTCTTTACATTTTACCCTCATTTTACCAGCCAACATGGGGTATGTTTCATTAGTCTATCATGGCATTCTACATCTCGACATTTTGTCATGGAATGCTGTCTTTACACATTTTACTACCTTCTACCCCCACCACGGGGTATCTTTCATTAGTCTATCATGGCATTCTACATCTCGACATTTTGCCATAGAATGCTGTCTTTACATTTTACCCCTATTCTACCCCCCACCACGGGGTATGTTTCATTAGTCTATCATGGCATTCTACATCTCGACATTTTGCCATAGAATGCTGTCTTTACATTTTACCCCTATTCTACCCCCCACCACGGGGTATGTTTCATTAGTCTATCATGGCATTCTACATCTCGACATTTTGCCATGGAATGCTGTCTTTACATTTTACCTTCATTCTACCCCCACCATGGGCATGTTTCATGACATTTTATCATGGCATTCTAACAAACATTGCTTCTGAGCTTTCTTCCATGGAGCCATGCAGAGTTTCGCTTCTGGGCATTCTACCACGGACTTCTGTTTACAAGCATTTGGCTTATGAGGTTCTGCTTCAAGACATTCTGGGTTCTTCGCCTGAGCACTCTGCCATGGAGTTTTGTTTCTGGACATTCTACCATTGGGTTCTACTTTTAGATCTTCAGC
Organism: Protula sp. h YS-2021; assembly: GCA_949752745.1. Lineage (NCBI taxonomy): Eukaryota > Metazoa > Annelida > Polychaeta > Sabellida > Serpulidae > Protula > Protula sp. h YS-2021. The sequence goes on along the minus strand of OX457031.1, from coordinate 15,488,081 downwards.
CATGGAGCTAGGTTTTCGGATATTCTGCCACGAGTTCTGCGTCTGTGCATTCTACCATGAGGCTCTCTTTCTGGGCATTCTACAATGGACTTCTGCGTCTGAGCATTCTACCATGGGATTCTGCGTCTGAGCGTTCTACAATAGGATTCTTCGTCTGAGCATTCTACAATGGGATTCTGCGCCTGAGCATTCTACCATGGGATTCTGCGTCTGTGCATTCTACCATGGGATTCTGCATACGAGCATTCTACAGTGGGATTCTGCGTCTGGGCATTCTACCAAGGGATTCTGCATCTGGGCATTCTACCATGGGATTCTGCGTCTGGGCATTCTACCATGGGATTCTGCGTCTGAGCATTCTACAATAGGATTCTTCGTCTGAGCATTCTACAATGGGATTCTGCGCCTGAGCATTCTACCATGGGATTCTGCGTCTGTGCATTCTACCATGGGATTCTGCATACGAGCATTCTACAGTGGGATTCTGCGTCTGGGCATTCTACCAAGGGATTCTGCATCTGGGCATTCTACCATGGGATTCTGCGCCTGAGCATTCTACCATGGGATTCTGCGTCTGAGCATTCTACCATGGGATTCTGCGTCTGAGCATTCTACAATAGGATTCTTCGTCTGAGCATTCTACAATGGGATTCTGCGCCTGAGCATTCTACCATGGGATTCTGCGTCTGTGCATTCTACCATGGGATTCTGCATACGAGCATTCTACAGTGGGATTCTGCGTCTGGGCATTCTACCAAGGGATTCTGCATCTGGGCATTCTACCATGGGATTCTGCGTCTGGGCATTCTACCATGGGATTCTGCGTCTGGGCATTCTACCATGGGATTCTGCGTCTGTGTATTCTACCATGGGATTCTGCATCCGAGCATTCTACAGTGGGATTCTGCGTCTGGGCATTCTACCATGGGATTCTGCATCCGAGCATTCTACAGTGGGATTCTGCGTCTGGGCATTCTACCAAGGGATTCTGCATCTGGGCATTCTACCATGGGATTCTGCGTCTGAGCATTCTACAATGGGATTCTGCGTTTGTGCATTCTGCGGCAGGACTCTGCTTGCTGAACGTTTTGTCTTATGGTTCCACTGGATGTGGGAAAAAGTAACAGAAATAACAGTAAACGAAAAATGCTAAACGGAAAAAATGGTGGAGTGTTACAAACGGGAAAATGATAAAATCATCGCAACAGTGAAAAATTCATTAACATATTTAATTTTTGTTTAACGTATCAGCTTTAATAAGCTCATATAAAACTTTCTTTATTATTTTCATATTGAATGTGCTGATTATATATTTTTCTAGTGAGTAATACAAGGATTAACTGCAATGTGTGCAATGGAGCTTCTAATCAGCCTATAATGTATACACAGGGATTATAACGAGTCCAGAAAGATGCACAAAGCCTGACACAATGTGCCGTTTTGGTGCTGAGTGGACTTTCTTTGATGTTAAGTAAGTGGGAAGGTAGTTCCTTTGAAAAACATTGAACTTGATTGAGCACCTGAGAACATTGCCATTATTTCCGTTACCATCACTTTCGTTACCATTACTTCCGTTACCATTACTTCCGTTACCATCACTTCCGTTACCATCACTTCCGTCACCGCCACTTCCGTTACCATTACTTCCGTTACCATCACTTCCGTTACCATTACTCCCGTTACCATTACTTCCGTTACCATCACTTCCGTTACCATTACTTCCGTTACCATTGCTTCCGTTACCATTACTCCCGTTACCATTACTTCCGTTACCATCACTTCCGTTACCATTACTTCCGTTACCATCATTTCCGTTACCATCACTTCCGTCACCGTCGCTTCCGTTACCATTACTTCCGTTACCATTACTTCCGTTACCATCACTTCCGTTACCATTACTCCCGTTACCATTACTTCCGTTACCATCACTTCCGTTACCATTGCTTCCGTTACCATTACTCCCGTTACCATTACTTCCGTTACCATCACTTCCGTTACCATTACTTCCGTTACCATCATTTCCGTTACCATCACTTCCGTCACCGTCACTTCCGTTACCATTACTTCCGTTACCATTACTTCTGTTACCATCACTTCCGTTACCATTACTTCCGTTACCATCACTTCCGTTACCATTACTCCCGTTACCATTACTTCCGTTACCATCACTTCCGTTACCATTACTTCCGTTACCATTACTTCCGTTACCATTACTTCCGTTACCATCACTTCCGTTACCATTACTTCCGTTACCATCACTTCCGTTACCATTGCTTCCGTTACCATTACTTCCGTTACCATTACTTCCGTTACCATCACTTCCGTTACCTTTACTCCCGTTACCATTACTTCCGTTACCATCACTTCCGTTACCATTACTTGCGTTACCATTACTTCCGTTACCATTCCTTTGTCCCTCAGTTCCGCCCTGTCATGTTTTTCGTTGTTGCTTGCAATGCGATTCTTGTGTTTTGACCAATCCAGATCCCTAAAGGAATATCTCTTATTTTCGTTTATGGTATTAAAATGAACGTTCCCTGGTACTTTTTTCTGTTTTGTATTCGGTTAAAACTTTCATTTTCGCACAGGGACAGTAATTTTTTTTATGTTTGCGGCACATTAATCAATGCTGTATATTTACTTAGATTGTCTCAACCACTTCCCTCCATTGAAATAATTTGCTGAGCTGCTTTGTTTACTCGGTTCTTTACAAATATCAATACATACGACGACTAACTCCCAAGGCCACGCTTGAATGAGAGTCATTTTACCCCTTAATAAGTTAGCTGTGGGTGCTACCAATTATTATTATTATTATTGTTATTATTATTATTATTATTATTATTATTATTATTATTATTATTATTGCTGTTGTTTTTGTTCTTGTTGCCGCAGTAGTGGCAGTAGTAGTAGTAGTAGAAGCAGTGGCAATAGTAGTAGCAGTAGCAGTAGCAGTAGTAGTAGTAGTAGAATATTTATTTACCTGCAACCGAAGGACTTTCACTGTTGTTTGGCATCTCCTGAATACCACATGAAGTCGCGCTTACTGTCATACTGACTGAAAAACGGACAAGTCGAGAACAGTCGAGAAAAGTTATTGATCAATTCATGGCCAGTAAACAAACCCCAGGCACCCAGGTAAACAAACCCCTTTCGTTTCAGATAAAAATCCATCAATATGCTTGCTCTGTAAATTTTATTGGTAAGCTATCGTCTTACACTTTTTCGGATACGACCGTTCGTGGCTACGACGTGCGCAGATCAGGGCGCAATCGATTGCACAAGTTTACTTACAAAATTAATTCACAAACTTTTCAACTAGATCTTAGTTGCCCTCACATTTTACATACTTTAGGACTTAAAGGTTTACTTTTAAGTCAAGCACAAGTTCCACATGACAGAGGGGAATGTCGTTTCTCCATTTCTGTTCAATCACTTTTTGCCATTGCCGAATACCTGCTGGAATAAAAAGATATTTTAAAACAAAACAATTAATAATTAGCATTAAAATGACTCTTGAGTGATGCTTGACCATACATTAACTATTAACTATTTCAGGTAAGTATTTTTTCATATCTGATATCATGAATTGTTTTACATCTATCGTAACTGTTCTTACAAAAGATATCGGATTTTTTAACTTTCTTGAAGAGAGATGTAATAGACTAATTGAACTTGGTAAGTCAATTTCAGGTTGTTGTGATGAAACAAATGACATAAGATAAATTGAATTATTATATCGGGTGAGTTCGAGTTCTCTGATATTTCTTGGCATCGATAATTGAATTGTTGATGTGGTAAATTCAATTTTGTGCTGCATATTATATAAAATAAATAAGCTATTTGTGCTGATAATTTCAGTTATCGATAAGGTAAATTTTATTGCAGCAGTAATATAATTAATGATGCCAGAAAATGAATATAAGAATGACCAGCAAAGGGGAAAACAAAAAAATTATTGAACAACTGGTACTACTATGGTATTACAAGTGCACTTAGCACAAAGCCAATACGAAGCATCCACTGAAATGAATGAGGCAGCTTAAAGTAATCAGATTTCTTATGTTTTTAAATGTTACTCTTTACACTTTTACATATTTTAATTTTTTCATATTTCCGGTCTTGGATAGTTTCTGGATTACCCCTCATACACTGCTTTGGAACTTTTGTAAGGTGACGGGAACTAGATCCATTGACAAAAATTATTAACCTCACCCCTCAAGACCCGGTCAAATAGCCAATACCTTGATCTTTTATTTTAAAAAATTCATTGATTTGGGAAAAGGTAAGTGACAGAGAAAAATGGAGTTCATTTTTAACCTTATACTTATACTCTATACTTACAAACATGATAAGTAGCTTTGAAGGCCAAGGATTAATACCTGAAAAGAACCGAATCTCGAAAACTGTTAGAGATTGAGCGATTTTGACCTTATTTTGGAACTCCATCTCATATATGGAGTTAAATAACTGGTGAATTCTTGATCTGAACTATGGCCTTGATTTTCAGACATCTCTTAACATTAAGCCACATTTATTTATTCTTTAGCCAACTTTTTGCACAATACAAAAAAACGGGACAGAACAACGGCTAAAGAGTAAAATGGTGTGATGAGGGAACAATGCGGAAGCGATGAATTTAATCAATATTAAACAGACTTTGTAGCAGAAGGATATCTCAGTATAATACACTTAACCTCATTCGAATGCTCTGAGTAACGACTTTTTCGGTTCAAGATGTCCTTCAGTGCCCGAACACTCGCGTAACGTCGGGCCGACGTCGGAACGGTATAAACCAGGTCGGAAAACGTCGGCATCGGCTTCGATGCATCGGTAATGCATCGGTTATAGGTTGGCAATAGTCGAATTTCCATTTTTTCTCATTCGTCGGAAGTTCATCGGTTACCGACGTTGGCCCGATGATTATTTTCCTCAGTTTAATAGATGTTGGCAAATATTCATCGGGCCGACATTTTTTTCCGACGAACTTCCGACCAATTGGGAATTTTTTTTTTGCTAAAAATATTATATTCATATATTACACGTATTTCTCAATGCATATATTATACATACATTTTTATGCATTGGTTATACGTTGGAAATAGATTAACTTCCGACCAATGGTAAAAAAAAATGAAACGGATATTGCATACGTATATTCGATGTATTTAGTTATACGTACATTATACATATATTTGTATATGTTGGCCCAACGTCTGACATAGACGTACTTCCGACGGAACAAAACTTAATTGTTTTTGAAAAAGATATTACTGATGTATAACCGACGGATTACAATAATCGTATAATATACAAATATATCACTGCATCGGCTATACGTCGGAAATATACCGAATTCCGACGAAAACTAATTTTTTTATTTGAGATATTACAAGCATGTAATATGCGTATAAAAATATACGTATATTATACATATAGTTATATTTGTCGGTGAAACGTCGGAAATATACCGATTTCCAATGGATCTCTAAATTTGTGTTTTTCACGCATAACTTTAAATGAAAACTATATATATATATATATATATATATAAATATATATATATATATATATATATATATATATATATATATATATTGCGTTGTGTACGAGTGCTCCACATATTCCACAGCGTCGGAAAAAAGATGCCGATATTGCCAACGCGTATCATACGTATTTTTTTTAAACGTCTATAAAACGCATATTTTCCTATGTATAAACGACGTCGGAAATACATCGTAAAAAAGATGCCGATATTGCAATCGTATATTATACGTATTCTTTATACGTCTATAAAACGCATATTTTCCGATGCTTATTCGGCGTCGGAAATTTATCGATTGACGTTTTGTAGGGGACATTATGAAGAATCTATAGTGGAGCATTATGAATATACTTGAAAATGATCATTTGCCTCAGTAAACTAGCCCCAGCCGCCATGGAGTAGAGGTATGTTCCGCGCCTAGGATGCAAGAGGTCCCCGGTTCAAACCCAAGTAAGTACTAGTGTTCAGTTGCAATATATAGATATGCTATGTTGTATATTGATATGCTATGGTGTATGTATGAATATGTGAATTATGAATGGTTGGTAAAGGTTCAATGGGTCAGTTAAGGCTAGAAACAATTTTTTTACGTATAAAAATCATCGGAAATGCATCGGAATATAAACGTATAACCGACGTATAGCCGACGGTTGGTATCCGACGTCGAAGAATTTGTAGGGATATTTCCGACGGTGGCCCGACTTATTAAAGATATATCGGCCCGATGTATATCCGATGTACGAAGCCGCTATATCTTTTATGCGTCGGGCCATAGTTAATCCTATGTGCAACCGATACATCGGCCGATGAAGTTGCCGATATTGCCGATCTAGTATAGATGTATTTTAGACGTTACGCGAGTGTTCGGGTGTATGGTTGGTTCATGAAGTTCTAATAAAAATATCGTAAAAGATATTGGCATGGAAATGAATGAAGTGTCTGATATGAACAGATTTATTTCTAAACGATAAGCTAAGACATTGAGAAACTGTGTGACAATTATTGACCAGCATTTATTAGCATCGTATTTAAATGCAAGTGTAGAATTCGTGAGCAAATCCACGACTACCCGCGGGCTGCATGGTTCACAAGTCACGTTTATTAAGTGTCAGATAAAATCTTTGTAAAACAACGCAGTCAAGTTTCAAATGGAGCCGGTTTTAAATGCTTGTATGGACAAGAAATAACACAAGAGGAAGCAGAGGCACTCAGTATTGACACCAGGTCCTGCTTTTGGAATCTCAGGTCAAGCAGACTGTCTGGCTTCTAATGAGAAAAATTGAAATTAGTCCTCTCAGATATTTGTTGCTTAGTTTAGCTTCTCCTTTCTGGGAGCAGGTGGTTAAGCTTCGATCTGAGCGATCCGCCTTCCTTGCCTTGATGGATGGGCTCAAATAGCGCATTAGAATTGTTGGCGCATTTTGGGTATTCGAATTGACATTATCAAAAAAGACCTATAGGATTTGTGAGTCTTTACCGCAAATGTGATAAAGCATGGTAAATGAGGACAAAAATAGAATGAGTAAACACTTGACTAAAAATAAAATTATTAAATAAATTTCTTCCTTCAAGTATTCTTTTACAAACTGTGTGAGTTTCTGATGCAGACGCACCGAGTTTGAAAGAAGAGTAAACTGTTTTAAATGTTTTTGAAAAAGCGTGGCTTTGCTGTTAACTTTATAAAACAACACGAAGGTACATGAATTGTGCAACGATGCCACGGTTCCCCCCCGCCCCCCCCCCCCCCATTGCGCATACCCGGTACACCGCCCCACCCTCAATTTTTGCATAATCTGCCCCATCCCTCTCCTATTGTATGCATTGTGTGCTTGTGCTTTATGTGCATGCATACCCTTTTTAATTAACTTTCAATGTTTCAATGGCTGCAACATCGCTCACTGCACTGTGAAGTTTTCGGACTCCATGCGGCGTCCATTCCCGTGCGCCATCTAGTGGCTGTCCAACGACTTCTACCACAAATTCCTCCCCCTAAATTTGGCGGGGATATCCCCAAGGTCCTGATCTTGTTAAATCTGAACCATTTTGCTGAGCGTTCGCTCCAGACAAAGAATGAACCCGGATGTAGATGAACACGCGTCGGCGGTATGGTGCCTTGACAATTTAGCAGGTTTATGGGACCCTTTCCTAAGCTTGAAGTTACCGATTGAATGGTGGACGGAAACATGATAACGTTTACTCAATAACTCCCGTACATACGTAACACCTCCGAACTACAGTAAAAATAGCCTTACGCTTCCATAGTGATGCTTACAAGTGATTGACATAGAAGTCAGAAACTTGCAAGGTCAGAAACCACTGTCGGGTCGCAGCCAAAGAACTCACTGATTTGCTCCTGAGGGCGTGGAGTAATATGGCTTTGCCTCATGCTATAACTGCGAGGTACCTCCATAATCCTCAAGCCACTTCTTAACTCTGGAGCTGGTGTCAAGCTGGAGACCGCCCAACTGCTTCTGCTGCTTCTGGAGTAACGATGAAAAGTGACGGCAGCTCAAAGGTAACGCGTTGACCATGATGCCGATAAGGAAAATCTTGTTCCGGTGCTTCTGGCGTAACGATGAAAAGTGACGGCAGCTCAAAGGTAACGCGTTTACCATGATGCCGATAAGGAAAATCTTGTTCCGGTGCTTCTGGCGTAACGATGAAAAGTGACGGCAGCTCCAAAGTAACGGGTTGACCATGATGCCGATAAGGAAAATCTTGTTCCGGTGCTTCTGGCGTAACTATGAAAAGAAACGGCAGCTCCAAAGTAACGGGTTGACCATGATGCCGATAAGGAAAATCTTGTTCCGGTGCTTCTGGCGTAACTATGAAAAGAAACGGCAGCTCCAAAGTAACGGGTTGACCATGATGCCGATAAGGAAAATATTGTTCCGGTGCTTCTGGCGTAACTATGAAAAGAAACGGCAGCTCCAAAGTAACGGGTTGACCATGATGCCGATAAGGAAAATCTTGTTCCGGTGCTTCTGGCGTAACGATGAAAAGTGACGGCAGCTCCAAAGTAACGGGTTGACCATGATGCCGATAAGGAAAATCTTGTTCCGGTGCTTCTGGCGTAACGATGAAAAGTGACGGCAGCTCCAAAGTAACGGGTTGATCATGATGCGGGGCAGGAAAATCTTGTTCCGGTGAATGAGAAATACTTTTGCGATCGGATGTTCTGATTCAACTGCGTTACGGGCGAAAACAAAATTGGATGATACTGTTCAAGCATCGATTCGGTGCACAAACAGTTACACATCTGTATTCAACAGGAAACTAATAGTTTTAAATAATTAAGGTTTTAATAAAATGTCGAAACGGCGTATTGTGGAACAGAGAAATTCTTGCAATGGTTTGATAAGAGAAGCCAAATTACAGCATACTGTCAATTGTCTAAACACGCCAGTAGCCGAAATGTAGCATACCGCCAGTAGCCGAAACAAATCATACCGTCAGTAGCCGAAACACAGGATACCGTCAAGAGCCGAAACACGGCACCCCGAGAGTAGCCGAAATACAGCATATCGTCAGTAGCCGAAACACGGCACACCGACCGTAGCCGAAATACAGCATATCGTCCGTAGCCGAAACACGGCACACCGACCGTAGCCGAAATACAGCATATCGTCAGTAGGCGAAACACAGCATATCGTCAGTAGCCGAAACACGGCACACCGACCGTAGCCGAAACACAGCATATCGTCAGTAGCCGAAACACGGCACAAAGACCGTAGCCGAAACACAGTATTTCGTCAGTAGCCGTAACACAGCATACCGTCAGTAGCCGAAATACAGCATATCGTCAGTAGCCGCAACATAGCATATCGTCAGTAGGTGAAACACAGCATATCGTCAGTAGCCGAAACACAGCATAACGTCAGTAGCCGAAACACAGCATACCGTCAGTAGCCGAAACAAAGCACACCGTCAGTAGCCGAAACACAGCATATCGTCAGTAGCCGAAACATAGCATATCGTCAGTAGCCGAAACACGGCATATCGTCAGTAGCCGAAACACAGCATATCGTCAGTAGCCGAAACACAGCATATCGTCAGTAGCCGAAACAAAGCACACCGTCAGTAGCCGAAACCCAAAACATGACATACTATCAGTAACCGAAATGTAGCATGCCGTCAATAGCTTAAATACGGAAGCCAGATGCAGTACGCCCGTCAATAGCCTCGCTAAATAAAGAAACCCATTTGTTATTGTAATAATCGTGAACCCTTCAGTTAATTACAAAACAGTCAACAGACCCGAATATATGGGGTCGATAAAACAGCAGCTATAACTCATTTGTATTAACAAAAGTGGTATTCCTATAACATGATGTCATAAATCAGGCTACATTTGTGGCGTCTGAAAAGCTTGGTTCGATATACGAACTTTGAGGTTTTCTGTTATGCTGAAGGACTGTATTGATGGTTAAATCCACGGTGTTTGCTTCGTATTTTGGCTATGAAAGTAAATGCTTACAGAAAGATCAAAAAGTAAACTTGTACTAAAAATATTACATAAGTACAAAAACTGGTAGCTCTAGGACTTTTGCTCAGAAGAAAAGAGAGAAAAAAATGACCGGCTCCTGTCAAAAATAAGGCAAAGCAAAGGAACAAAGGATCGCAAAGTGCAGTACATTCCTGGCACATCACTTTCGTGCGCACAGTGGAGAGCATTAACTCTTCAAGAGAAAAAGGATGGGGGTATTTCGTATTCGTCCGTAATGCAAAAAAAAAACAACAGTTCCTCGAAGACGCAGATTTTCTTGCTTAAGTATTCAAAAATTTGCAAAATTACTTGACTTTGGCTTAAATTTAGGATTTCGAGAATACAGGTCCAGTTATTCTGTCTGGTCATTTTATCATCATAAAAACAGTATATAGGCAAATGCTTCAGAACATGTTAACCAACCCCCAACCCCACCCATTCCAAAAAAAAGGCAAATAAGATCCTTTTGACAATGATATTTTCAAATTTTCTTGTCTGGAGAGCACGGTGGCTAGTGCAGGACACTTGCGTTACGTTCAGCAAATCCTTAGCTAATACCCGGGGGCCAACTGGGTATGAATATATTGCCTTGTCTGTCCAAAAAAAAGTGGAGAGAAGTCCACACAGAGTCCCAATATGTTAAAAGAGACAGGGTGATTTTCATTCAGTACTCCCACATAAGGGGGGCGGTATTTCCGAATTTCACCCCGCGTTTGGTTAAAAAAGGCGGACAAAAGGGACCCGGAGATAACGGCCCCGCCCATTACAGCCCTGCTCATTTGGGACCCGGACATCACTACCCCAAGTGAAAAGACTGACATTTGGGTCCCGCGAAAATAAAAAAAAATGCTTTTAAACAAAACATAAAAAATTGTAACGTAAACTTACTACGTAAACTTCTGCTAGTGGTTTACTCAAGGAAAAAAGTTTACCCAAATATTTACTCAAGAAAATACTCACAGTTTACTCAAATATTGACTCCACAAAATACGTTTGAATTACCTGTATAAATCCTCACTACAGATGCTATTGAATTTAAATTCTTTTTAGGGTTGTCGTATTTGAAGTCGTTTTATGCAAGGCGTGCTAATCAGTTCCTGATTTACTTAGTCCTAGATGACTCTTGTGGTCTTCCTACGACAGCAAGAGTCATATAGTTCCCACAATAGGAAATGTCATTGATGTCAATTTTCAAATTTCGGCGCACGACTGGAGCCAACGGCGTTATTTTAGAAAGGGTGCATCACATAAATGGCCCAATTATAAAACATGACGGACATATTTTATAGTCAGACAACAATTTTTTACTGAGAAAAATATGTGTTTTCTGGAGATCAGGATATCGAACCCCTCATTATCGCCCACAACAACAGTGAATCCACAGTTACAAAACCACGCTTCACTCCAGTTTGCTAGTTTCGCTGAGGTCGAAAATAATGCGCCAGGGTACTTCTCAGTGTGCTTTTAAAGAAAAAGCCTGCCATTTTGAGCTTCGGTGTCCTTGAACATGCGCCGAAAGATCCAGAGCCTCGAAAATTGAGATCAATGGCCATTTCTATAGCAGGAACTGTGACCCTTTCTGTCCTAGGAAGATAGAAAGGGTCCGCTGGGACTATGATTTACTTAACGGGATGAAGGATTACCGTTATCCTAATCCAAGAAATTATGCTGATTAGTTCCCTCATTGATGCCATTGTTCTGCAGATCTTTTAGGAATTACTGGATTTGAAGTCGAGTTGTGCAGCAGTGCAGCTGGTTGAAACGTTACTGTAGACTTAAAATTCTATTGAATCCGCATCTTGTAAAATGTTATATAACGGGCTGTTGCTACCAGAATCATTTTGGCATTTATTGCATGATAATGGAGATTATTCAGAGCAATAAAGGCAAACCAAAATATTTGTTGGAATTGTTTCATGTATGTGCAGAAATGCACGTTGAAATCAGGAGGAATATTTGGAAGTGTGTCCGTCGCAGCACACACTACCAAGGCGGAATAGCAACACTGGCTAACGTCCACGACGCTCAAGATGCCAAAGAGCACAACCGTGATGCTAGCATCGCCGAAGTAGAAGCTGCGAAAGCAAAATCAATTCTCAAAGAAATGGAAAACAATTTACAAGACAGGTCAAGTGCCCTGGTGGCATCATAATGTCGATAGCAGAATATTAGTCTTTGGATCCAAGGAAGCCTAGTACATGGACGGCAAGTTTGCTATAGCGCCCCAGGTGGAAGATACAGGAATTGTGATTGGCTGTACGCTACCAGAATGACGAAGTTGGTCATTGCTACATTCCTTGTTATTGCCTCTTTGTGCAATTCGGAGAAAATAACGGAAATATTTGTGAAAAACCAATTCTTACTAAAATCGTTACCAACACTAGGAATATAATGTTAGGTTCTTAAAATTTTGAATTACGGAAGCGGAACTTTTTTTGGTGATATGCCAAAAACATTATTGAAAAAGAAACTGGCTCTGGGCATTTCGCCTTAACCCCTTAAATTCTGATTAAAGGTAGCAGGCTTTGGTACTCACTTGGCTTTTACGTCTTTTTTCGTGATTCGCCTGAAATTGGTTGAAATATTAGCCAAAAATAATTTTCATGAAAACGTATCTACTCCTAGGATTTAAAGGGAAATGCGGGTATCTCTGCGCCATCTAGCGACCGAAATGCGCATTACATTGAATTCCATGTTTACACAGTATAAATAACTATTAAATCCGTGTAGAGCGAAAAATTCTTTTCAAAGACAAATAGGCTCATGTCCAGAAATGGTCTGTGTTGATATTTTGTTCCTAGAAGCGCCTGTGTTGATATCTTACCCACTAAAAGCATATTACACTGTTTTCACCGTTTAACCATTGCGTCAATGGGATTTAGTCAAAAAGATTGTATAATTCTGTTACTGATACGGTGACATATATTTTTTATTTGCTTAAAACATTTCGTATGACGTGTTCTTCAAACAGGGAAAAAATGAGGCAATTGTCAATTGTGATTATGTGTGAATTTTGCATTTTTATTGAAATTTCTTGGTTTTCCCAATGGTTTCCTTAGTAAAAGTACGCGACCTTTCAGTATCTATATTTCTCTTATAACATCGGTGACCCTCCTTTTTCTTTTCAATTTTTAAATTTATACCCTCAAAGCATTAAACTGTGAAAGTATGAAGGAAATGTCAATTGTAGGTGAGATACCCGCATTTCCCTTTAAATTGAAACGTCTACCATTTTGATGGAAGGTAGCGGTATATATGCACCTCCACTAGTGAGATGAGACTGACTCTGTTTTGAACTAATGCAGATCAGACCTTCACCGTAGGGGTGTTTTTATAGTTGTGAAAATACCAGAAATAGAAATGAAAAATTGTAGAAGTTTGTCTTTTCAATATTTTTTCAAAAAATTACGCCTTCTCACTTGAGGACTTTATTTCCGGTCCCAAATGGGCGGGGCCGTTATGTCCGGGTCCCTGTTGGACGGGGCGCTTTTGTCCTGGATTCTTCTAAATTAGCACGCCGCGTGTGCGTGCCCCCCCCCCCCCCCCTCCTCAGGTCTAGTGCGCACTTTGGCAATTCCCTTTTATATGGTGTCTCTGACGATCTTTCAGATGTTATCATTTCAAGTTGTAAAAGCAACCTCAGTGTACATTTCAGTGTGAAATCGAACTGGTTAAAAAAAGTCTGTTTGCGTGTCACTCTACATTTATTCTTCCACATTTGACGACAAATACTTCCTTAAGCCGATTTAATATTTTATGTTCTGCATCGCGTCATTATGTTTGAAATGTTCAGTTATCGGCTAAGTTGATAGTTGATTGTCGAGTGTAGAAAATATAGTTAAAATATGGCCAAATTTCTGTTTTATTCATTCCAACTTCAAGACCCTCACTGAAAATGCATGAAGAAAAGCGACAGTTTACCTCAAATTTCCACTTCACCAACTTTTGACAGAGCGGCGTCAATTTTTATACGGTATGACCCAAAGTGATTGTCGTAAAAAGCGCGTCATATTGTTAAATCTCGACTGAAATAACAACACTTTCTCTTGTAATAGCCATGAGTATTTTGTATCTATTGACCATGCAAACATAATCTGTACATCCGTCAATCAACCATAACTAATACGTACTGTGTGAATAGTTTGACAGAAGTGCTACCCCATATGCAAGGTCAACTGAGTGACCTTGGTGTCGTTTTTCTTACTATGCTTCAGGAAATCAGAGTACTCTTATTGCATTGAAGTAAAATTTACATCCACATTAAATAAAGAATTTAACTAGTTTTCTTTTTCTTCTTTGTTTTTTTTATGTGGTGGTGGTTTTGGGGAGGGGTTTTTAAAACTTGGTGGCATTCTCCCATTTTTTTTACTGAGGATGAAGGGGGGAGGGGGGCTCTTAGAACTAGGTGGCGTCCTCCCATTTTTTATTGGTCTTTATGTTCTTGACTTGGAGAAACCTCGATCCCATACACGTTTTTGTTTTTTTTTTTTCAAGTTTAAGTTTAGACTAATAAAGTAGTCATAAAAAGTCTGACGGGATGCACATTATTTAATTTTGGTCTTGCACCATGGCACTGAGTAAAGAAGTTTTTATTTTACCAACAAACCCTGACTGCCTGTATTTCAAGCGTCTACTGCTTGACGTATTGTAAGAATACATAAGTAATATTTGTGTCATTCAATTAATACCAACAAAGACTACATTCTTTTCTCTAGAGCTTTTATATAATGAATCTAGTGTATGAATAAAAGGAAGAAAATTACCGTAAACCTGGCGATTTATTCTAGAGGCATTTTAGCGATGACACTCCACTGTCAATATTACGAGCATGATCACATGTATTAACTCTGATTGTCATAGTTCATTTTTAACCAAGCCGTCCACTGTCAAGCCAAGTTTGCCATATTTGTTTTCTGTTTGTCTCCTTAGGGAAAGGGGGTGGGGCATTCACGTACCAGCTGGTTACCATGCGTGTCCATGATTTGCTAAAACGACCCCTGACTGCGGAGTGCTGATTTTGAAACAGCACGCCCCTTTTAACCTAACGAGGAGAAAGATTCCGAAATAACCTCTGATTTGTGGGAAATGCGGAGTGCCTAATGAAAAATACCCCCTTTTTAACGAAATTGTTACTCCGCGCTGACCTCGTCTGGGCTCAAAATTACCCCCCTTCTCTATGTTTTCATGGGCACGTATGGTAACACATTTCATACCAAGTGCCACCCCCCTGCTCTGGGGAATAGCTGCAAAGTGTTTTGAAAGATCGCTATTTCGGGAGCAATTTCAAAAACCATCTAAAAGTGGTAGTTTACAGGGTAATTCCAGACTATTCAAATAACTGTGCTCAGGATCCGATCCACGGAATTATCTCGTGAATCTGTTTTCAGATTCAGGTTTAAAATGGAGATCAATTTGAATGATTATCTTGTTCATAGCAAATCGTAAGTGAAGCATCTCTTCCGCGCCCTGTGAGGATGTAACGTTGTATATGATATATCATAAATCATCCACTTCGCTTCTGGGAGACCATTCGGGGGAATATTCGAATATGACATTTGATCTTTTACCTCACCAAAAGGAAGACAAAGCACAAAGACGCACTGATTGGCGTGAGCTCAAGGATAAGTGAGGTGAATCTCAAAAAATTACTGATATCAAAAAATATGATTAAGGATATCAATAAATCAGTGTAGCTCTCAACCACTTATATTTTGCTATCAATAATTGAATTTTAGATGGCAAAACTTTATTTTTGAGATCAAAAATTCGATTTTACAAACTTAAAAAATCATAAGGGAGACACACATTTACTTAAAATATAACGAATCGTCAATTAAATTTTGGTGATAAAAACTTGAATTATTGAGATCGATAATAACAACACAATTTTTGATCTCAAGAATTGCTTCTTTTTTGTACAGTAAAAAACTTGAAGGAAGATTCTGCATGCAAGGACCAGTCATTATTTTTTTACTGATGCGTATTTCTAAATTTTTCTTTAAAAAATAGACTGATATTTTGATGTAAAAAATCATTTTCTGAGATCCAAAAAATCATTTTCAGATATCAAAACACAAATTAAAAAAGACTAAATCTGAAATAATGACATCTGAAATAAATTCTTGATCTCAATAAAAATAAAATGAGTCATTGATCTCAAAATTGATCTTTTGCTCTCATTTTTGCTATCAAGAATTGAATTTTTGATCTAAAAAATACATATTTTTCTTATCTCTAAATAGTTATTGATATCAATTTTGTTTTGAGATCAAGAATGCATTTAGAGACATCAAAAATACAATTACAGATGGCAAAAATTAATTTTTGATATCAAAATACGGAGTATTTGAGATCGAAAATTAAATCTTGAGATCAATAATTCTCTGATAAATGTGAAAATGGCAATAATAATAACAAACCATCGTAGAGTGCACAGCTTCAACTGGAATTGAAAATCCGAGATGGCAGCTATTTGCAACCTTGAAAATTGAGTCATGAGCAAAATTAAAATAGCAAACACCTCCTCACTAATATAGGTTATCGATAAGTCGTAGATGGATCACCAGGGCAACAGTCGGCGATGAGAGATAGACAACATCCGAACCTATAGTCTCCCATCCGGGGCCTAAAACCCCGGTTGGGGACTAATAATAACAATAATAATAATAATCCAAAATGAGAGTGAGTTGACATGCACACTTTTTAACTTGAACCGAAACGTCCAGGGTCAAAGTAGGTAGAGATGTAATGGATGGGTCTGTAATGTCTAAGTCCCAAATGGGCGAGAACGTACAGTTCCGGATAAAATATGTGGCACGTATCTGTATCAACAATGATTCAGCATAAGGATATAATTTCTCGGATATCTGAGGCCAGTCACGCCGAACACACTTAGTGCTGTAAGTACCACCTGGGCGGCAGGATGGAGAGACCCGTCGGAGGACTAATAGTCATGGTTGCCTTGACACGGCGACTCGTAAATTAGAATGTGATTTGCGAAAGATAGAAAGCTCTACTCTCCGACACAGACTATCATAAACAATCCAAAGGAGACTATGAGCGAGAAGGTCAAGGTCACTCTCATAAGGATGCTCCCTAACTATGGCGAGTTATCAAACCCGACCTCCGTGCTTATTCTTAATAAGTACATTACACAGAAAACATGTGTGAACAGTAGTGGGCAAATTTTAGATGCACAGGAAAATTCAAGAGAAAAACAATTACTAAGCAATCTTTCAGCAAGGCTGCTTTCTGGTGCAATAAACAACTAGAACCTCATTTCGCTAGCGGAATGTTAAACACTTGACAAAAATTAAAACGCAAAAATACTTCCTTCAGTGGATTATTTCTTGAATAATATATTGCAAACAACACAGCTTAACCACGTCTTATAAGCCAAGCAGTGTTTGGTTTTTGTTGACTTAAAGTTTTATTGATTGATGCAGGCATACGCGGTGTTATCTATTTACGCAGTGAGAACTCGCACAAAGCTGAGCTACTATGTGTTCTGTGCTGTGCGTATGCATTTATTTGCAAAAATACACCCTTTTCACATGGCGTTTTAAACAAGAAAACTATATCGAAGGCGAAAATAAAAAGTATCCTGCACACGTTCATATCAAGTTCTACCAAAGCCCCAAGTTTCGGGGCCCTATGTACCGTAGTGCCAGTGGAGGAGATGACACAAGAAATCCGATCACTGTCAAAAAAAAGATAACAACGGCTGCTCGCACAAATTCAAAAACCCCTTGCAAGCCAAAGTCTTGTCAAGTGTTAATAATCCTCTTCCCAAGAAAACCCGCTTTAGAAATAAACAAGCATATCTCATAGTACTGACTGATGATGCATTCGAAAGTGTAACGTTGAGTGTGTAACCTTTAAAAACTGGCACTTGGTAAAGTGTAAGTAAAGATAGCCTCAGACAGAAAACATACCGAAAATGGCCTCGTTGTTGTGTTTTATTTTGCTTTGTATATAGATAGAGTCAAAGCACCAACTGAGCTTGGTAAACTCTTGCGAATGACGTGACAAAAACAAAAATGGAATACATCTTGGATTCGGGATACCAGGTGTATTAGCCGATAATTGCATTTGGAACAAATCACCATTTTGAGGGACTCACATGGTGTTTAGAACCAATGAATAATTAGCAAACACTGTTACAGTTTGTGCCATAGTTGCTGACACAGAGCGCGGCACAGAACAGATGATCAGTTTGAGGGATTGCGAAAGTTTGCTGTCTGATGTGAAGCTGACGTAAATAGCTACACAGCGACATTGAAATAATTCCTTGTGAAGCTGTTACTCTGGACACTTTTCACTTGTTGCAGAAAGAGCAATTTAAAAAAAAAAAAATATTTTTAAAGCGCCATTGGGTTAAATGTCATATTTTTTATTTCTTGTCCAAATGTATCAATCCCAAACGTCTCTTGCCGAAATCTTGCCGAAATAAAATGTCCGAATACCAATTTAATAGGTATGCTCCATGTTAAGGTGCTAAACTAGGGTAGTACAAAAGCAATCCCTTGATATATAATCAGTCTTTGCAGTCGGTAAAAATATTTAAAATAAACGCCACAAGCCACAAGATAAAACTTAAATGTTTGAAATATTTAAACCAGTTACAATTCAAAAAGAAAATTGTGGATTGCATTGCCAAAATATGGCACGGTACTACATTTTAAGTTATTAAATTACATAACAGAACAAACTCACTGAGCCCCTAAGCTATTATGTAAATGAATGTCATCACGCCCACGGATGAAAAAGTTCCGGTTATTTAAGCATATTTAAAGACTTTACAAATAAAAGCTGTTTAATTATTACTTCAAAGTAGCGTTTAATTAAACAGAATTTCGTTAGGTATTTATTGAAGTTCGATCAGAGGAGCGCCACTAAATCTTTTTATCCGTTGTTTGCTTATTGTATTATCCATTTACATATAACACATCATGCACTTAAAGAAGGCTAGGCATTGGATGTAATTTAATATATGATAATATGTGTGAAGTCCAGTATATAGACAATGAAAAGTTTTTTGGGGGGAATATTTTTGTAACCGTAATTTCGGGTGCATAAGTCGCAACTTATACATGATTTTGTTCTTTTATTTTGCCTTCCTCGATTTGTGGAATGGTTTGACTTAGACATTGGAATGTTTTTCTTTTGAGAAACTGCATGTTTTAGAAAGCCATAGTAGAAACAGTCAAAATTTTAAATCTCAGTCTTAGTAAATAATGCATGCAAACTCAAAGCATATTAGAAGTCTGTTCTTGTCTGCACAATGTCAAAAGTTCGTCCCGAAACCAGTGGGTGCTGCTCCTCCAGTTTTAAGAAAGACAAAAGGGACGCGGTTGCTCCAGCAGCAGACGGGTCACGTTTTATATATTACATTCATTCTGCAGATGTCAACCCCTACAGAGTAAGATTTCTTGCATAACGAGCAGGGTTGGATGGGACGGGTGGAGTGGATGCTACCTGGATAACATAGCCTTTAGAATTCCACTTATGTATAAATCGATTTATTTACCATCCCATTTTTATTTTCCATCATTTCAAAGCAACATCCACTTACACACGGGTCGCCCTGTACACCGGAAATCACGGTATTTTCTAAAATACGTAGAATATCTAAAGTTTTGCTACGAGGTGTGATTATTTCTGACACGTAACCTCTGAACAACAGATCAGAAAGCTGTGCATTGCCTGCTTGCATATCTGCATCTATAATGGAATGAAGTAAATATTATGCCTGGATCACGCTATACTTTTTGGCAATGATGACAATTGCTTTAAAAAATCGTAAAGCATGGACTGGTTATGATTATCTATTAGTGATTGCCGTTGATTTGCCAAAACAGTTAATCAAATACTACACTATGAGATACCATTGTGATACTGCAGTGGTAACAACAGACATGTTAAGCACAATTCAACCAGAGCTTTTACATTTCTCGTAAGTACGACATACTTGTCGCACAATATTGCCAGGCCGTTAGGCCAAATACCGTTAAATATACTACATTCTTTACAGAAATTTTAAAACCTCCAGTCATATCCGTCATGTCTAGTTTAATAAAACGGCCTCTTAGTATTCCACCGTAACGAATTCTAGTATGCCTAAAAAGTACCACAAAAAACAGCCATTTTGTAAAACTGCATAGTTGTATTCTTTGAGAGTAGCACCACCGGTTTTACATAAGTATACCGAATTAGAATCGACATGAAACCATACCGGAAAAGCCCTCAGTATGAATCGACATGCCTCGGCTTTGGTATGCCGAATTCAAATCAATTTTTCGAAACCGAATTAAATCGGTCACCGTACTTCTGAACCATATGGTGCAGGGGGCCGGCATTATTAAATCGGCATACCGAACATGGAAAATACAAGTAAGTATAACAATGAGAAATGCACTACAAGACATTTACATCCCTAAAGGTTATTTTTACCAACACTTTTAATGATTACAAAAAATCATTTTCTTTATCAAAACTCATTCTCGATATACTCTTGCAATTCTTTTGCAACTAAGGTGTACATATTTTAGCTTTTATGGATGTGCAGTCCTAAAAGCTACTATCCGATTTACTTTTTGTTTCATTCTAAGATACATTTATCTTGGCTAAATAAACAAAATTTAATAGTAACACCTAATTATAAGCGTTTTATTGGCAAACAAGCAAAGAATGCAAACTCAAAAAACTTGAAGAGTGTGTCTTGAATTATTGTTAAATAGTTGATTGAGATTGTAAATGTTTATTCGTACAGTGTTTGCTTTTGCATCGACTTGTCTGAACAAAACGTCTTCCAGTGCGAAATGCATTTCTAACCACCACGTGCGGTTAGTCTACAATATAGCATGCAAACGTTGTGTCGTGCATTAACCCTGGCATGCAACGGGCCCATTTCACGGAAAGGCAAACCAAGCTACTTCAATGTCCTTGTCTGAGTTGTGAATAACTTACAAGTTATTTAAAGCACTGCTGCAAGCCTCATTTTCGATACAAAGCGGTACACACGTGGCACTCCGCTACTGGGACAGCTATACTGGCTCCCAGTTAGGACAGAATAGTGTTTAAACTGTTAACTATAGTGTTAATTGCATTCGCAGCCTTTTGCAATCGAGTGACCTGAAATTCTGAAGGTTAGAAATAAGTACGCATATTTTGTGAAAGCGGTACGGTGTCTTTGAAACAGTTTGTCAATGAATTCTAGTACTACCTTTTTAGGAGCCATTTTTGTTGTTAATCAATTTTTTCAATTAATTATTCTAGTCAATACCTGCTATTTAATTTAAACTTGTTATGGTATGCTATCCAGTATCCAGTATTTCTCAATATACAGTAAAACCCCGGATATGGACATCCCTCTATTATGGACACCCCTGAATTATGGACAGCATTTTTCAGTCTGTTTTAAAAGGCCATAGAGTTCTGTTATATCTAGACCCCTCTATTGTGGACACCCCTCTATTCAGAATTAGGGACACTCCTTTTATCCCGTAAGTACGGTTACACATTTAAAACAACCCCTCTATTGTGGACAGTCAAATTGCTGTCCATATTTTGTACTTTATGTAAACAATCCCTATCAGCTTGTTACTCGATAGTGTTTGTTTTTTCGCTATTGTTATCTGTGGGTATTAAGTACATTATATTGAACACAGTGCATGTAAAGACAATAGGGCTTATTACAAAAGATGTGTGCTTAAGAGAGAAGCTTTATACTACTAAACCCTATTGACATGTGCTCCGTCTTATATAATGCGTATAAAGGAACAAGTAATTCATTGTCTTTATACTCAGTTAAGATGTTATAGAAGGTGTTAAGTCTGAATATCGGTGGTGTGAAAAGAAAACGGAACGAACTTTTGCTATCTGATAAAGTTAAAATAATCAAAGCTAGTGACGGAAAAGTGTAAGAAAAATAGCCAAATATTTTAGTTGTAGTTGTCAGACAAAACAGAACCTCGAAATTAGGACACCCCGCCATTAAGGACAAATTATTCAGTCACCTTTTGTCCCTAGTACCGGGGTTTCACTGTATATATATTCGTATATATATATATATATATATATATATATATATATATATATATATATATATATATAGCAAATAATAAAGACATCGAAAATGAACTCCAGAGGAGAAATCTTCCATCAAAATATAAAATACAACCTTTAGTATGGCTCCATATGCTGCCTTCCAAAATGATTGAAATGTTTGGAATAGTGCTGAACACTACAATAAACATGAATTACATAAGGTTTTTATTTGTTTTAGGTTAACCGGAAGCATGCCTCAGTAACTGGAAAAGAGAAAACCGGCAACATATATCATAAATAAGCGCCACTACTTTTGCAATAACACAACTGTATTCATCGACATGGTTTTCAAGAAAAAGCCGTTTCGTGTTAACCTTTTAAAGGCTTTTTTTCGAGTTATCACTTTGAACATTATATTTGGGACAATATTATTTGTAATGCATAGTTATTACATGGACCCTTTGAGCCTTTTCGGAGCACGCTATCAAAGAAGTAACAAACTGAGCGCCAATCTGAGATTCATGCATCAGTTCAAATCCAATCAACTTGAGAAAACAACGTCCCCATTGGTAACTATGTTTACTACGTTCAAGGTCATAGAGTCACGTGATCAAATAAATAAGAACACGCTCCGACTATGGTCTTCGTTACGCCCTGCTGTTCGACCTGTATTGTTTTATACTCAAGACGATGACGTCAGCTTTCTCAACTACGCTAAAGAACTTGGATGGCTGGTTTATCTGGCCCCAAGCCTAAGAAGAGGATACCCAGTTATCCGAGAAATGTTTTCGTTCGTCATACGGAATGTCAAACCGCGATCAATGTTTGTAGGTTATGCGAATTCGGATATTATATTTGCTGATGATCTCAACCATACTTTAACACAACTTCTACACGTTAATTGGCATCAGGTCGATGGGCAGGGACTACTTTTAACAGGCAGACGCCGTGATATTATGATCAGACACCTTCCTCCTAAAATGGAACCAATCACAAGCAAATTCGTTACAGAGAAGAGTGATGCCTTGGAACAAGGAAGTACTCACAGTTTAGATTATTTTATAACTACAGTGGGTGGATACCCAATCCACAAACTCCCAGATTTTGTAGTAGGAAAACCAGGGTTTGATAACTATATCGTAGTGAAAGCTCTGGACTGGAAGATTCGAACTGTGGATTGTACAAACACAATTTCAGCGTTGCACCAAGTGGTACAGCTGCCTAATTTTGATGGTGGTTGGTTTTCAAGTAACCCCTGTATAAACAGGCTCCTGATTGAACCGTTCTTTCTACTTCGTGGAGGATCAAATTGTGCTCAATATTTTACAAATAAAACAGATAGTTCCTTTGAGATAAACCGACATTATCAAGAGAATAGTTCCATTTTGATTAAAAGAAAACCCACCCTAGATTGTTTAGATAAGCCTATGATTCTGACTTACCCAAGATATAAATCTTGTCAACAACTTGTAGAGGCTAAACGCCTGGAGCTAAATGGGACTGCTAAAAACCAAATTTATTAGGAATGAATTCTGTTGTTGACAACAGAATTAAACGCAAACAATACAGGAATCCTTTTTAAAGCAGTCTGCGCAAACTATTATTATTATTATTATTATTATTAGTAGTAGTAGTAGTAGTAGTAGTAGTAGTAGCGCGGAGCCGGGGACTATAGGATTCGAGTCCGTCCGTCCGTCCGTCAGCGACACTATTTGGTCGGCGCTAAATCTTCGTAACCGCTGAACCGATTCAATCGTTCTCTTGCACATGCAAAGACTACATAGTGGACCTGTGCAACCAGGGTTATTTTGAAATTTTCGCAAAAAATTGGGAAAATAAAAAACTTTGAAAATTCAACACGATTGGCCTATTTAATGGGTGTTTGTCGGCGCCATATCCCCGTAATTAATCATTGAAGCGAATCAATTGTTCTCTTGCACATGTAAAGACTATATAGTAGACCTGTGCAAGGAGGGGTTATTTTAAGATTTTCGCAAAAATTGGGAAAATGGGAAAACTTTGAAAATTCAACACAATTGACCCATTCAATGGGTGTTTGTCGGCATCATATTTCCGTAACCATTGAAGCGATTCAATTGTTCTCTTGCACATAGAAAGCTTATATAGTGGATCTGTGCAATGACGGATTACTTTGAGATTTTCGTTAAAAAATTGGGAAAATGGAAAGACAGTTAAAATTTCACCGTATTGATTTGTACAGTGGCTGCTTGTCGGCGACTTGTAGCCGTAACTGTTCCAGCTGCTCAGTTTTATTGAAATCCTGTGATTGCACGCCTGCGGCGGACTTGTTTTTTTTTTTGTTTTTTTTTCATTTTGTTCTTCCATCACCGGATCATTTTCTCACTGCCATAAATGGGAAAACATGCCATTTTTAATTCACGACAACCCGATACATCAATAGCTAACATGAACCCGAAGTTCAAGATCTGTGCATAAAACATTTGCATAAAGTCATTTACTCTACCACTGCATGTGTTTAATGCCGGTTCTTGTGTGTGTGTTTGTGTGTGTGTTTGTGTGTGTTTGTGTGTGTGAAAGGCGCGGTTCATGGCCCGAGATCCTTATAACGGTGATGTAATGACACAAGTTAAGGCGGCAAATCTCTAGGAACATTTCCGTCCACTATTAGGAGGATAGCGGTTTGAGTTCGGGGGGAGGTGGGTGGGAGAGAAGAGTCAATCAGCCCGGTGTTACGGTTACGTTCCCACAACGAAGGCCTTTGCTTTTGTTGTATCCTATAAATTTTAAAGCACATATTTAACTGTTAACTATACTTTAAAAAAAACTTCGTTTTCAGTTTTCTAGTCAGTGTGGTTGGTGTGCTTTCTAGTTAGTCCCATTTGTTGTACGATGCAAGACTGAAATGCAAGACTAAACTTACAAATTTTATCACTTCCCAATAGTAGCAGCGACTGCCAAATAATATATTCAACCAAGGCCAATTAAGAAAAGTAGTCTTGTTTCTCGTCCCATTTTTTACCCGGCCAAAAGGTGGCCTTTTTTCTATTTTTTCTCGAAAAATCACACCCGGCGATTGCCGAACTTTTTATTTCTGTAACTTTCGGTGACCCGGTTTTGGACAAAATTCTTGTTTCGTTCTTTTCCCTCAAAATATGGTTTAATACTTTATTAAAACGTCTGTATGATATAGCACTCATGTTGTCTATGTATTGTCTATGTATATATTGCGACTTTGAAGCATTTCAAGTGTTTTGCATGATGCCTGAGGCTCGAACCCAAAGCTTTCAAGTCGCTTTTTGTCTACTCGAAATTTTTAGTCCAGACTGGGTCACGTGTGTGTGTTTCGTTTTTCGGGGGGATTTAATGACCCGGCCAGGGGTTAAGAAACAAGATTACTTTTTTCCTGGCCTAAATTCTGTGAATTTACTGTTTATCGGTCTCACGAAATGATTGGTGATGGGTTCAGTTTACTCGTTTTAACAACCACGCTGGCTGCACTTTCGCTGAACAGAAAGCTAGGGTTTCCGGCTCGTTGCCAAAATACAACCAGAAAGTTTTATGGGGCGTTTTTAAGTATTTCTGGAAAGGTAAACTTTACGAATAGAATATCGTTTTCACTTTTATTCCTCAAGTTTCCTTTGAAAAAGTTCTTGATACCAAAAATAAATAAATAAATAAATAAATAAGTAAATAAATGAATAACATAAAATTACGCCAGAATTTTAATAATTATTGCGATCGTCTTTTCAGTATTATTGTTGATGAGAAATCATTTAGTCATTTTCGTACAAGTATGTTTATTGATATCAATAAGTGTTTTGTGATATAATGACAGATTTGTTTATGTCCTAAATCCAGGTCTAACGAATGAATGATACCATAAATTAATTTTGATATAAAAAATTCGACTGACTTTCGATCTTCTTTATGCCAGTTACTGGTGAATTATTGATATCAACAACTGATTTACTGATATCAATGTGGTTGACGTGATGTTAATATCATTAATTGAATTACTCATTGTGTCTGTTACTGATATTTATAATTTAATTTATTGTAGAACAAAACTTCAGCCTTTGTTTTGATATTGATATCACGAACGAATAAATTTCAAAATTAAATTTTTAATATCAACTGTATTTTTCCAATCCAGTTATATCACGTAAGACGAAATAAATGTGAAAACAAAACAAGGTGGCAAAAAGACATATGATGTTATTCTGTAGTCGACTAGACCGTGTCGAGAAAAAATGAAAGATCGCAGATTTTATGGAAAACCAACATGGATGACAGTCCTGATGTACAAACACGTTCTTCTGGCGGAGAACTAAAAGCACTGAATGACGTAAATGAAAACCGTACGGTTTGATACCGATACTGCTGCAATGTTTTGTTGTACCACTGTAGACACGTACCAAAATATTTATTATTTTTATTATTATATTCTTCTTTAAACGGCAGCTTTTGAGAAAAGCAAAGTGTGATATATATCTATGTGATTTTTCCGTTTTTTTTGTTTTTTTTTTTTTTGATGATGGTGTCCCCAATTATATTAAAAGACAGCATTGTTATCTGGTTAATGTATCAATGTTGATACCACTCTTGGAAATAAACTTTGTTTTGGCTTAGTTGTATTGCTCTTCTTATACCCACCCACACCCTCCCCCACCCCCTATCGCTCGCACTCCTCCGCCCTCTCTTCTTCCTCTTCTCCCAACCCCCCTCCCCCCCTCTCTCTCTCTCTCTCTCTCTCTCTCTCTCTCTCTCTCTCTCTCCCTCTCTCTCTCCCCCTCTCTCTCTCCCTCTCTCTGTCTGTCTGTCTCTCTCCCTCCCTCTCTCTCTCAAAATATTGGAGTACAGTGTACTTCACAGTTTCATCAATCGCTTCGATTACAAACAACTCTGAAAGACTCTGTCCGAATTTATACCCGAGGCCCCAATGGCTTGGCCCAACGGTAAACGGTAAATAGCCCCCTCCCCCATTCCACTTATCTCCCCCCCCCCCCACCCCGTCCATTTTTGCACACCCAGTCAAAAGCCCTAAAAGTGGTAACGTGTGCATGGTTGGAAGTAGGTGCGGAGGTAGGGGGTAGGTTTTATTTGTTTATTACATTGTTATTATTTAAAGTTTTTTTTATTTTATATGTTTTTGTTTTACGTTTTATTTCAAGATCGTGGGGGGAAGGGGGGGTGGTACTCAACAACTTGACCCCTGCAGCACGGTTTTGTCTAGATTATTTCCATTCACAGGTCGAAGAGAGTTGCTATGTCCATATCCAGAACCGAACAGGATTGTGCTTATCTTACCATATTTACGACTCTTCTCCCCAACACTGCAACACCCCAGATCAAATGGGATGGTCCCCAAACATCAAACTCACATTAAAAAACTGAAAGTACTATTTATTCTCCACCTTTTTTTAAGCGTCACCTTAAGTGACAGGATTGTTCAGGTTTTTATATTCAAAATGCGTCCTTGGCATTGCTCTTATGCTCTTACATTTGCTCAAATTCTTGTTTTTTTTTTACGTAATGTCAATATTCCAACTAAAAATACAGCAGAATATTAATAGTGATAAAACCACCAACCTTAGCACTGACATAGGCATATATTTTACGGAATACCACACAACATTTCATTACCAACCAGAAAAGCACGCGGAGTATTCAACTTTCCTACACAGAGAACAACGCACGCAGCTGTAACTGCCCTAACATCGCTATGGCATTAACTGCATACGTTATTATATATACACATATACAGGGCAGGGGAGGGGATGGGGTTGTGTGCCGAGCCCATAAATTATCCGAGCCCGATTCGGAGGGCAGCAAAAGGTACATGGCTGCTTGGGCCCTCTCAGAGAAATTACTGCCCCACCCCCTCCCTCCCCTCCACATATAGAGTATTTTTGAAAAACAAAAAACTGCAATTATGATTTGAAGATAGGGACGGAACCAATTTAACTCCCTCCCCTCCCGTCTCTCCTGCCCCCCGCCCCCCCCCCCCCCGCCCTCCATCTGGACCCGTTTGTTGTCTACAATCAGCCACAAACTGCCATAAAACTGAAACACACCGGCTACAAGTTGGTTTGGTTCAAAAACATTTATGTAAAGCAGTTCTAACAAATTCGTATTTAAATCATTTCTAAGTAAATGCAAACCATTTGACTGAAACTTGTTTATTGTAAAGAAAAAAAACGCACTTTTTTTCTTGGCACTCACGGGCTTTGTAATGCCACAATAAAGTGACTGTAAAACACGCCCTTAAATGCTGCTCTTATAACTTCGCTGTAAATATTTGCTTATAAAAAGAATGAGCAATAATGTGCAATAGTTTAGACATTACAACTTAAAGATACGACAAACTATATGAGGACATCATGTGCCTCACATATACAATGGCATCACGTGTCTCACATATATGAGGACATTACGTGTCTCACATATACGAGGACATCACGTGTCTCAAATATACGAGGACATCACGTGTCTCTCATATACCAGGACATCACGTGTCTCACATATACGAGGACATTACGTGTCTCACATATACGAGGACATCACGTGTCTCAAGTATACGAGGACATCACGTGTCTCACATATACGAGGACATCACGTGTCTCACATCTACGAGGGCGTTACGTGTCTCCCATATCCGATGGCATCACGTGTCTCACATATACGATGACATCACGTGTCTCACATATACGAGGACGTCACGTGTCTCACATATACGAGGACATCACGTGTCTCAAATATACGAAGACATCACGTGTCTCACATATACGAGGACATCACGGGTCTCACATATACGAGGACGTCACGTGTCTCACATATACCATGGCATCACGGGTCTCACATATACGATGACATTACGTGTCTCACATATACGAGGACGTCACGTGTCTCACATATACCATGGCATCACGTGTCTCACATATACGATGGCATCACGTGTCTCATATATACGAGGACATAACGTGTCTCACATATACGATGACATCAGCTGTCTCATATACACGATGGCATAACGTGTCTAACATATACGATGACATTACGTGTCTTACATATACGATGGCATCACGTGTCTCATATATACGAGGACATCACGTGTCTCGCATATACGAGGACATCACGTGTCTCACATATACGAGGACATCACGTGTCTGACATATACGAGGACATCACGTGTCTCACATATACGATGGCATCACGTGTCTCACATATACGAGGACATCACGTGTCTCACATATACGAGGACATCACGCGCCTCGCATATACGAGGACATCACGTGTCTCACATATACGAGGACATCACGTGTCTCACATATACGAGGACATCACGTGTCTCATATATACGAGGACATCACGTGTCTCACATATACGATGACATCACGTCTCACATATACGAGGACATGACGTGTCTCACATATACCATGACACCACGTCTCACATATACGAGGACATGACGTGTCTCACATATACGGTGACATCACGTGTCTCACATATACGAGGACATCACGTGTCTCACATATACGAGGACATCAAGTCTCACATATGCGAGGACATCAAGTCTCACATATGCGAGGACATCACGTGTCTCACATAAACGAGGACATCACGTGTCTCACATATACGGTGACATCACGCGCCTCGCATACACGAGGACATCACGTGTCTCACATATACGAGGACATCAAGTCTCACATATGCGAGGACATCACGTGTCTCACATAAACGAGGACATCACGTGTCTCACATATACGGTGACATCACGCGCCTCGCATACACGAGGACATCACGTGTCTCACATATACGAGGACATTACGTGTCTCACATGTGCCATCGCCCTTGTCGTGCTCGAGGACGGCACGTAATCAACTACTGTGGAGCACACGAAAACTCCAGCCTCCAACTTCAACTTACCCCCCCCCCCTCCCCGCCCCGACTTCCCCCACCCCACTTCGCCCACCCCACTGCCCCACCCGCACCTCACCACACACCCAGACATCAATCTAAGACACAAAACAAGAGCACTATAAGTTATAAACACGTGACCACAATAGCAGCTAATCCTGTAATACTGTGAACATAAATTCTCTAATGTAACAAAAAATGGTTTCAAAACTAAGTGAATCGTTTTCTTTGGTATTTTATGTTGTAAGAACTATACAGCTTCCGTCCAGTGACTATAAGCACGCTGTACCGAAGACCACGGCTTGCTGAGCACTTTCTGGCCTTTTTACATAAGCCAATACAATCATAACAAATCGTCAAACTGTTGTTCTTAGAAAAAAATAACCCTCTGACTTTACCCCACAAATATTGTTATTTTTAAACTAATGCAAACGGAGAAACATGTTTGATCTTATACAGTCCAAAATTAGTGAACTGCACAGCCTTACGTTTATCTGGATTATGTGATAATCCGGTGTGTTATAAACGTGAAAAATGGCACGGTTTGTGCGATTAACCGGTATGCGATTACCCGATTGACCGATTTCGTCTGAATTATGTAAAATAACCGCTTGCTCTTTGCAATGTACATAATCTGAACGCGGATAATACTACTGGAAGGCCGCGTGCACAATTCTTTCTTATTACAAACACACTGCTTGATGAGTGCATACACACTGTCTCATGAGCACAAACCCACTGTTTGCTGAACACACCCCGTATCATGAACATTAACTGAACGCTTAAACAACCTCGTTATGACGACATGGCTCGGACCGAGATATTATGTCGACCTATCCGATATGTCGTAATAACCAAAAGTTTTAAACACCAATAAGCTTATACGGATACAGATCATATGTCGTCATATCCGGTGTCGTCATAACGAGGTTCTACTCCATATTATTTGGTGAACTTCGGAAGGAAAGAACACGGTGCAATGACGACACAGATATCAGAGTTTATATTGTGAAATAAGCTGAAACAAAACGGCGTGGCTGGTCGGTCAGTCTTTTGCATGCACCGATGCACTCGGCGTGACTGGCCGGTCAGTCTTTTGCGTGCACCGCTACACTCGGCGTGACTGGTCGGTCAGTCTTTCGCATGCACCGATACACTCGGCGTGACTGGTCGGTCAGTCTTTTGCATGCACCGATGCACTCGGCGTGACTGGTCGGTCAGTCTTTTGCATGCACCGATACACTCGGCGTGACTGGTCGGTCAGTCTTTCGCATGCACCGATACACTCGGCGTGACTGGTCGGTCAGTCTTTTGCATGCACCGATACACTCGGCGTGACTGGTCGGTCAGTCTTTCGCATGCACCGATACACTCGGCGTGACTGGTCGGTCAGTCTTTTGCATGCACCGCTACACTCGGCGTGACTGGCCGGTCAGTCTTTTGCGTGCACCGATACACTCGGCGTGACTGGTCGGTCAGTCTTTTGCATGCACCGCTACACTCGGCGTGACTGGCCGGTCAGTCTTTTACACGCACCGCTACACTCGGCGTGACTGGTCGGTCAGTCTTTTGCATGCACCGACACACTCGGCGTGACTGGTCGGTCAGTCTTTTGCATGCACCGACACACTCGGCGTGACTGGTCGGTCAGTCTTTCGCATGCACCGATGCACTCGGCGTGACTGGTCGGTCAGTCTTTTGCGTGCACCGCTACACTCGGCGTGACTGGTCGGTCAGTCTTTTGCATGCACCGATACACTCGGCGTGACTGGCCGGTCAGTCTTTTACACGCACCGCTACACTCGGCGTGACTGGTCGGTCAGTCTTTTGCATGCACCGACACACTCGGCGTGACTGGTCGGTCAGTCTTTCGCATGCACCGACACACTCGGCGTGACTGGTCGGTCAGTCTTTCGCATGCACCGATGCACTCGGCGTGACTGGTCGGTCAGTCTTTTGCGTGCACCGCTACACTCGGCGTGACTGGTCGGTCAGTCTTTTGCATGCACCGATACACTCGGCGTGACTGGTCGGTCAGTCTTTTGCATGCACCGATACACTCGGCGTGACTGGTCGGTCAGTCTTTTGCGTGCACCGATACACTCGGCGTGACTGGTCGGTCAGTCTTTTGCATGCACCGATACATTCGGCGTGACTGGTCGGTCAGTCTTTTGCATGCACCGATACACTCGGCGTGACTGGTCGGTCAGTCTTTTGCATGCACCGATACATTCGGCGTGACTGGTCGGTCAGTCTTTTGCATGCACCGATACACTCGGCGTGACTGGTCGGTCAGTCTTTTGCATGCACCGATACACTCGGCGTGACTGGTCGGTCAGTCTTTTGCATGCACCGATACACTCGGCGTGACTTGTCGGTCAGTCTTTTGCGTGCACCGCTACACTCGGCGTGACTGGTCGGTCAGTCTTTCGCATGCACCGATACACTCGGCGTGACTGGTCGGTCAGTCTTTTGCATGCACCGATACACTCGGCGTGACTGGTCGGTCAGTCTTTGTATGCACCGATACACTCGGCGTGACTGGTCGGTCAGTCTTTTGCATGCACCGATACACTCGGCGTGACTGGTCGGTCAGTCTTTTGCATGCACCGATACACTCGGCGTGACTGGTCGGTCAGTCTTTTGCGTGCACCGCTACACTCGGCGTGACTGGTCGGTCAGTCTTTTGCGTGCACCGCTACACTCGGTGTGACTGGTCGGTCAGTCTTTCGCATGCAACGCTACACTCGGCGTGACTGGTCGGTCAGTCTTTTGCATGCACCGATACACTCGGTGTGACTGGTCGGTCAGTCTTTCGCATGCACCGCTACACTCGGCGTGACTGGTCGGTCAGTCTTTTGCATGCACCGATACACTCGGCGTGACTGGTCGGTCAGTCTTTTGCATGCACCGATACACTCGGCGTGACTGGTCGGTCAGTCTTTTGCGTGCACCGCTACACTCGGTGTGACTGGTCGGTCAGTCTTTTGCATGCACCGCTACACTCGGCGTGACTGGTCGGTCAGTCTTTTGCATGCACCGCTACACTCGGCGTGACTGGTCGGTTAGTCTTTTGCATGCACCGCTACACTCGGCGTGACTGGTCGGTCAGTCTTTTGCATGCACCGATACACTCGGCGTGACTGGTCGGTCAGTCTTTCGCATGCACCGATACACTCGGCGTGACTGGTCGGTCAGTCTTTTGCATGCACCGATACACTCGGCGTGACTGGTCGGTCAGTCTTTGTATGCACCGATACACTCGGCGTGACTGGTCGGTCAGTCTTTCGCATGCACCGATACACTCAGCGTGACTGGTCGGTCAGTCTTTTGCATGCACCGATACACTCCAGCCAAAGACGTGGCGATCAAATCCACACGAGTACAAGTTACACACTGGTGAGTCGCGCTCTCCCCAGGTGGCAGCACACACCATGCGACTGTGCCCCTGAAATGATAACGTCATAAGAACTGTTTTTTTTATTATTATTATTATTATTATTTTATTCAAGAAATGATATATTGCTTTGTGCCTCTGTGTTTGAATCATTTTCAGTCTATCTGAGTGTGCAAAATGCCTATAATATTTATTTTTTCAGTACTTTTGCTACATTTACCACTGAAAAATGCATCTAAAATTTTCCCTTATCTACACGTATTGCTGGACACCTCCAGTCTCAAAAGCCAGTGAGTCTGAATTCTTCTCGATATCTTATATATGTTGCACACAATCTTTCGTGAAATAGCTAGGCGATTCATGTAACCATCTCTCATAACGGAACATCACTGTACGGGGGGAGCAGGGTAGCCCGGCCCCCAATAAAGGAAACTGCAATTGCAGGAATACTTTCAGCTGAGTTACATAGTTACATAGAGCAATGACTGGTAACACGAACGAAAATGGTGTGAAAAAATAAGCTTTGCATGGCAAGTAATTCGTTTTTTGTTTTTGTTTTTTTTTTTTTTTTTTGAAATGTATATATTTTACCAGGCGGTTGCTCCGGGGCAGACGTAAGATTCTCTCTCCGTTAATATCGTAGATACGGATGTGACGATTATCCTGCGGTACGGCTATTCGATTATACAGTGGGTGAACGGAGAGTCTGCAAACAAGGTCAGATTTAAAGATTTTTCTCTTCCTAAATAACAAAAAAAAAAAAAAAAACATCCACATTGGCCACCGCCATCATGATATAAGATCGGAGCTCCACATCACCTCTCCCTCTCGAAAAATGGTAAATCTCGTTCTAAAAAAAACGTTTTTTAGGACTGTACCCGTTTATTTACAGATTTCGATTTGTTTACTTAATGCTGTTTATTTATTCCTCTGTGATAATACATTATCAAGGGATACTTTATGGACATTTCTGACCATAAACAAACGTAACGAACCTGTTAATGGCAGAA
This sequence comes from Protula sp. h YS-2021, assembly GCA_949752745.1. NCBI lineage: Eukaryota > Metazoa > Annelida > Polychaeta > Sabellida > Serpulidae > Protula > Protula sp. h YS-2021. The sequence continues at coordinate 15,453,696 of OX457031.1, read as the reverse complement.
TCCGTTCTGATGGTTGTAATGGGTGAACGCATGTTTTTCAGATCCCACACTTTACAAGATCTGTCGTCACTTCCGCTTACCACTTTATCTGACCCAGCAAACACTGCTGACGTCACAGGTCTGATAAAAGAGTGATTGTGGACGTTTATGATATAACACCCCGCCCCCTTCAACTTTCATTAACTGCCGGGTCGTATGTGTTGATTTAACTCACTTTGAAAGATGGAATGTAGAATGTTCCCTTTAAAAGTTCCTTCAAAATTCCATTCCAGATCTTTTTTTTCTTTTTTTAACAATATGTTATTGAACAACAAGAATTTACATCATTTCAGAAGCCCATCTTGCATCAGTCCAATACAAGTAACTAAAACTTATAAAATTTTAGCTTTAGATGTACCAGTGTAACAAGGTCGGTGGAACTTACTGCGTATGACCTTGGAATACATTGACCTTCAAGGAGGGGTCACGCAGATCCCACAGCCAGAAGGTTGTGTCTTTACTCGACGTGACAGCTAAGTTTTGACTAGAGTGCGCGCACACATTTGTTAACTCCTGATCGTGCCCTTTCATCAAAAAAAAAAAATTCAATTGCAATCTTAATTGCAATTACACCAACACGTATAAAACAAACATATTCATTAGCCATACGTTTCAGTTTCCGAAAAGACTGAAAACTGTTAAGATTTATATTACTTTGAGCGTTTTAAGGTGTGTAAGAGAAAAAGTCTGCGCAGTCTTTAACTCCCTTATGAAGGCGAACATTCCGACACAACTGTAAATAAATTTAAGCGTCAGTCGGACCATCATGTTTTACGTACTAGGTTTCGAAAAAAGTGCCAAGATGATGGCAAAAAAAGGAAAGCACCACGTCTGAACCATGTCTTTGGGTATGGACAGTTTTCCTTCTCGGCTATACATTTTATCAACATTTGAGGTGTGTCTTTCTTCATACAAGTGAGACAAAAATGAACAAAATGATTGGCTTGCTTTAATACGCTCACAGACCTGTTAAAGTGTTGATGATTTCTCCAGTTTCCACGTCATACAGATTGGCAGTCCTATCCCATGAGCTCGTGATCACCTGACCACCCCCTGACAGCCAATCAGCTGCGATAATGACACCCGTGTGACCTAACAGTTCCATGCTTGGCTGGCGAACGATTGTATCTTCGATTTTATCCTCTCCTTCTAAAGCTGTCAAACCAACCGCACGCGAGTTCAAACCACGAGACCAAACACAAATTTAAGCAAACTAAAAAACACAATTTTTCACCATGAAGTTTGTAACAACTCAATTTTAATATTTTTCACGTTTATCATAACTTTCTTTTTAAGTGATTTTTTAAAATAGAATTAAGATTTTTAAAAATACTTTCTACGCTGGACCACTTACCTTCTATTTCGTCCCTTTCTGAGCCTTCTAATTCCTCCTCCGATGAGTGGGCTTTCTGAAACAGAAAAACCAAAACAATTCTTTCGATGTCCACACAGGCTTTATGATATTTGAAGAAGCTGATTTAGAAAATCGTTCCGAGGTCCTGGTAGCACGCTGCAGCACCGGCAGCACCAGCCTGCCATACTTTTGCTGCAGCACCGCCAGCACCAGCCCGCCATGCTTTCGCTGCAGCACCTGAAGCACCAGTCTATCATGCTTTCACTGCAGCACCGGAAGCACCAGCCTGTCATGCTTTCGCTACAGCACCGGCAGCACCAGCCCGCCATGCTTTCGCTGCAGCACCGCCAGCGCAAGCCAGGAATGCTTTCGCTGCAGCACCGCCAGCACCAGCCTGCCAAGCTTTCGCTGCAGCACCGGAAGCACCAGCCTGCCATGCTTACGCTGCAGCACCGAAAGCACCAGCCCGCCATGCTTTCGCTGCAGCACCGCCAGCACCAGCCTGCCAAGCTTTCTGTCGCGTAATTACGTTGTTATCGCGATAGCAAAACGTTCAAATGAATTGCTAAATGCTGGAAACCATAACCATGTTTTGTCATTTGTTAATACTATGTTGTGAATGACACATAAAATGATGAAACCACACGAGGTGACGTCTGACCAGTCCACAGGCGGGTGTTCATTTTGATTTCCTGATTTTTACATTTAATTATCTCGCACAATCTGATATTTTTTACACCCGTGTAAAATATTCTGAATCGCTTTATTCTGTTGTTATGACAATGTCAAGAATACAAATCCAATACTGCGTAGCGTGGCGTTTCAGATACTGGAAGAGCAGTGAGTGCCACTGCAGTACCTTCCCCCTAAAATTACTATAAAATTCCTAACGCTTCCATTGTACGCGCACAGGCAATCGTGGAATGGATACGAAACGTACCGAAGAGTCCACCATTGGAGGCTTGTTGACATGCGCCCGCCAGATGTGGGCCGTGCGGTCACCGGAAGCTGTGAGGACGAGGTCCTGGCTAGGGTGGAAGCGGATAGAGTTGACACTGCCGTTGTGGCCGCAGTACTGGAGTAAACACGTGTTGTTCTGTACCCACCACACTCGGCTTGTCTGGTCTAAAACAAAAACATCCAAAGTGTTTGTGTGTGTGGGCGGGGGGTGGGGCGGGAGTAAACACGTGTTGTTCTGTACCCACCACACCCGGCTTGTCAGGTCTAAAACAAAACCATCCAAAGTGTGTGTGTGGGCGGGGGGTGGGGGGGGGGAGGGGAGGGAGGTGGAGTACACACGTGTGGGTGGGGGGAGTAAACACGTGTTTTTCTGTACCCACCACATCCCGCGTGTCTGGTCTAAAACAAAACCATCCAAAGTGTGTATGTGGGCGGGGGGGGGGGGAGGGGAGGGAGGTGGAGTACACACGTGTGGGTGGGGGGAGTAAACACGTGTTTTTCTGTACCCACCACATCCCGCGTGTCTGGTCTAAAACAAAACCATCCAAAGTGTGTATGTGGGCGGGGGGGGGGGAGGGGAGGGAGGTGGAGTACACACGTGTGGGTGGGGGGAGTAAACACGTGTTTTTCTGTACCCACCACATCCCGCGTGTCTGGTCTAAAACAAAACCATCCAAAGTGTGTGTGTGGGCGGGGGGGGGGGGGGTGGAGTAAACACGTGTGGGTGGGGGGAGTAAACACGTGTTGTTCTGCACCCACCCCACCTGGCTTGTCTTCTTCAAGCCTTGATTAGATACAGTCGGGACCAATTAACACAAAATCATTTAGCATAATTATATCCGATCAAACGGTGCAAATTTTTAAAACATTGTTCGTGAAGGCAGGGCGCCGATCACAGATTAACACTACCACACTTAACGACCTCCCCAGCTTACTTAAGCCGCTAACTTTATTAATTTATTCATTTGATTACTTATATATTTATCCATTTAAATATTTATTTTTATGTATTTTTCCTGTAAATAATTTCAACATTCTTCCTATCTTCTTTTCTTTCTTTCTTTCTTTCTTTCTTTCTTTCTTTCTTTCTTTCTTTCTTTCTTTCTTTACTTCTATCTTTCTTTCTTTATTTATTTATTTCTTTCGCTCTTTCTTTCTTAATATCATTCCTTCTTTCTCCCTAGACCGTTATAGAGACCTAGCCGGCGAAGCGGTGCCAATGATCTGTGGGTCCGTCTTGGGTACCTACCAGCCGAAGCGGTGCCAATGATCTGTGGGCGCCGTCTTGGATATGTACCTGCCGAGGCGGTGCCAATGATCAGTGGGTCCGTCTTGGATACCTACCGGCTGAAGCGGTGCCAATGATCTGTGGGTGCCGTCTTGGATACGTACCAGCCGAAGCGGTGCCAATGATCTGTGGGTCCGTCTTGGATACGTACCAGCTGAAGCGGTGCCAATGATCTGTGGGTCCGTCTTGGGTACCTACCAGCCGAAGCGGTGCCAATGATCTGTGGGTCCGTCTTGGGTACCTACCAGCCGAAGCGGTGCCAATGATCTGCGGGTGCCATCTTGGATACGTACTAGCCGAAGTGGTGCCAATGATCTGTGGGTCCGTCCTGGGTACCTACCAGCCGAGGCGATGCCAATGATCTGTGGATCCGTCTTGGATACCTCCCAACCGAAGCGGTGCCAATGATCTGCGGGTCCGTCTTGGGTACCTACCAGCCGAAGCGGTGCCAATGATCTGCGGGTCCGTCTTGGGTACCTACCAGCCGAAGCGGTGCCAATGATCTGCGGGTCCGTCTTGGGTACCTACCAGCCGAAGCGGTGCCAATGATCTGTGGGTCCGTCTTGGATACCTCCCAGCCGAAGCGGTCCCAATGATCTGTGGGTCCGTCTTGGATACGTCCCAGCCGAAGCGGTGCGAATGATCTGCGGGTTTCGTCCTGGATACCTACCAGCCGAAGCGGTGCCAATGATCTGCGGGTGCCGTCTTGGATACCTACCAGCCGAAGCGGTGCCAATGATCTGTGGGTCCGTCTTGGGTACCTACCAGCCGAAGCGGTGCCAATGATCTGCGGGTGCCATCTTGGATACGTACTAGCCGAAGTGGTGCCAATGATCTGTGGGTCCGTCCTGGGTACCTACCAGCCGAGGCGATGCCAATGATCTGTGGATCCGTCTTGGATACCTACCAGCCGAGGCGATGCCAATGATCTGCGGGTGCCATCTTGGGTACCTACCAGCCGAAGCGGTGCCAATGATCTGTGGGTCCGTCTTGGATACCTCCCAGCCGAAGCGGTCCCAATGATCTGTGGGTCCGTCTTGGATACGTCCCAGCCGAAGCGGTGCGAATGATCTGCGGGTTCGTCCTGGATACCTACCAGCCGAAGCGGTGCCAATGATCTGCGGGTGCCGTCTTGGATACCAACCAGCCGAAGCGGTGCCAATGATTTGTGGGTGCCGTCTTGGATACCTACCAGCCGAAGCGGTGCCAATGACCTGCGGGTGCCACCTTGGGTACCTACCAGCCGAAGCGGTGCCAATGATCTGTGGGTCCGTCTTGGATACCTACCAGCCGAAGCGGTGCCAATGACCTGCGGGTGCCATCTTGGGTACCTACCAGCCGAGGCGGTGCCAATGATCTGTGGGTCCGTCTTGGGTACCTACCAGCCGAAGCGGTGCCAATGACCTGCGGGTGCCATCTTGGGTACCTACCAGCCGAGGCGGTGCCAATGATCTGTGGGTCCGTCTTGGGTACCTACCGGCTGAAGCGGTGCCAATGATCTGTGGGTCCGTCTTGGATACCTCCCAGCCGAGGCGGTGCCAATGATCTGTGGGTCCGTCTTGGATACGTACCAGCCGAAGCGGTGCCAATGATCTGTGGGTCCGTCTTGGATACGTACCAGCCGAAGCGGTGCCAATGATCTGTGGGTCCGTCTTGGATACGTACCAGCTGAAGCGGTGCCAATGATCTGTGGGTCCGTCTTGGGTACCTACCAGCCGAAGCGGTGCCAATGATCTGCGGGTCCGTCTTGGATACGTACCAGCCGAAGCGGTGCCAATGATCTGTGGGTCCGTCTTGGATACGTACCAGCCGAAGCGGTGCCAATGATCTGCGGGTCCGTCTTGGGTACCTACCAGCCGAAGCGGTGCCAATGATCTGCGGGTCCGTCTTGGATACCTACCAGCCGAGGCGGTGCCAATGATCTGCGGGTGCCATCTTGGATACCTACCAGCCGAAGCGGTGCCAATGATCTGTGGGTCCGTCTTGGATACCTACCAGCCGAGGCGATGCCAATGATCTGTGGATCCGTCTTGGATACCACCCAGCCGAAGCGGTGCCAATGACCTGCGGGTGCCATCTTGGGTACCTACCAGCCGAAGCGGTGCCAATGATCTGCGGGTGCCGTCTTGGATACCAACCAGCCGAAGCGGTGCCAATGATTTTTGGGTGCCGTCTTGGATACCTACCAGCCGAAGCGGTGCCAATGACCTGCGGGTGCCACCTTGGGTACCTACCAGCCGAAGCGGTGCCAATGATCTGCGGGTCCGTCTTGGAGACATTCACTTCCCACACTCCGTCCCTGTGCCCGCGGAACTCTCTCTTCATCTGACAGGTTGGGGCGGGAGCGCGGAAACTAGACACAATTCTGCTCGTATGCGACTTGTATGTATTCTTCAGCCTTTGTGAGATTTGATTGGCAGCTGGAAAGAAATCAACAACCAACTCTCAAAAACAGAAATGAATCACCCATCTATCATAAATAAAAAAAAAAACATTTATTTTTCATTCAAATATAATTAAGATTTTGCACATCAATTCTGTTGTTGAATTTAAAAGTTAAAAATACGTTAATTACTGCACTCTCCTAAACCACAGAGGAATGAATGTGGAGTAGCACATTTCGTAATATTCCGCACTGATACGTCACAGGCTTGGTCTGTCGGCTGTAACATTCTCAACAATAGCTGTGCCCGACTCTGTCACGTTTAAATGTCGTCATAATCACCTGTGTTTGTTTACTAAAACCAAACTGATTTCGAAATGGTCTCGTTTCAGATACATTTTTCCTAATCGTGTCATTTTTTTCTTTTTTTTTTTTTACAGCTATCGTTTTACAAGCGAACACGTTTTCCACGTACATTTCTCCATTTTTTCCGTATCACAGCTATCGTATTACAAGCGAACGCGTTTTCCACGTACATTTCTCCATTTTTTACGTATCACAGCTATCGTATTACAAGCGAACGCGTTTTCCACGTACATTTCTCCATTTTTTACGTATCACAGCCATCGTATTACAAGCGAACGCGTTTTCCACGTACATTTCTCCATTTTTTCCGTATCACAGCTATCGTATCACAAGCGAACGCGTTTTCCACGTACATTTCTAGATTTTTTCCGTATCACAGCTATCGTATTACAAGCGAACGCGTTTTCTACGTACATTTCTCCATTTTTTCCGTATCACAGCTATCGTATTAGAAGCGAACGCGATTTTCACATACATTTCTCCATTTTTTCCGTATCACAGCTATCGTATTACAAGCGAACGCGTTTTTCACGTACATTTCTCCATTTTTTCCGTATCACAGCTATCGTATTAGAAGCGAACGCGATTTTCACATACATTTCTCCATTTTTCCGTATCACAGCTATCATATTACAAGCGAACGCGTTTTCCACGTACATTTCTCCATTTTTTCCGTATCACAGCTATCGTATTACAAGCGAGCGCGTTTTTCACGTACACTTCTCCATTTTTCCGTATCACAGCTATCGTATTACAAACGAGCGCATTTTCCACGTACATTTCTCCACTTTCTTCGTGTGTTTCGTGACGTCTAAGAGCTCGAGGCTCTCGCGGTCTTTCTTGCCCGTCGCCTGCTCCAGTTTCTCGTTCATTACCTCCAGCTGATGGCGCACTGCAAAACACAAATGACAGTCACGTCCTGCACAGATGAAATGTACCACTGAGACAAGTGTGCGATATGAACCCAGAAGCTCTGTGTGTGTGAGACTCTTTCATCATACAGCAGTACTCGATATCCACTTAACAGTACGGATTCACCCACATCAAAAATAAAATTTTATTTTCTCTAGTAAAAAAACTTCCCTGACTGAAAGGCTCTTCATAATTTTAACTTGAGTTTATCTTTTGTTGTTTTTTTCGTACGCTCTACATTCTACGTCATAGAAGTACATAGTGTATACCGACATCCCGCTTATACCGACATCCCGCGTATACCGACATCCCGCTTATACCACATCCCGCTTATACCGACATCCCACTTATACTGACATCCCGCTTATACCAACATCCCGCTAATACCGACATCCCGCTTATACTGACATCCCGCTTATACCGACATCCCGCTTACACCGTAGTTTGAGCATTTTCACTTAAGTGTCAGTCTTAAAGCTACCCCACCACGACATTTCGTACAACGATGGGTTCTTCAGCCGTGAACGATGTCTTTATTTCGTCTTCGTCAGGCAAAACAGTGTTCTTTGTATCTCCCAAATAGGACAGTCCATGCCATACAATATGACGTCACACACCATGACGGTATTTTCACTCCTTGTAATTAATACAAATTACGAAAAAAAAGAATTTTTACGTCATGTGATTCAAGTGCGATGCATTTTATGATTACCCACATCAAATTAAGGAGTAAATTAAATGAAAACATTACGTGGTTTAAAATCCTATTTAACACTCCTCCTAAAATGGTAATTACAGACGTGAAGCATAAACAACCTGGGATATGATGATACTCGGAAATAAGAGCGTGCTTGTCATGGTCCTGTCGCTGTCATGATATCGAGGCTACACTGTAATATTGTCCGGGAAATCGGCCAACATTAGTGATCACATCTGCACCCTCCAGAGCGACTATTATCTATTGACTTCTCTTTTTGTTTATGCGCATACAGTATCGGAAAAAAGCACTCCCGGTAGCTCTGTAGTAATGCTACTGGTGATTAAGCCAATCTTATTAAAGGGCTGTTCCAAAACCGTCTTCATTGAGAATATGGGAGTGCCCGGGGTTTGAAACATCAACATACCCCCAAGGAATGAAAAGTAATATAATATACTGAGCGTCAATGAAAAGTTCCGGGTAAAAAATTTGGTATATTTTACAATTTTCTCCGTGTCATGTGTAGTAAACAATGCTTAAGTATTGGGTACTAGGTTCTACACCGCTGTATAATATTGCCAATCAGTGTCACGCATAATATGGCCAATCAGTGTCACGCATGGATGGCTCTATCGGCCGACTTTCGATCAAAAACAGCTTTTGGCCATGTGCTACTCGAAAGCTTGGACAATACTCAGTATTTTGGTTTCAATGGAAAGTGGTTTGAAGGGATAACACGAATCAAGATTGATATACTAAAAACGGTTAGCTATGCCGCGTTTATCGCGTGAAGAACTCTTGATTGCGCTCGGCATGACGCAAGCGAACGCGAATTACAGCGAGGTAGGGCGTCATTTTGGCTGCAGTCGAACAACTATTGGAAAACTAGTCGAGCGCTACAATCAAACGGGTTCCGTCGATGATAGGCCTTCCCCAGAGACAATTGTAAAATATATCAAATTTTTTACGCAAAACTTTTCATTGACGCTCAGTATATAAATGAGGCGTAAGAGCTTCCAGGGTTACTGTGGCCCCTCTGTAGCAATCACATCAAAAAGCAACCTTTATGGTGGCCACGGTTTCACTTTGGACTCACACCACTTAAAACATACTTCAACATTTAGTCCATACTTTCAACAACTGAATATGTCATTCTTCACTAAGCGACGGGATTAAACCAAGTATTACTGATGTTTCAGACAAACTATTCCACCACAAAACCAAATATACTGAGTGTCAGCATTTATTGAGAAATAAATTAAACCCTGAAGTGTGAAATTAAACAAAAAAAACCCTGAATGGAGAAGATTATGAGAGCAACAACGTTTACTTCTTTTTTCAACTCACGCCAAAACAACAAAAATCCACTGTGACCATGCAAACTATAAGCGCTGTTCAATAACAGGCTACCTCCGCCTTAATTACACACATCCAATTAAGCTCTTTTCTCTTTGCAGTTACTACTCACGTTGCAAGTTTTCATCATACAAGGCCTCCACTTCTCTTTCAATTTTTCCAAATAAATCGTACAGTCTATGCCTAAACAGAAGTGATAACCGATTTAAAAACAACTGAATTAGTTACAAGTATAAAAAGCTTGCATAGAAAGTGTTAACTTCTTAATATTAGACACCTTGCTTAGAAAGTTTACTTCCAAATTTCAGTTCTCAGTTACTTAAACTTTGATAAACAACGAGATGTTAACTTTTAGACATTCCAACAGCTCATTGGATACCATTTTCCATCAATTCCATCTGTTAACTTATGACCGCATGGAATGCGAACAAGTATCCACTGGTCTGTGCAATCGATTATAAGCTGAGATCTTCACTTTCGATACTAGATGTTCATTGTTTAAGCAATACTTTCCGTGGGGTATATATAAATAGTTGATGGCTTTTCGAGATAAGTAAGATAGGTAGCAAGGAAAGTTTTATGTCAGCAAAACACCACTTACAATCTTGCGAAGTCAATTAACTCGAGGTCCATCAAACCTTTTAAACGTTGAAGTAAAACGAGGAGTTAACTTTTGTCCCGTGCTGTCTATTAGCACAAATAGCAAAGAAGGAGTTAACTTTGGTCGCATGGTGTCTATTAGCGCAAGTAGCAAATTTCAAATACTGCTCACAAGTATTAGAATATTTTCATGTCAATAAACACAAAATAGGCTACATAACAGTCCCATGGCATCCTAACCACCACTTGACAATACTGTCCAAGGAAAATGCCCCCCCCCCCGTATATACTGTTGCCAGGCTTTATGACATAAAACCATCAACCAAAATTTCAAAACACTAAGGCTGAATCCTTGGCGTCATGCCGTTTTCAACGGATTCCTAGGTGATGTCTAAATTTCACCACAGAAAAGCCAAATCCCTGCCGCCGGGTTAAGAGTTTTATTTAAAAAATGGCTTTTCGCCAATATTTCCTTAAATTTTCTGCGAATCACCAAAATAATTACACGCAAAACGACGAGGGTGGTTGGGGGGAGGGGGGGGGGGGGTGGGGGGGCACTTATATTCCTGCCTTCGATTAAAATTTTAGGATGTTTCTACTAAGATCACAGAAGATGTGTTTTTTTTATAGAAAAAATGGCTTTTGGTCAATATTTTCACCAATTTTTGTGGATCGTCAAAAAAAAGTAATAGCCAGGTACTCAGGTCCGTTACCTTCAACCAGAATTTCAAAACCCGGGAGAAGAGTCGATTTTATACCTAAAAGCGAACATACGCCTAAAAGAACATGCTGTTAACCACTACTTCTGCTGCTTAAGAAGATGGGCTAATAACACGCATTAATTTGAATATTACACATATATTACATTTTAAAAAGGTGCCACACTTAAAACACCGATTCGGCCTGTCTGTTCGCCCTGCGCCCTGTGCGATCACAAAAGTTGATCGCACAACTCATATTATTCACTTCAAATATTCACTAAAATAATCTTGTACCCAGTTCTATAAAGTTGGTCCTGTGAGCCAAAAGCTGGTCGCCACGGGCGATCACGAAATCTCAACAACGGGACTATGTGTTGTATTTTAAATTAATATCGCTTTTTTTTCAAACCCTGTGTCCCGCAGATGCACTCACCTTATAGCCGGGGGCAGAAGACTTTCTCCCTCAGTATCTGTGCGGTATAATGGCGCCATTCCTTCCGTGTCAGAATGACTCACCCCTCCAAACGCGGAAGCGCGAGGGGTTCGCGGCATGCTTTTGACGCTCCTCAGCAGCCCTACCGAATACTGCAACACATAACACAGCTATACAATATTTAGTGCGTCAAGAGAAACTGAACGAACTTAAAGCAGATCCTTGACAGACGTGTACAAAACATAATGGCCCCGGACAGAACAGCGCAATTTACAGGAGCTCTGGACAGACTTTGATGGCTTCTTGTACCTTGTGCTACATCTTCAGGGGTGCATCTGAGAGAGTCGGGCATCACTGTACAATATACCAAAAAAAAACAAAACAAACACATCTTTCATTACCGAAGTCTCCGTGTGGCTAAGAAAAAAATCGCGATCTTTCGGGGGCAGGAGGGGGAGGAGGGAGAGGAGAGGGAGGAGAGGGAGGAGGGGGAGGAGGGGAGGAGAGGGAGGAGAGGGAGGAGGGGGAGGAGAGGGAGGAGGGGGAGGAGAGGGAGGAGAGGGAGGAGGGAGAGGAGAGGGAGGAGGGGGAGGAGAGGGAGGAGAGGGAGGAGGGGGAGGAGGGGGAGGAGAGGGAGGAGGGGGAGGAGATGGAGGAGAGGGAGGAGAGGGAGGAGGGGAGGAGAGGGAGGAGGGGGAGGAGAGGGAGGAGAGGGAGGAGGGGGAGGAGAGGGAGGAGGGGGTGGAGGGGGAGGAGAGGGAGGAGAGGGAGGTGATGGGTGTTGGTGGCGGTCCGGACAATTACTTCATTTTGCCATCTTTAAGTCCAGTCTAACCGTAGTAAAGAACCGCCAAACGAGAGCAAAGATACTATCAAAGTATACTTCTGATTCAAACTAGAGCGGCAGGTGGACACAAAACATCATTGTACACGAACACATCACACACTTTCAAATGAAACACCATTGTACAGGAACACATCACACACTTTCAAATGAAACATCATTGTACAGGAACACATCACACACTTTCAAATGAAACATCATTGTACAGGAACACATCACACACTTTCAAAAGAAACATCATTGTACAGGAACACATCACACACTTTCAAATGAAACATCATTGTACAGGAACACATCAGACACTTCCAACTGAAACCTATTTGGCATCTTGTTTTTGTTTTTTTTTCCTCGACTTTACCCATTTTCCGAGGCATCCATTTCGCATCAATTTTTCTCTTGCTGAAATAAAAGAATTAGTGTCCTTTGACCCTACGGCCCGCCGGGTGTATAGAATTTTGAAGTAAAAAAGATTTGCCCAGAAGACAGAACAAGTACTGAATATGTTCTCTCAGAGGACAAACTCATCCTGAAATTTGCGCTCGTGCCTTCGGTGCTGGAATTTTCATACAAAAACACTTTAAACGAGCAATTTATAAACTGATAATGAAGACTTGGCATCATGTATACCTTTAATCAAACATTAAATCATACTTTGGAGGAAAAACAAAACAAAACAAGAATTTGGTCCAATGCCGCACGGAGACGTTTGTCCGCACGGGATGTTTCTCAGCTCGGAACACCGGGTCAGTGAGACTTTTAAAAACAACAAAGAAATTTTGCCCCAGTCGGGCATAATCTTCTGGACAGAGAAAAAAGCATCACTGAACAGTTGGTCAATTTAAAAATTTGTGACAAGAAACAAGACTAGTTTTTTTCTTGGCTTTAGTTGGGCACCAGCGTCATTTTTCAACATGACTTTTTCATCATCACTTACAACGCAACGAGTGTGACGCACTTGTGCATTATATTATACGACGGTCGTCAGTTCTGTAACTCCAAGAAACAGCATCCTATGAATGCATAATTTACCACTTCAACTCTTACTGTTAATGGAAAATGCACACTGAGAAGAATGATAACGCACCGCTTTCGACTTAAACGAAGATCCTGAACGTGAGTAATTTCATTTTAGGTGTCAAATTCGTTGTCTTGGTGGGAGATGAAGAACCCAAAGAAAACGCATATTTTTCTTTGTACACAATTCTTAACTGACTTCAAAGATTATGAGCCACAATTTATAATGCACTTTTTCTACAAGACAACCACTGTCCTGTGGTGTGCTCTGAGATCAGCCAATCTGACCTCTATGGCAAACTCTAGTGTCATAACAATAACTCTATCCAAACATTTGACCGGTGAATGCGGAAACTAATTTTTCTCCACTTTAACGAAGGTATAAAAGATATGCAGTCCATTAGAGATTGCGCCTGTGCTGCAAAAAGGGTATATTGCACATGAACTTCCAGTAAACGTTTGTACAATAGGGACTGGTATGCAGAACTCGATCCTCAGAACACATAACAGGAATCGTTTTTAGGCTAGTCGAAATTGGCGGAAAATTTATGCTTCCAAATTTGTCTAAATTTGAGGCGCGAAAACCAGCGAAGGGAGTAATAAGCAAGCCGGGGTTTGGGGGGGGGCGCTGGAAACTCCACGAAAGCTTAGGGGTTTTAGACGTTCAATGAAGCGATTTTAGCATACATTTACCACCTTCATTTACCTGCACGATCGTACATGTAAAATCTTAGCGTGGCTACGGGAGTATAGAAAATTTCAGTCTCAGAGCTGTTTCTACAAAATTGTGAAATTGCGGGCAGTCCCGCGCCTGTTACACTGAAGTGCAGGATTTAGAAGCCGAGTGCGGGATCAGTGCGAGATTTTATGTATGGGCATTATTCCACGACAACTGACAACTTGCACCTGACTACTCGCAACTGGACAACGGCTAACTTAGTGAAAAAGTGGATAACTCACAACTGGAAATTTTTGTACATTTCTTTTGGGCAATGTTTTAGCGAGTGAACGGGATTAGTAAAATAAAAACAGAATACATCTTGAATCGTCTTTGTTGATTTCTGTAAAAGTGATCTACGCACGTCATGTACAGAGAATTCTAGGGATTGTACTCACTTGAAAATCGACCAACTTTCAATACATTTTACTGAGAAGAAATCAATGACCGTCATTCCCCTGCTCTGGTGCTTATCCCCCCTCCCCCACCCTGCTTCGATCTTATCACATGATATCGACCTATGAGTTCTGTCTCCGGAGTACACAAACTCGCCTTCGTGATTTTCTCGATTCAGTCCCTCCCCTATGAGGGTAGCAACAGTGGATTCTTCCCGCTTGAGGCCGGTGATGATGGCCCAAAACAGACCGCTGTTTATATCCGAACAGATAAAAAAAATCTGTTATGCCACCCACAGACATGTTGTTCCTTCCGGCCTCATCATTTGGGGTTGCATCATGCAGGTTCCTGACTTTTGACAGAAATTTTGGCGGTACCCTCCCAACGTCTATGACGTGATTCTGGGCAAAAGAGGCAAGTAGGTCGCTTGCTCTTTCTGGTGCAGTGGCACGGAGATGCTCTGACCCTTCTTCTAGTTCATCTACCGCCAGGAAGGCCAAAGATGTGTGCGCAAAAGAGCTTGAACTTCTCGACTGTTTTGTATGGCTCGGTATGTCCCAGTTACTGATTTTTTCTCCACGTGGCCTTGCTTAGGTTATAAAAACAGGCATCTATATCTAACTGTGGGCCAAGAACGGTCTCCAGGGCCCAAATGACTGCGAGTTCAAAGTCATACAGTATTGTGACTGGATCAAGAGGCAAATCGCGAGTTGCACAGTAGTCAAAAATAGCTTGAAAGAACACTACGCAAGTCGCCTGAGACTTTCCCAGGATCAGTCCATAAACCGTGGACACGGTCGAGCTGCCCAAGAGAACGCAGATGATGTGAAGTTGTGTGAAAACTGAGACGGTGTCAGGCCTGTACCTGTACCTTCTCAACAGCTTTTTTTCCTAAGGTACAGGCTTCAGACGCCATCGAGAAATTGCCATCAATAAACCAGGTTTCAGCGGACGCCAGGAGTCGGAGGGCAGCTTCTGAACCAAATGTCAGAATTCGCTATATGCCTCTTACCCACTGTCATAGAACATAAACTGCTGGGGATTTTCTCCGGCTGTTTCACACCAGTCTCCAGCGATGACCAATGCTTGAACCGGGACCGGTGGAGCTTCTTTGCGGCGTTGGTGCTAGATGTCTGATGGATTTCTTCATCGCATCTTCGCGGCCCATCAGAATTCGAGCATCATGTGGTAGTTTGACTGTTTCACTGTGATTAAGCCCCCTTATTCTGTAGCTGGATAATCCTTGAATAATCCTTGCGACATAGATCTTCGCGGCAGTTGTGGCTCGAAAGTGTATTGGCGAGCAAAATTGACTTCAGAAAAAAGGCACTAAAATACGACTAGGCATGCTACTCGAAAACAACTAATAAGAGTCATTCAGCGTAATAACTTGTGAAACAGCGTAAGGATCTCTACGGTCAGTGTAAGCTTTTGCTTAGGTGCCACACCTTTCACATGGATTTTTCCCTTGAGTGTTGTGCTAAGTAACAAGTTTTCTTCTGTTGAGCCAGGAGAAACCTAGCGTACGATGCAGAACGATCATGCGGGGAAAAAAACTAAATTAGCACTCGCGACAGTCAACATCACATGTGAAAACACCTGAACTCAACCCCACTCCCCCCCCCCCCCCTTCCTCAAAAAAGTGAAAAATTTTCATTGCAGAAATACATCCTCTCGTGGGAGGGGCCACAAATCAGTGACTTTCTTCCAACTGGTGGAAAAAACGACAACCTAATATGAAGTGTACCCCTATTAGCTGAACAATGGAAGCCTTCGTATCTCTGTCGAAGAGATAAACGGTGTAAAAGTAAGGAAGAGCTGACTCGGAACTATCTCCGAGTCAGCTCTGACTTAAATAATATCTAATATCTCTGTCAGAGCTACGAAGCCTTACATTATTCTGCTAATAGGGGTTTATAACTTCATATGTTATGAGGCACGAATCCTGCATACCAGCCCCAATTATTCAAACATTGTCAGAAAGATCATGCCCAACGCACTTTTTGTAGAACAGAAACAACTGTTAATGGGGTGTATATCTTTTATTTCTTCATTAAAGTGCAGAAAAGTTAGCTTCCGCACTCACCTGCCAAATGTTAGTTTGCATTTCGGCCTTTACATGTCATGTGACCAAAGTCAAGCAACAAAAATTTACATAACGGAGTTAAAAATTATCTGTAAAATATATACTAAAATAGTTGACAGATGCAGAATTAGGTATAAATTCATCTTTACACCCAAAATATATAACTTTTAATTTCTTCCATTCTTTTTGAAATATCAATTTAAAAGGTTTTTGGTGGATACTCGTAATTGCAAAAATTATTGCCACTTTTTCATTAGCTCCAAGAAGCGGTGCGCTAAAAAGTTTCCAGGCACCGCTTCAAAGCCTCGCTTTATAACGATAAGCAAGTCAACTGCGCTCGCTTTGAGGCATCACTGTGGCTACTTGGTGCCAGATTCAACGACCCATAAGTTTTAATTGGCAGTTGCTAAAGACCCTCAAAGTACAACGGTAATCATATACAACTTCTGTGTTACGCTTTCCTTAAAAGAAAATAATACGGAAATAACCCCAAATCTTTCGCAATAATTGATATTTGTTTGTATACAGGGAGCATACTTTATTAGGTGAAATATTAACAATAATTTTTGCAATTATCCACCAAAAAACTTTTAAATTGATATTTCAACAAGAACGTAAAAATAACAAGTAAGTATTTGTGAAACACACGCAGGCCCCAACCGCCCCCCAAATTCACAGGGGTATAAAGCGATGACTGACAGACGGACGGACAGACACCCCAAACCTATAGGCCCCAGTCCGAAGGGTTGGGGCCTAATTATGGCGCACAGGTTTTATGGTCAGATAAAAATTTTTTACTGAGAAAAATATTTGTGTTCTTGAGATCAAGATACCGAATCCCTCATTATCGCCGACAACAAAAACAAATCCACAGTTGCAAAATCACGCTTCACTCTGGTTTGGGAGTTTCGCTGAGGTCGAAAATAATGCGTCAGGGTACTTCTCAGTGTGCTTTTTAAGAACAATTGGATTTTTGGCCAATTTGGCCAAGATCACGTGACCGAATTTGGCTAAAATGGCCAAAAGGCACATCTACAAGTCGAGACCTTTCAAATGAGCCCAACATCAAGTCTCTAGGCCTATGCGTTATCGAGATATCGCCCGTACAAACACAAGTCGATTTTTGCGTTTTTTGGCCAATTTGGCCAAGATCACGTGACCGAATTCGGCCAAAATGGCCAAAAGGCACATCTACAACACGAGATCTTTCAAATGACCCTAACATCAAGTCTCTAGGCCTCTGCGTTCTCGAGATATCGCCTGTACAAACACAAGTCGATTTTTGCGTTTTTTGGCCAATTTGGCCAAGATCACGTGACCGAATTCGGCCAAAATGTCTTTCAAATGAGCCAAACATCAAGTCTCTAGCCCTCTGCGTTCTCGAGATATCGCCTGTACAAACACAAGTCGATTTTTTGCGTTTTTGGCCAATTTGGCCAAGAGCACGTGATCGAATTTGGCCAAAATGGCCAAAAGGCACATCTACAAGTCGAGACCTTTCAAATGAGCCCAACATCAAGTCTCTAGGCCTCTGCGTTCTCGAGATATCGCTTGTACAAAAAAAAACGATGACGGACAGACAGACAGACGGACGGACAGACAGACACCCCAAGTCTATAGGCCCCCAACTCTGTAGGGTTGGGGCCTAAAAAGTCAAATATTGTGAGTGTACAAAATAAATTTATACGTAATTCTGCATCTATCGACTATTTTAGTATATATTTTACAAATAAACTACCATCCCTTTATTTAAATTTTCGGTCCCTTGACTTTGGTCACGTGACGTTTAAAGGCCAGAATGTAAACAAACATTTGACAGGTGGGTGCGGAAGCTAACTTCTCTGCACTTTTATGAACAAAACAAAGATATACAGCTCACTAGAAACTGTGTCTGTTTTACAAAAAGGGCATATTGGGCATGAACTTTCTGTAGATGTTTGAATAATAGGGGCTGGTATGCAGGATTCGTGCCTCAGAACATATGAAGTTGACCCCTATTAGTGGCACAATGGAAGGCTTCGTAGCTCTGACAGAGAGACATACGATTTTATACAAGTCAGAGCTACTCGGAGCTACTTTTTCATGTAATAAATTATGCTCCCTGTATACAAACAAATGTTTGCGGAGGATGTGTCGGTATTTCTGTATTAATTGCTTTAAAGAAACACAGAAGTTGTATATCATTACCGTTTTACTATGAGAGCCTTCATTATATGCCAATAAAGACTTGTGGGTCGTTGAATTTCGCACAAAATAGCAACAGAGGTGCCTAAAAGAAAGCGCAGTTAACTTGCATATCGTTATACGGGATTTGAAGCGGTAGGGTGGAAACTTTGTAGTCCCAGCGGACCCTTTCTATCTTCCTAGGACAGAAAGTCATAGGAAGACCGCAGGAGTCTTTTAGGACTAGGAAACTTTGTAGCGTGACGCTTCTTGGAGCTAAACTCGGAGCTAGGATCGACGATGGTTATATATTACCGGATTCTACAGCTATATGGATGACGGATGATAGTTTCGATATATATCAAAGACACACCTAAATGTTTTTATTCGTTGATTTGTACGCCCACTTATAAAAATTTTAAAAAGTACTTCCTGGTGTTTTGACAGCTAGTTTATTTCCTATCCTGTTGCATTTTGGGTAATCACAAGTAGAAGATAATGAACCATAGAATGCAACAATGCAGTTGTGGGTTTATTGCTTAAGTTTGCAAAACTTTTCAATCGCTTGCAGTTATAGTGATAAACAGATAATGTTGGACTGGGTTTTAAAGTGCATGTGTAGTCTAATTCATAGCTTCAGCTGAAAGCTATAGAAGGGCACTAAACGACCAAAAATTTCAAGATTTGTTTCTTTTAACTAAAAAGCATATAACAGACGGTTATTCTTTCCAAATGTATTCTAAAAAAAGTGTTCCTTTTTCACATGCCAGCACTTTAAAACGATAGCTTGCTGGCCTATTTGCTGAAATATTTTCTAGAATGTGAATATGTTTATAATATGTGAATAAGTATATCTGTTTCATAGCTACATAAACTAGAAAGTTAAAGTTCCTTAAAATATATATTTGCTAATTCGCCCTGACACAGAAAAATATAATTTAAATGTATTTTATCTATGTCCCTGTAAGTCAGATTGTAATAAAAATTTGTAGTTTTTTATTTTAAGATAGCTTAAAATTCTTTTTAATATATTTAGACGCAACAATAAGAAATTTACATTGCTCGGATCAAATACATATCATTCTCATCCTATTTTCTAAAAAGTAAAAAAAAAAAAAAAAACAGTAATAAAAAAACTCAAATTGTTGCAAAAGTCAAATAAGTTCTCAAAAATTATTATTTCAATTAAACCGAATATGCATTAACAACGGCACGATTAAAGAAATCAAACTTCAAGAGCTAAAACAAAACAAAAAATCACTGTATTCTAAAAATTTGTGCTTTAATCAGTAATTTTTAAAGCTTTCATTGAATCATAAATACGTTTCATTTAAGTCTAAATAATACAAGCATTTTATGTAAAGCAAAAGTGAGTTACAGTCAGTGTAACATTCGAAAAACACACTTTGCACTATTCAAGCACGCAATTGATAATATATGGCTAATAGGCGCCTGCAGAAACTGCACCTCCATACAGTCGACATATTTTATTAACAAACACTGATGTCCACTGTGTTATTGCTTACCATCTCATGCTACCTCATGCAATTTTATAAGGAGTCTTGAGAAGGCATGGTACATATTACATCACACCATGCCCAGCGGTGTTTGTAAGTGCGAGCTGTTCAGACTTATGCCTGACGGACGTATTTACTACTTATGTAGTAAAATGCCGGAAACGTCGCCATTTTCCAGGAAGCCATTTGTCAAAACAAATTTGATCTGTGCTTTATCATCTATGAGTTATTTTCAAAATTTGGTAAAGGTACGAAATGTTTCTTATTTTGTCTTTTCATATCTTTAAAACAAAAAGTAAGAATGTTGTGGCTTGTATGAAGAGACTACTTGCTCTTTCCTGTTTAAAATCTTCTTTTATCGCTCATGTTTTTTTATTGTAATATTAATAATATGTATAATTTTCCAAGTGCTGGTCTGACCATTTGATATTTATTGTTTGCTAGTTGTGTATTTTGTTTTACAATGTCGTTAAATTCTGTTTCACTTCCAAAAAATGGATCTTCAAAGAACATTCAGATTGAACAGCACGTCGCAATTGGTTAAATTATAGATTGATCTGCTAGCGGCAGAATAGCTCCGAGTAGCTCTGACTTGTATAACATCGTATATCTCTCTGTCAGAGCTACAAAGCCTTCCATTGCTTCCCTAATAGGGGTCAACTTCACTTGTTCTGAGGCACGAATCCTGCATACCAGTCCGTATTATTCAAACATCTACAGAAAGTTCATGCCCAATATGCCCTTTTTGTAAATCAGGCACAGTTTTTAGTGAACTGTACATCTTTTATTTGTTAATAAAAGTGCAGAAAGGTTAGCTTCCGCATCCACCTGTCAAATGTTTGTTTACATTCTGGCCTTTAAATGTCATGTGACCAAAGTCAAGGGACCGAAAATTTAAATAAAGGGGTTATAGTTTATTTGGACAATATATATTAAATAGTTGATAGATGCAGAATTAGGTATCAAGTTGTTTGGTACACCCGCAATATTTGACTTTTTATGTCTACGTTCTTTTTGAAATATCAATTTAAAAGTTTTTTGGTGGATAATTGCAAAAAATTATTGTTACTATTTCACGTAATAAAGTATGCTCCCTGTATACAAACAAATGTCAATTATTGCGAAAGATTTGGGGTTATTTCCGTATTATTTTCTTTTAAAGAAAGCGTAACACAGAAGTTGTATATGATTACCGTTGTACTTTGAGGGCCTTTAGCAACTGCCAATTAAAACTTATGGGTCGTTGAATCTGGCACCAAGTAGCCACAGTGGTGCCTCAAAGCGAGCGCACTTGACTTGCTTATCGTTATATAGCGAAGCTTTGAAGCGGTGCCTGGAAACTTTTTCGCGCACCGCTTCTTGGAGCTAGCGGCAGAAGATTATCTTGACTTATAATAAGAATGTCATGGTGAATTGTGTGGCTACTAGTTAATAAGGCTGAACTAACCAGCGCAAGCGCTACTTTCATATTAAAAGAACATATTTTCGGTTACGCCAATTACAATGCGCTATTCGATTTCATGCTTCTCTCCCTGTATGTAACCTAATACAAGTTCCAGTTACGCTCTTCAGAAGGATGGTAGAATGGCAAATTTGACTAAAACCTGCTTTATGTAGATAGACTGAAACCTATGTTGCTCATTTTACCTTAAGATATCCTAAGAACCAAATTTTCGGGGGAAAGTGCTCTTGGTAATAGTGTAATTTAAAGTATCATTTGTAGTTCAGGAGAAAAGCTAACAAAGATGGCCATATTGATCAGATGTCTTGGTTCTGTGACATCGTTTGTATCGTTGTTGGTTATTGGATCACGTGCAGACCGGCATTTTCAGTCCCAAACTTGTGTATTGTGTACCTTAGAATGCAGTTTGTACTTTTTTGTCTGTTATTGTCTGTATACCAGAAACAGGCCTTCCAGCGGAACCTATTAAACCTATTTTTCAAAATGGAGGTATTTTTTGTGAAAATGACCTATTAAACCTATTAAAACCTATTTTTTTAAACTGCCAATTCATTTTTTTTTGTCTATTTATTTTTTTTAATATTATCCATTTCTCAATTAAACTATTACCAGAAAGCTCACGAGCACAAGGTAAGAATATTTATAACTATTAAAGTCGAAAAACTTATTAAAATATGTTTACAAAAACCCTTACACCTATTAAAACTATTATTTTAGAACGTCAAACCACATAAAATTTACTTTTTGGACGCCAAACAACCTATACAACCTATTAAAACCTATTTTTTGACACCAAAAGCCTATAAAAACCTATTTTTTAATAAAGGACCTATCAAAATAACCTATTTTCCTGAGAAGCGCTGGAAGGCCTACAGGAACTTGTTGTGTTTTGTGTGGCAATATTTGGCTCGCCCTCTTTTCCTAGTTGTATATATATATATTATATTTGTACTGTGCAATTTAAGGGATATTCTTCTAAAACATTCAAAATCCCATACTTTTATCCCAATTACTGTCTTTTGTTTGTAGTCTGTAATCCGTATATACGGTCTGCACAACAGGCACTAAAATGATAAGTTGAAAAAGTCCTCAGGTGGAGATTCCAAGTACATAAAAATTGCTCAGAGCATGGTTCTGAGCAACTTTCGTACATGCACCTATTTTAGTGCCTGTAGTGTTGACTGACTATATAACCAGTCAGTGTAGGCTAAATGACTGAATGACTTCAGTTTCCGAACGAGGCCAGAAAAGGCAATTTTTTTTTATTGCAGATACTAACACCAGTCTTGGGTTGACATTGGTATACGCGGACAGAGGAATAATTTATGCGCCATTAACTTGGGAGGGTATATTTATAATACTATAATGATAATTGACCGTAGTGCTTGTTGTCCAAGAAAAAGAGGTAGCACAACTGGCCAGACTGATCGAGTGTTTTTGCTAACATCGCCATCTTGGTTTCTATGACAAAGTTTTGTCTTGTTGTTGGTGATTGATTGATGTGCAGACCGCAATTTTATTTGTCAAACTTGGGTATTGTGTACGGGAGGAACACAATGTATACTTTCCTGTGTTTTATTGATCATACGCCAAGAATTTGTGGTGTTTTATTTTAGTAATGTTTGGCTGAGCCTCCTCTGTCAATGACACGTTTTGTTCTAATTAATTCAAGGCATAGTTCCCTAAAATGTTCAAAACCCGTAATTTTCTGTCAGTTACGGTCTGCTGCTTGTTCTGCTTTTTATCACTTCCTGTCCTGTCTTTGCATCTGGCAGCAGGTAGGTAGATAGATAGCTTTATTTCGTGACGCCACAACTATTATGGATTAGATCAAAATATATTCCCGATTATTGATATCTACAAACAGGGTATTAGCCTATTGTGAATCGCCGATTAAGAGTCATCAGTAGTCGCTGCAGTATATAATGTAAATGTATGGCACTCACCGACTGGGCCTTTCAAGTATCATTACTACTTTTTTAGCAGAAGAAACAACATTGACCGGAAATTATCCGAGTTCCCAGTTTCCTTCAACTGCAGATATACACTTTGACTTAGCAATAACTGAAGTGGTGTACTCGCTGTAAGGCCTGTACAACAGGTACTTCGATACGACTGGTTTATGAAAGTAATTGAACGCTTACCCCAAGTGTAATTTCAAGAAGAGCTAGCCGTATTTTGATGGGTGTATATTCGAGCGTTGTTGTACTATTCATATTAGTGTCGACGTGGCAATTTTTTGTACGTAACAGAATTGTGAGGTTATGGACGGCAACAGTGAAAACCCCCAAAGTTCTTAGTCGCAGATATCCTCTGCCTCTTTGTAAGAGTATGAAAGTAGCATTGGCAAAGTGTATAATGTTCTTGAGAAAACTATCAAGAAGTGTCCCCATTGTGTAGAAAAATAAGCGTTTGTCATTGTTTATTATTGAATGTGTTGGTAAGTCTGTTTCAGTATCTGTCTGAAGAAAGAGACCGAAACTGAGAGCAAATTGTGGCTTTTCTAATAAATGAAAGAACACAAATTTAAAAAAATCAAATGAAAGAGGAGGTCGAGGGAATTTTGCCAAATGTTGTTTACATCCTAATATCTAGTTTTGAACAATTAATTTTTTAGGAAGTTTCAAGACCTCTAAATTTTATACGAACTGCTTCGACACATCCAGTCTTACTGAAGTCCCTCACATCTGCGTGGCTGCACGTTTGCAGGCCGCCGTATTCATGAAAGTTAACGTTGCAGTTAACTGCACTCGTAGCAGCGAAAGCAGCTGATCTAGATTGAATTATTTGGTTAAACAGGTCAGAT
Source organism: Protula sp. h YS-2021 (assembly GCA_949752745.1). NCBI lineage: Eukaryota > Metazoa > Annelida > Polychaeta > Sabellida > Serpulidae > Protula > Protula sp. h YS-2021. The sequence goes on along the minus strand of OX457031.1, from coordinate 15,429,601 downwards.
GTATTGAGTCGCTTTCGGGACCTCTGATTGCTAACGGAGCAGTTAACGGTTTCAGTTGACTGTACAGTTAACTGTTGTGAATACGGCCCCTTGAAAGTTTTTTTCTGTTTGGAGCCCTCCGAGAACCAGATGGAGAAATTGAGAGGACCCGAAATAGTGAGGCATCTTATATATGTAATCAGGAAAATTTTCGGGGAGTCGATTTGAAAGGTCTTGGGGATATTGGGCCACCGGTGCCCGCTAATTTCCAGCCCTGGGTTTAATAAGATTGTTCATAGTACGCAAACCTAATATCATTTGATTTGTTTTAGATATTGCTCGAGTATAAACGATGCAGAAGACGTGAAGGATACAGAGCATTGCTTCTTCTACAGAAGCAACTCGGTACTCACTATGTTTGAAGGTAGTAATATCCACTATTCGGCAGATAACAAGCTGCTCTGCTCTCACAGCGCGAAACTGTGTAAGCTGCGGAGACTTGCAGGGTATGTGAACGTTTTATACCAGCTCATTCTCTAAATAGCTTTCCCTTCCTCGTTTCTGTTTTAAACATTTTCACAACAAAACCGTGAATATAAAGTAACACATTCTTGGTCTGAAACGAAAATTCTTTTTATTTTGCAATTCTTTTTATTTTTATATGTTCATGTTTTACATTAAAAAAAAATATATATATATATATATGGGTTCCGGACAGAACCCCCCGGGACCGAACCCCCCCGACCGAATATATATATATATATATATATATATATATATATATATATATATATATGCGTTCATACATGTATATTTATTTATAAATTGTATTATCCAACCGTTGTGGTTGCAATTTATCGAAATAAACCTCTCTATCTATCTATATCTATCTGTCTCTCTCTCTCTCTCTCTCTCTCTCTCTCTCTCTCTCTCTCTCTCTCTCTCTCTCTCTCTCTCTCTCTCTCTCTCTCTCTCTCTCTCTCTCTCTCTCTCTCTCTCTCTATCTCTCTCTATCTATCTATCTATCTATCTATCTATCTATCTATCTATCTATCTATCACGTGCAGTGCTTCCATAGTCAAATGGCGTGCAGTGCTTCCATAGTCCAAGTGTCTAGAGCATGTGTTTTTGTAGGGGAGGAGGTGTTGCTTCGCAGAAGTGTAAAAACGGCCCTTATTTTGTTGTAGTTATGGCTTTTGTTGCCGGCACATCTTGGAGGACCCCTCGGCGCCGTTCAAACAATGTACCTACGTGCGGAACAAGTATCGCTGCAGTGTTCCAGTGCAAAAGAACAAGCAGTCGGAGTAAGTCGCATACTTGTGTTTTGGTCGAAGAAATGATATTTATTCCGACACGTAATGTGGATGTGATTTTATGGAGCTGCTAATAGTTTATATTTCTATTTTTCTCGCCTTCTCACGTGGAGTACTTGTTCGACATAACATTGAAAATTTTCAGTTATAAAGATAAGGCAACAAAAAAATTACAAAAAAGGATATTGTTCCAGTCGAAGGTAATTTTTCTGAGCCCTTTCTAGGGGATCTCACATATTTTATATGCGATCGACCGCGTGTCGGTCTGTCGGTCTGTCATCACGAGCTTGTTAACACGACAACTAAGAAACTGCTGCAAGGATTTTAAAAAAAACTTGGTATGTAGCTTCTGTGGGCACTAACAAGGATCGGTATTGTAAATGGGCCAGGCCCGTCCAAGGAAAATGGACCAGCTGGACTATTGTGTGACCTTGTTAACACGATAACTTAAAAACTCCTTCAAGGATTTTCGTGAAACTTGGTATGTAGCTTCTATGGGAGCAAACACAGACCTTTATTGTAAATGGCCCAGGTCTGTCCAAGAAAAATGGACCAGCTGGACTTAGAAAATTTCAGCTCTTCATTGACTATTGTTAACACAATATGTCAAGAACAACTGCAAGGATTTTAATGAAACTTGGTGTGTATATTCTGTGGGCAAGAACAAGGATCGGTATTGTCAATGGGTTAGGTTGGCCGCAGGAAAAAGAGCCAAATGCACTTTGAAATTTACCAAAGCCTGGAAATTATTCAGCATCGGAATGAGTTTGTTAACACGATATCTCAAGAACAACAGCAAGGATTTTAATGAAACCTGGTATGTAACTTCTATGGGAACAAACAGAGATCGGTATTGTAAATGGGCCAGGTCCGTCCAAGGGAAATGCACCAACTGGACTTGGAAAATTTCAGCTCTTGATTGACTATTGATGGTCGTGTTTAACTGATGGGGGGGCCTGTGGGGAATATGTGGGGTTATGCACACTGCTCTAGTTATTTCTGTTTTTCAGTTTTCTTTCAGACTAAGAAAGTGGGTGATCTGTATTTTTAATTTTGTTACAGTCTATGCAATAAACACGAACACAAGGTGAAGGACGCACAAGAGCAAGAAGGGCAGGAGCCACATTTGGGGACCTTGCTTCTGCCCAGCCCCGGCCATCCGTCCCCGCTGCACAATGGCATCAGCCCGACGCCGCCCTCCACGCCCACGCACGACCCTTCCCGCATGTCACTGATGGATAGGATTAAGAGCAAGTTCACACGCGTGCAAAACTGTCCAACGGAGGACATGATCGTCAACGTAGAGGATGATGTGGACCCGTATGCGTTCTCTGACAACGACTGCTTGTCGCTTAAAAGCAGTGTTTCCTCAGATGTTCATCCTAGTCAGACTGTAGCTGTGTTGGATGCTGGCACACCCGGGCATTCTGCCAGTGCCCTGTTTTCAAACTGTAGCGCTGTGAATGTACCGCAGTCTGTGTGTGTTTCACCTGTCTATAGCTTAGGTAACAGCGTGTGTACAAGTTTGCCACCCACACCGCCGTCAGGGGAAACACCTATAGCAAAAATGTACCCGGAACTGTTGGGGAAACTGCATGCCTCCCCTCCTCCGCTGCTAGATCGATCTCCTTCGGTTTCCGCTGTTGGCAGGACGTTCTCAAAACCGAAGTGCTGCACTGTCGTGCTAGCCCAAAAATCGCGGTCAACAGTTGGCAAACCAGCGTCGCCACTGATGGGAAAGGCCCAGAAATGGCCTAAAGCGACAGGGAGCGGTAAAACAAGCGCGTCGGGGAAAGGTCGGAAAGCAGGATCTGCGTCCGAAAATTCCAAGTCTGGACCTCTCAGTGGTAGCATTCATAGCTCGCGCACTATGAATAAGTTGCAAAACAAAATTGCACAAAATAAAATACAGGATAAAATACGTTCCAAGGCAAAGCAACAGAAAGAGGCAGGTGCGCCTCCGCAGAATCCGGCATTATCGCTCATGTCGGCAACGCTGCCGCCTCTTCAAACAGGCCTATCTTCGTCTGTTACCAGTACGATATTCTCGCTCGGTAGTATACCATCGCTTGGGACTTTCCTGTCTACGCAACACCAGCAATCGGGAACCGGAAACGAGAGTGACAATCACGGGTCTTCAAACAAGGGGACCAATTCCCTTACTTTACCCGTCGCTTTGCCGTTGCTTAGTAACCAGCCGTTACTGTCACCTAACATAAACAGTGGCGCAAATATCCCGATGGTGATCCCTGCTACTGTATTTACACCTTTTCCAAATCTCGCTGGTGCGCTAAATCTTCAACATAAAGAGAGCGAAGAGTCTAAAAATCATAGCGGTTCAAAAACGACAGCAACGACTTCCAAAGCGAAGTCACGTAGCAACAAAGTGTCCAAAGTATCTAAGGAAGGTCTGAAATTGACCATTAAGAAAAGTGCTGTGAAAGGCAAGAAACTGAAGAAGGCAAGGGCTTCAACTACGACTTTATGTGATAAAAACAGAGACGTGGAAATCGTTGATCACTTGAAAACTGAAGGTATTCGATCGATGAATGGTGCACAGACATTCAATGTGCTACAGCTATCTAGTCAAAGCAGAACGTTTCACCCACAATCAAAGGTTTCGAAATCTCAGATGCGAAACCAATCAAAGAAGGTTTCACATAGTCTGAAGAAGAAAAGAAAGAAGGTAACTGCCAGAAGGGCCAATCGGAGACCGAAAACTCTGGCCCTCAAATCTTGTCACGGTGTTTCTAGGGTTGTGACTGGCTGTGATTTTGAATCCTTAACTGTTTCACACGACAGCGGCGTTTCAGCGCGTACTTTGACAGATGTTAAAGGAAATAAACTTCCTTCTCTCAAAAGTGAAAGCGGAAATAGGGAAGAACCTACAAATTTGAAACCGCCAGCAGTGGACTTACAAAGTAGCACGCCGTATCCGCGAACGACCCCGGAAAATGACGTTTTGCGAGAGAAGCCGGAAGTGAAAGAATCTCATAAAACCACTTTTGTGCGCTCGAAATTGAAGCGACTGAATAACGCCTTAATGAGTGAGTGTGAGGTCAAGAAGAAGTTCCGGCGGAAAAGTGCGTGGAATTATTACAGGATCTATGCGGAGGAGAGGCGGAGTAATTCCACATTACTTCCTTTCGGTGAGTTGGTGCTCCCGTGGACACCATAGTGTGGCACACATGGGTACCTCGAAAGGTAGAGCCTTAATACCGGGGTGCAACTTGAAAAAGTTGTGGAACTAAACTGGTTCAGAAATAACACTATATATAATCTAGTCTTATCACTTTTTAACCATCAAATCAGGTTAAGTTAACGTATACTGCTTGTAAATAAATTTTAACTAAAAGTAGGCTTAGAATTTTTTTCTGATGTCTGGGTGGCTGCTGTTTTATTTCCAGTATTTAAAAAATTTGAATTCAGGTAGATATAAAAACGGAGAAATACCAGTGTTCCGAAATAAATTGCGTGTACCACACCTCGGCGTGTGAACCGCGTTGTACCGCAATATCGGGAAATACAGCCATCCCCATAGTTTGCCTTTGAAGCTGGCCAAGGTGACAAAGCATGTGTCGCCAAAACACTGTCCGTAGCCTGTTGCCTTTAGTGTAAATGAAAAATCGGAAATTTTTGTCCCAAGCGGTGTTGGGTCAAGTCGGCCCCTTGCCAACTCGGCCCCTTGCCAACTCGGCCCTTTTTGGCCAAGTCGGCCCCTCAAACTCGGCCCCTCGTGAAAGTCAAGTCGGCCCCTAAGTCCTTTTTTAAGTCGGCCCTATGACACATACTTTGCAAACTTAGAATGCAAAGTTCAATGATCACCGACGAAATGTAATTGAAAATTATAGGGTTTTTTGGTGTCTCATCTCGGTTGATCACAAGTATGCAGATTTACTTTGATGAAAATACTCCGTACTCATCACAGACAAAATCTGTACACAACAAAATGAAGTGAATAATTTGTAAACAGAAAAAAAGAGAACGCGCCGTCGACCTAGACTCAAATTCAAAATAAAAGACGTAGCTTTTAAATGTCAGGTTGAAAGCAGTCTTCGTGCTTGAAAGTAGTGTATAAAGTACAATGTTGCAGCGCCACCAGCTTACAATGCACTTCAGTCTATAGTAAAAAATTTGATTAGTAAATACTATAGCGAAGGTTGCAGTACCGAATATGGTGTGTAAAATGATGTGTTAATTGTGGATAAATTACGTCTTAAATTCTGTTATTGTAAGTGTGTTGTTTTTCCAATAAAAATAAATCAGGTAGAATTACCCTATATCCGAATAACATAAAACACCAAAAATATGAATGGCCGACTTTTTTAATAAGGGGCCGACTTTTTTTCACGGGGGGGCGAGTTGACCTGTAAAAGGGCCGAGTGGGGGCCGACTTGACTTTCACGAGGGGCCGAGTTGGTAGGGGCCGACTTGGCAAGGGGCCGAGTCGACCCAAGACCTCCCAAGCCCTAGGCGTGGGAACCCGCAGAAGTTAGGAGAAGGGGTGCGACTGCAGGGGTGCACATAAGACCTTCGCATTTCGCCATGGCGAAGGTGAAATCCATTTGGCGAAGATGAACAGATTCACCTTTGCCAATTTGGCGAAGGTGAATTTCAGGCAAAAATTATAATAAAATCAAAATATGGACTGAGTAACAACCGATGTAGCTCTGCAAAGACATAAATTTGACAATGTAGTAAAGAATATGTATAGTTTAGATGCAGTAAACAAACTAAGTTAGTTTTAGTGAGAGGGTTAATTTGGCGAGGGTGAATTCGATATGGCGAAGGTGAGTGGAACGGCCTTCGCAAAATTGGCGAAGGTAAAAAAGTTCTTATGTGCACCCATGCAACTGCCCCGCCAGAATAATTTTTCTAAGTATCCACGCTCTAATAATGCTCCCCACTTCGGTCCGTGTTAAAAATGTTTCTACGCCTGTTTTATGTGCACTAGGTACTGCTGTTAAATTAAAAGGATCTGGTCGACTCACCCAAAATGCGTGTCGAGCTTAAAGTGTAAACCGGTCAGTTGGGGTTTCCTGGGTCAGGTGACCCTATTCAGTTTGGTCAACTCAACCCATTTTGCATGGTCAGGTTGTCCGATTCCAGTGTCCATCGCGCCAGATTAAATTTAGATAACACAAATAACAAGCAAGTGTTTTGTTAATGAGGCTGCTCCTGTTCAGTGAATTTTAGTGCGAGAAGGTACAGGTGGTGCAAGTTGTTTGAAAAGTATGTCCACACAAAAGTTACAACTAAAAGGGTTGTTTGCAGGCATCAGATATCCACTTACTTTTATTTTGTTTGAAAAGCCATTGTAAATTCACACATTAAGTGAATTATGACACGTGATTGTACTTGTGAGATGTGACAGAAATAACCGACTAAACCCGAAAGGCCGCGGCGAACTCAGTGGGTCGCCCGGAAGCATTTGTGTCGCAAATAAGTCAATTATTTCAATAGATTATTTTCACTTCAATATCTTTACAATATCTATGCAATGCACAAATGATAAAATAGTTTAACAATTGATGTAGGGAATTAGGGAGTTGTGTTTAGGGCGAGGTCTCCACTTATGTATTTTTGACGAGTTAGCCTCAACCAAAGATAAGCGTGTATTGCATTATATACATTATTACTCTATAGGCATAGGCAGCTCATCTGACGATGACGGCTCACAGATGACGTCACTACAGAGGGATCCCCTCGTCTTCTCTGATGACGAGAAAATCACCGATAAGGAGTGAGTCTCTGTCAATGAAAGTGAAATAAACTGAAATAAACAGAATGTCAGCAAGTAGCAAGCAAACAAAATTTAAAGTACTTAATAAATTGAAAATAAAAAAAAATGTTTTACGGAAAAAGATGAGTAGAATTTTTTCATTTGATTGAAAATGGTCATTGAATGTGGAGAATCACTTGTTTCTCATGGATTTGATGTGACGATCGTAAATGTACCACAACAGTTGTAAATATAAATATATATGTATTCTGGTATGTCATGTATATTTTGGTATACCCCATATATTCTGGTAGATCACAGATTTTCTGGTGTATCGTATATATTCTGGTGTATCCAATGATATTTTTGTATATCATAAATTCGATATATCGTGAATACACCAGAAGAGTTGTAAACATTTCTGTTGTAGACTGTACGACCGGAACCTTCTGTCAGCAATAAGAACCACTCAAGAATCTCTAGTCAGGTCCAAGTGCCGTCGCCGATTGTCACAGCTACAGCGTCACAGCCGAGGCGCCTGCGGTTACCATGCCAACAACAAACAAAGCGCACAGGCGCTGCTGAATGTAGCGAAGCGAAGTCCGGCTGCTGCCAGCGAACTGGTCCTGGCAACCGATAACTGCACGGATAGTAAAACACGGATGCATACGTAAGTGTAATAGGGAAGGGCATTGTGGGCACACTGTATTTTTTTACGTAAGGGGGGGGGGGATACTTGTTGACTGGTCGTATTCGTGTGGTTGTCATACCGGCCCGCCTTAGCAGAATGTGGCGCAAAGAAGAAAATCAAATAAAATGTGACACAAGAAGGGGAGAGTTTATTATGTGGAGCCCCAGGTTAACGGGAAAGGGGTGATAAAAATGATTATTATTGATTAAAAAGATCGCGAAATGCCGCTAGCAAGCTTTTTGCGAAAAAGTGTAAAAGTCAGTAAAAAAAAAAAGCAGTGATTCTCTACCCGGTGTTATTGTTCATCCTACGGTGGTAAGAGTTCTAGTTACTTGAAGTTATTTTTCTGTTCTCTCTTTTTTCAGAAAATTGGAAAGTCGGGGAGATGCAGTGGTCAAGCGCCATTGTTTGGTCAGAGATAAAGATACCAATGTAATTTGTGACAAGCCTGCCTTGCCGTATTCCAACCACTGCATGAGACGTATCCTTATAAAGCAATATATATATATATATATATATATATATATATATATATATATATATATATATATATATATATATATATATATATAAGGGCTCAAACTGGCCTGTAGGGTCTTGGGTCAACTCATCCCAATGCCAACTCATCCCAGGCCAACTCATCCCACCCTGAAAGTCAACTCATCCCACTTTACATACCAACTCATCTCACCCTGAAAGTCAACTCATCCCACCAACCAACTCATCCCACATTATTTTTTTTTTAAGTTTTTATTTTTCGGAAATGATAAGTAATAATAGAAATATTTCTAGTTGAAACAAAACTTGGCGGTACGTAGGGAGGGGTGAGGGGGCCTTCCAGCGAAACCTATTAAACCTGTTTTTTGAAACTGTTAATTAATTTTTTTTTTGCCTATTTAAATTTCTTAATATTATCCATTTCTTACAAAAACATATTACCAAAAAAACTCACATTTTTTATTACTTTCACAAAATATGTGTATTGTTGAAATTAATATATTGCATATGAATTATAACTATCAAAATTATTAAAATATAACATGTGTTTTAAAACTCGTAAAGCTATTAAGACTGTTATTTTAGAACGTCATACCATGTAAAGAGTTACTTTTTGGACGCCGCAACAACCAATTAAAACCTATTTTTTTGACGCCAAAAAACCTACAAAAACCTATTTTTTAAATAAGGACCTATTTGAATTTTTTCCTGAAGAGCGCGGGAAGGCCTGGAGTAGTAACGCAAAGAAGGGCCCAAGCATCAACACAACGGCCTTTGATAGGGCCGCAAAAACGAGACTGCGAAAAACGGTTCTGAAAATACACACAAATCAATTTTTATGGGTAACACCCAGCAGCCAATCCTTGACTGTCTGTAGATATCATGTATAATGTCGACCAGAAGCTCTTTGACTACTGCACCGCGAAGTTCGCTAACAACACACAGTGTTGTGTCTCAGTGTTTGACGTCACGCATGAACTTCCGCTCTGCTCTGAGCATGCGCGGAAAGCTGTAAGTAAATGCCTCCCCCCCCCCTTCCTCCCACCAAGACAGCATAGTAAACTATTTTTATGGGCAATTCGTAGGCGCTTTATTGACAGAAAGGGTATTTCTCCCTTCGGTTATGGGCTTGAATTGCGAAACAAGGAGATACAGAATATTGAGCTGTGAAATGTGCAATCCAAAAAAAAAACAAAAAAAAACGTTAAGGTATAATTTTATGAGGGCATATTCGGCTCTTATGACGAAATGACAAGAGCTGAGCATGACAAGGGCCAAGGCTAGTTTGTAAATATTTGACATTTTGAAGGATAATTATCAACGAAACCAAGAGGAAAGACAGGTGCGAAAGCCGCGTAAGAAAACGAAGCCGTCCGCCCTCACCCGTCCGCCAAAGAAGGGCAAAAAGCGCAAGAAAATCGCGGCCAAGCTGGACATGGACCAAGTGGTAATCACAAAAGACAACATCATGGACAGTTGTCTGGACCTGGCCAGTTCCGACACTGAAAAGGGTAATGCCTTTCTCTGTTTTGTGAATTGGTACTGTGTATCTTTCGTATGGCTGGGTATAAAAAGTCGGATTAAAATTGGCGATTTCAAATGACACTGGCGTATGAAAAAGTGTGTGGATAATAAGTGAAAGTAATGTGTGCATATGAATAAATTCAGGAATGTGTGTTTAACAGTAAGCAGGCGTAATTAGCTGTGGTGATAAAGTCTCAAGTATAATATGGTACGGGAAATGCCAGCGACCACTCAGTCAGGTCAGGAAATGTCGACAATGGTCTTTGTAAAGCACAAAATGGAAAATCTGTGACTAGATCTATTTTCATGAAAATATAAAAATAATATATATATATATATATATATATATATATATATATATATATTTTTACATTTTCATGTTTTTATATTTATATATATACAAGTAGGGGAAGGTCTGGAGACGAATCTGGCAGCGTTGCCGTCACAGAGTGACTCGCAGGACGACGACATGGTGCAGCAGGCCCGCACCAACGGTGACGTACTGACCGAGATCCCCGACGGCCTCGACTCAGACATAGAAGAGCCCTTTTCACCAGGTATACTAATACGGAGATTTCATCCTTGTAAGGCGCGAGGAGTATTCTCGCTTCGTGCCCTGGCCGATTCTGATTTTCGACGTATCTAAAAATAGGCAACTGTAGGTGTGAGTATTACCGCAAGGTTTCTCAGCCATTTCTCTTTAAAGCGGAATGGATTGGTGCAGAAACAAAACGAAACAAATTCTGGGGGGGGGGGGAGCGTTCTTTTTATCCGATTATTAACTCTGTGAAAGCACACGTGTGGTTAAAAATCGTTCATTATTATGTTTGTAAAATATAAAGGTAAACGGTTGAGTCAAGAAAATAAAATAGGATTGAAATGTGGCCTTGATATTTATTTTCGTACAGGAATGATTGAAAAGAATTTAGATCTGCCGTTAGATTTCGAAGAGGCTACGAAGCTATTGGACAAGCATGACCTTGACATGTTGAATAAAATGCCAGACGATGCATTTGATCTCTTTGCCGCCGTATCGGGTAAGTAACATCTGATTGGTAGAACGAGGCAGGCTTGGAGATTGAAAAAAAAAAACGTTTATCATCACGTCTCTGAGGGCCTGTTACGTTTCCCGTAAATTGCCGACAGCTTCTCGTTTCAATTATCGTGATGTTACGGCAATAGAAAAGTTAGGGTTTCATGTGAAATTTGATATACTTCTTTATTTGTTGCTTTTTTTGTCTTCAGAGAAGAACGAGCAGCTGATTCCTACAGGGGAAGAAACAGACATGCTAGAGAAGGCCATAGCGGAAGCATCAAACAGCTTAAACCTGCACCAGCATAGCGATCTACCCGCTCTCACACGCGATGACTTGACAAAATTGACCACCATGGAACGTGTTCATTCAAATCCACCCGCAGGTTCGTTTCTAACTGTAGCATTTTTTCATGTTGCATTTTTAGGTGTGGACACCTGTCATGTGATGTTTCTCAAGGAACTGTTTCTCACGAATCATTACCGGGGGTTTCCGAAAAAAAGCCCAGGGCTTCTGTTCGGAAACTGGCCAATTTCAGGCGCTCATTTAGAAACCAAATAGAAGTCCCGGGACTTCTATTAGGAAACAGTTTCCTAATTAGACCCCCGGGGCTTCTATTTTTAGATGGGAGGGGTGTTGATAAGTTTTTATTGGAAAAAAAAAGAAAATTCACCATCAGTCTTTTATTAAAGCGCTACATGCTGCGGATATCCGCACGAAAAATAACAAAACACACAAAAACAACAGTACCTAAAAAATTTTGGGGGTTTGCCTCACCTTAAAGGATTAAGTGCACCGTGTCTGCATTGCGAGTAAACACGAGTTCTAAAAAGACTTACAGGGAAGAGTGGGGAGGGGGTGTGTGTTCGCCTTGTGCGAGGCACAGGATTAAGCAACGACGCAGAATATGTCTAGGGGCTGCCTCATATCAAAGGCTTAAGTACACCGTGTCTGCATTGCGAGTAAACACGCGTTCTAAAAAGACTTGCAGGGAAGGAGGGGGCTTTTATTAGGAAACGATTTTTTCAGGTCTTTATTTTAACTCAAAATAGAAGCCCTTCTATTGGGAAACAGTTTCCCAACAAGAGCCCTGGGGCTTTTAAATGGGGGTGGGGGGAGCTTCTTTTCGGAAACTCCCGTTAGGTTACTGGGTGTTCTCTCAGTCAGGCATGATGTGTAACAACTAAATAACTGTGAAACCTTTTGATATTGACAATAAATAATTTAGGCACTAGCTTTAAAACTTGTCACACCAGTTGACTAGGCGTAAAATACAGGGAACGGCGGATTATTTATTTATTGCAATTTGTTGCAAGGCGTTTTTTATCCTTTGTTTTGTCAGATTACATGAGCGATAATGAAGAAAAAGCTGACGAGCTGACAAAGCAGATCGCCTCGTCACTGATGCACCGTAATCCACTGAGTGACGATGAGGATGACTTAGACCACGACAGTCTGAATAATTTAGCCTCGTCGCTGACACCAAACGATCTAAGAAGCATTAGCCAGGCTTTGATTGGCTCCGATATTGACATAGCGCTGGTTGCAAGTGGCCATAGTGAAGAAAGCGCCGCTACAACTTCAAGTCAGCTGAATGGATTGGTACAGCAGGAGGTTAGGTATCAAGGGCAAGTTCAAGGTCATTTGGCTCCTGTCCAAGGTCAACTCCCGGTCATGCATGGTCAGCTGCCTGTTATACCCCATAGCCAGTCTCAAAATTATCTGTCTTCAATGCCAAATCAGTCTTTACCAGTGCAAGGTCTTTGTCAAACTGTAGCAGTTCAAGGTCACATCGCACCCGTTCAAAGCCGCGATTCTTCCGCGCGAGGTGAAATGCTGACCAATCACGGTGCTCAGATTTCTTGCCAGAATCCAATGCCAGTAGCAGTTGGCAACTCGCCTTCCAGTGGACCAAGCCAGTTGTCGCGACTTTTAAGCCATGCAAATGGAGCCGGAAATGGAAACACTTCCCAGCATGCATTGCAAGAGAATATCCGGGTGTTTTTGAATGCATCGTCCGCCACACATGCTTTGTCACAGCTGAGTAGGAATACCTGTCAGGAAAGCAGTACCTCAAATTATGTCAGTACAACTCACAGTATACTCCATGACTTCTTAACTCAGGCGAAAAATACTTCTCCTACCATGCCCCCTGGATCATCGGACGCTCTTTTAACAAGTCATGTGCAATTGACTCAAAATCAAAATGAAAAAGTAAGTATTCAACCACCTGCTAAAACTTCACACACAGAAGTTAACCTTGAACAGTTAAATAAACAATTGCAGTTGCAATTCAATTCGTCACAGAGTGCCATAAACCAGTCAATACTAAATGCTATAAATGCGCTGAATGCCTCTCAGAATTCTCAAATCAGTTTACCGTCTTCAAATACATCCCAGTCGTTCGTTTTTTCGCTGCCCGATTGTCGAACACCTGGTGTTCCGAATGTAAGCTTAAAACCAGGCTCAAGGCCTCAGCCAATCCCTGGGGTGCATAAAGTCACGTCTGCACCGACAACCCATTCCGCTAGTCACACTCCAGCGCGTTTGCAAATACCTGCTGTACAGGCCAATCAGAACGTTGCCTCCATTTTAGCCGGTTTAGCCAGCCAACAGTCATTTACTATGCCAGTCAGTTTTCCTGGTCAGAATGCGACAGCTGTGACCAGCACTTCACCTCTTCGGAGCAATGGCCCGCCCACTGTTATGCCAGCCAATCAGAATGCGTCAAACCCGGTTATAAGCAGTCAGATTCTTTCATCCCAGCCTCCTGCTGTGCTTAATCACACTACAACGCCAGTCACTCAGAATCACATCGCCTCAGCCAATTTGTTGACAAACTCCAACCATGTCTCTTTGGCCACGATTCTAACCAATCAAAATGCAGCTTCTATCCCTGCTCCGATTATGTCCTGTCGACCGAGTGAAAATCGTTCCAAATCGTCGCATTTAGACAATTCGCAAGTATCATCACAGCTAGTTCCAAATCTCAAATCGAACGTTCAGACTAAAGCGAGCCAATCACAGTGTAGTGTTATAACTATGCCAACGGCTAGCACGCAGGCACCTGTTCTTCCAAGCCCGAATTCGATCGTGCAATCAATGACGAGCTCACAGTTGATGGGTACGATTATCGATGCCATGCGGTGTCAGTTGCCTCCCAACGCCGTTGTTTCTAACGTACCTCCAAATGTTCAAGATGTGACACCAAAAAATGTCGGCACAGTTCCAACTACGAGTAAAGTATCCGCAACAGACCTGACTACCGAAGTGCTACCTAATGACATAACAGTGCAACATGGTCTTGCTAATTCCAGCCTTGCGCAGCCACAGAACAATTTAAATGTGCACATTTTGCAGCAAGGGCTACCGGTGGCTAATTCGCAGTTTCCCACAAATCAGCGCAATAGCCAAGCTGTTGCACAGCACTCGAACGGGCAGCAGTTACCAACCCAAGCAGCTGTGCATAGCAACAGTATGGTCGCCAAACAGAAGCAAGAGACGTTTTCTGTAGCAGCCGGTGACTCGCTTCCTGTTAGCCAGGGGCCAGCGCAGAAGGCTTCCAAGGCTACAGTCAACACCAAGACGAAAACGAGGCGGCGTTCCGAGACCAAGAACGCTCTTATAATGCAAAAGAATTCGTCCCAAATCCGCAACAATAAAGTTGTATCTTTGCCCAACCAAAACGCACAGACGCAGTTGCATAGCAACGCGGCAGCGACTCAGGTTTTGCCTAATAATGCCATCTTACAGCATATTATGCCAAAACAAAGTACACCAAATCACCCGGTTGCTATAGCTACCTCGCTGCCGGGCGTTGCTACGCTGGCACAACTACCGAATGGATTACAAGCTTTGCTGGCCGCATTGCAAGGACAAAGCCAAGCCTCGACACAGGCGGGGGTCGGACTCAAAGTGCCATATCCTATTCAAACCGTTCAGATACCCCCGGGAATCCAGGTGTTCACAAACAATACTGTTACTCCCCAGACGGTTGCCGTGGCTCCGCAACCAATAGCAACGCAGCCTTTTCTCACCATAGCAACGATGCAACCCTCGCAGCCGCCACAACCGGCGGTAAAAGTCAATAAACAAGAAAGCGGCTCCGACCGCTAAGGGTGAGCCTTTACGTGTGCGATAGGCGGCAAAATAAGTTAATGTGAGTGTAGTTTGGGTCATATAGACGACATTTACCAGTAAATACTTCAAAACTGCTTTGCAGGCGTTTTGTAGTAAGCCGCAGGATTCCTATTCTTATAAGCTGCGATATCATCACAAATGCTACAAAATGAATGACAAGTGAAACAAGGCTACTGGTTTGCATTTACATGTTCTTGTATTTGATATAAAAAGAAAAAAATTTAGATGAAATGCACACAAACTTAAACCTGTTAATCTATGTTGATTGCAATTTTTCTAATATTAATTTTATAAAGTGATTTTGTTTTGTTTATTTGTTTATTTTTTTTATGATTGTTAAATGCATGCATTTATTTTTTTTTCAAGTTTTTATATGGAGTTCATGAATTCGAAGCCTGTGTGTTGGATACGAATGTTACATCTGTAAAATGATTTGACATAGAGCTCCGTCATCTAAACATATTGATCGCTGTTTTTTTCCGTTCTGGCTGGTGAGCACACACGGTATTTTTTTGCGATTTTACATGCATTTATCCACAGATATGGCTACGTTCTAGTGTGTTCTCCATGCATTGTTTCACAAAGTTAAGTGGGTGAAATCTCCTTGCATTTTGTTTGCTGCTCCAGTTGAATTAAATGCGGACGAAGGTATTTTTTCTAAGACCAGTGGGTTTGTTATGCCTTTGTGGGCTATATGTACTGGGAACTTATTCCTCAGACAGACAGATGTTCCTCAAAAACAGACAGGTGTTTCTCAAAGACAGACAGGTGTTCCTCAAAGACGAACATTTGTTCATCAGACAGACAGCTGTTTCTCATAGACGTACAGCTGTTCATCAGACAGACAGCTGTTTCTCAGACGTGCAGCAGTTCATAAGACAGGCAGCTGTTTCTCATAGACGTGCAGCTGTTCATCAGACAGACAGCTGTTTCTCATAAACGTTTAGCTGTTCATCAGACAGACAGCTGTTTCCTGAGAGGTACAGTCGAACACAGTTAATTTTAACTGCTCGAGACCGAGACAAAATACAAAACAATCAAACTTCAGATTTAGCCGAATTGAACAAACTGTCCGGATTGGTTGACTTACGCTTATATCTGAATGATTTTTGTTTCACTTCTTTTTTACCTAAAAGCAAGATAAAATCAGCACTCTTCGCACAAAATTTCATTTATTTGAAATGCCAGGCTACTCAAAGGTTGAAATGATCACCGATTCTTCGTGTTTCATGGTTAACTCACATCCGCACATGCCTCAGCTCTACATCAAAATGCCCCTGACAGGTTCTATTAATGTTAATTATTAATGTTAATTATTCGATTTCAAATTATCCGAGTATTTGAAGCCACAAGTGAATGGAAGTGAATTTGAGACCAAAATAATACTTCAGATTAACCGAACTTCAAATAAAGTGTGTTCAAATTAAATATTACCGACTGTATTTTAAATTCACCAGGACCAACACTTTAAGGGGCAATAAATAAGAAAATTGTATTGAAGAGCTACTCTCATAAGTTGCCGTCTATGCCTTGAGAAAGAGTTTGTGTCAAGCTTTGGTTTGTTTGTGACATCTCTGACCTAATGGCCAAACATCCCCCCTTCCCCCGATCTGGAGTCAGTGTTCCATTTGCTTCGTGTTTAAAACAATGCTGCAGGCAGAGCTATGTATCAGCTAACCAGCTTTCTTGTCTGTACCATACACTGCGCCATTCACACAGCCATACACTGGGTGGTTGAATGGAGTGCGAGGGATTTCGTTTCCTTTTACCGAGATGTTCAATGAAATTCCTACACGATTGTTGGTCAAAACGTGAAGTGCCGAAAAATATCTGAAAAAAAACAGGTCCCGGTGAAAGGGTGTCGGAGGACTGGGCCAGAAGATGATGATGTCTACCGGAAGATAATGATGCCTTCCGGAAGACGATGAAAATGTGAACAAAACCATCGGTCGTTCAAGATGAGAATTTTCACTCCGCCTGCTCTGTTTTTCGTAGCATGAAGGAAAACGTTTCCCGACAAAAATGTGTGTCGGGAAAAGCCGTTATATATTAAAAGATAATATTTATTAGATTTTTGTCATACATTGCGTTGCGTTAACATGTTTCAGTGCCATAATATGTGATCCATGTCGTGATTTGTGTGTGTGTGCAAGAGCTAAACTAATTATGCCTAGATTTGTTGTACATTTATCAAGTGCTGCATGCCATTATTTATTGTTTATCTCAGTGTTATTGTACGTTGATAAGTGTGTACGCGCAGGTTGTTATTGCTCGGGTGCTTGCGAAGTCTTTATGGCACAAGTACAGGTGATTGTCGTGAAAGCGATGTCGGTTATAGCGGTACACGTCAGAGAGAATTCATGGGCGGCCCTCCTGCCGGGGCATTTTCTGTCGGGGTGCCACGTGTTGAAAGAGAAATATATAAATATTTGTTAATGGTTTGGCCCGATTGGCTTCCTGAAAATTCGCATTTTAACCACAAATGTTTTTAGTTGGCAGCTCGCCAACTCAAGATGGTAATTTCAATCCCGCTTATTAGCTGTAACGACGGAATTCTCTTCTCTCTCAGTATTACACTAACCGCTGTGGTAAAATAGCCTCTGGGATGTAAATACATGATCTCTCCCTCCCCCCGACCCCCTCCCTCCCTCCCACGTGTCGCTCCGACGGGAATGTACTGTGCTGCTTCGACTGTCATAGGAATTGACTTCTCGGACTTGCCCGCAGGTAAATAAATGTAGATATGTGTATTCAAATACACAAAAGTACTTAGTTTAAGTACACAAAAAACACAGGATCTCGGATAAATTATTTATCAGCCGTACTTGGCAACTGCTGCAAGGAGAATTCGTAATTTTCAAAATTAAGATTTGGAATGTACTTGGTGTCTTGTTCCTGTAAGCTGTAGGCCTTTCGTGCGAAGGGCAGTTTTAAAAGAAATCGTTTTTTCGTGTTGTATCGAAGAAAATAGGCCATCTGTGGATTGGCTAAAGTACTAGTCATGTGATTATAAATCTTGTATGAGATTAAACACCTCAAGAAACTTTGTTACGAAGTGTCCACTATATAGAGGAACAACGCGGGTGTAGTCTTTCTTGAGATGTTTACCTTTAAAAGCATGTTTTTGTGTAGTTTGTGGCGATATCTGCTTCAGTTGCGTGTGTAAGAAAAAAGCTTTTGCTTGTGTGTTCTCCCCAGAAAATGTAAACTTGGGCAAGTTTCAATAATAATTCAGGGATATTTTGTGTTAATGTATTTTTATGTAGTTAACGGGCATTTCAAGTAAAATTTGTCAAAGAAATCGTGTAATCACATCGAATGCTGCGTTGCTAAATGACCTCACAATATGGTTTGGTAACAATGTCAGGGCATGCAAAAGTAAAACTGTGTTGTGTCTTTTGTAAAATATTCAACCCCCCCCCCCCCCGCCCGCCCCGCTTCCCCGCTTCGTGAGGAAACAACAAACGGCCCGCGATTCGTGGGAGCGTAACTTTTCTGCTGACCCGAACCACTTTCCCTACCCTCTGCCTGACCCCCCCCCCCCCCCCGCCCCCCACCCCCTGTAACTACTTGCACTTAACCACTACACAACATCAATTGAACAAAAAGGTAATGTCATATTGCCAATAATGTTATGAAAAAAAAGTTATTAATATTGTTCTATAAGTGAGCAAGTGTTGACAACGCTTAAGTAGATAGAAAATGTGTGGACATCTTCTACGTAAGATCACACTATTTTTACGGGGCAGCGGTTTCTCACAACAACGAGAATGCTGTGGCTTTTAAGATCAAGGGGCGTTCCTGCACCCAGCGACTGGTCGGAACTCCTGGGTTGGTGGTGACTTGGAAGTATTGTTCTCTGATTTGAAAACGACAGTGTCAGTAGTCTGTCGAAAACGGGTTTATTTCAAAGATTGAATCTCTCCATATCTTTAGAAGATATTAAGCTTCAGCTGTGATGGTCTGTTCATATTTATTTAAGTATTTGGGAAACTAGGCATGCTGCCTCCCCGTCGCCACCCCTACCCCCCGTCCGCACTGCCCACTCCCTTGTTAACTTCTGCCCTCCACTTGTTTCTTGCCCCAACCCGTCTCATGACAGAAACGCTAGCTTCCATGTGACAGAAACGCTAGCTTCCATGTGACAGAAACGCTAGCTTCCATGTGACAGAAACGCTAGCTTCCATGTGACAGAAACGCTAGCTTCCGTGTGACAGAAACGCTAGCTTCCATGTGACAGAAACGCTAGCTTCCATGTGACAGAAACGCTAGCTTCCATGTCAAACCGAGGCATGTACTGAACCGAGTGATATGTACAATCAATGAGAGCACCCGTCGTCTGTATGTACGGATGTATCTATGTAAACTTTAACTTAAAATGCTTCTTTTCCCTCAGTTTTTGATAAGCTTTTGTGTGAATATTCGTTACTTAATACTCTTTACTTCCGATTTCTTTCAGATTTGATGTGAGCCTTCTCCAGATAGTCCTTGAAATTATCTTTTTTGGCGATCTTGATTCGGTCTTGGATTTTTTTTTTTTTTTTTTTTTTTTTTTTTTTTTGCGAACCAACAAAAATTTGGCCGAATTGTGGGGGTTTGGGCATTTTTAATAATTTGATTGCAATTTTCAAGATGCTTGTTCTCGGAAAGTTTTAATCAGATTGCTTTCAACTTTTGTATCATTGTTAAACAGGGGGTCTTGCCTGAAAAAATTACTCGTTTTTCGGCGATTCGCCAAAAAGTAGGCCAAGTGGCAGTACGTTTTTTTTTTTTGGCCAGTTTTTCAAAATGCATTGCTTCCTGCAGTTTGAGTGGATTTCTAAATTTTACAGACTGTTCTTCATTTGATTTTTTTTTTTTGGCGATCTTCCAAAAATTGGTTCTTCTACAAGTATTTCTAATCAGATTTCAGGCGTAGTCCAAGGTTAGGCCTCTCTTGAAAATTACTTTTTTTTTTGGGGGGGGGGGGGGGGGAGGGGGCTCCGTCAGATATCAGGCAAATACTAGTCTTTGAAACATTTTTAGTGACCAGTTTTTAAATGCTACTTGTTGGCTGTCCTGCAAGCGTGTTGAAACTTGATTACCTAGTTCTCGGTTGGTCACAATATCCCTGGACATTCTTTTTTTCAGAGCTCAGGACATTTGTATCAGAGGTCACCAAGCTTGCTTTTTGGAAATTGCTCGCGATGTTAATAATGTGTGGATTTTAGCTGCTAGTCTGGTAGTCTTACGGTGCAGGCATTGACTGCTGTCACACTTCAGAAATGGAAACTTGTAAGGCATCACAATACAACTATAAAACGCTTTTAAAACGTCTGTGAAAATATGAAAAACAAAGGCATTGCTGATTGGCGCAGGTTTGTGGGGGTGGGCGGGGGTGATAGGGAAGGGGCAAGAAACGCTCAAATCCGGCTATTTCCTAAAAGGCAGCACATTTTGTAAATGCACCTGTTATGTTGCAATGTTTTGTGCACCCCTGTGTATTTATCGTGGCTAACAGAAGCTTGCTGAAGCTGATCTGCTGTCAGTCGCTGAAGTCGTTTTGCTGTGGTGTTCTTCTTCCTATGTGATAAAAATAGAGATGTTTGTAAATAAACTGTCTACTCAGTCTTGTTTAAACGTATTGTGAGTTCTGTGGAGAGCCGTACAAAGTGTTAAATTGTAGATTGTATTGTAATTAATGTCAAGGTCAATGCCTCGTTTGGAAAACAAAAGTGCTTTCGGTAATTTTTTAGCACGAATTAAAACTTTCATACTGCGTTGTGTGGATATAATATGTTATCAATAAAATGTATGACAATTGTTTTTAATGTTTTTTCAATTTTCCACGAGAACCTATTTCTCAAAGACGAAATATTAAACTCTTGGCAAACAAAAAAATTGAAATCACTTTCTCCCTTCCAGTAGAATTTCTAAAACTCTTCAGCATGATTTTGGTTTCCTTTTCAGGCAAGATAATATTTTTCTTCAGATTCCGAAACCTTTCTGAAAAACGTTTTTTGCGAGTTCCAAACCTTTCTAAAAACAGCTTTGCCATTTATTACTCTATGAAATGGCCCTACTTCACCAAGAATAGTGGGTAACTGGAGTCGATAATTTTTGTGAACATTTAGTGTACTTAAAATGATGAGGTAAAAGTTTGCATCCACGTGTCGTTCTAAAAAACCAACACACGCATTTCACGATGCTCGGCGTATGTAAATGAAGTACAGGTCATATATGTGATGTGTGCAGATGCTGATGCAACTCTTACGCGATTCTTGATATAAAAAAAAACTTATTTTTTCTTTGGCTTCGCGATTTGATCATTAAAGTGAAAATAAAGTAGTAGCCCAGTAAAGAGAAAAAAAGGGTCCGAAACATTGGTCCCGTACAACTTCAGCAAAAAATTTAAAACCATGTTTTCCAGGACAGAACTTTCCCTTTAATGTTGTATCACATTTGAGGATATTACAACCTTGCCGAGTGACGTGCCTGACCCCCGTAGTATCACCAGTCCAGTGCTCTCGAAGTGTCCATTGTCCAACCATCTCACTGATCAACACAGGTATTACATAACTCGTTGGCATTGCACGAAGATAACACGAAATAAAACTTATATTATTTCAATAAGCTATAATTTATTATCCAATTCGTGTAGTTTATTATAGCATTTCAATAGTGTCATTACAAATTTATAGCATACAACAGAACACCGTTGGAGAGGTACAATGTGGCTATGCCCGAACACGCCCTGACAACAAAACCGAAGTTACAGTGTGTGATGTATAATCCGAACTCGTCGGAAGAGCATAAAATAGTTTTGGAGTTATAGCAGAACAATCACTGGGATTAAGACATTTTGATAATATTTTCTTTTAGCCCTCCTCTTTCATTATATCGGACCACTGAGTATGCCGAATGTCAAAAAATGGGGGGGGGGGGGAGGGGGGCGGTAAAACTGCCGAGATTCCGTATTCCTGTTCGCTTCTTCGGATAAACCACGGGCACCACTATATTATCACAAGCTACATATTCTTGAAGAAATACGGGGCCAAGAACACAATGCTCTGTCCGCAAGCCAATACAATCGACAGTAAACACGTTATCATGCACAACTACTGAGAAAACGAAAGCAAATGACATCAACACACAGAGCCTATTCTTTCAACACATGCGTATCTTTGTCCAGTCCGTACCTTCAGAAGACCCGGAAACAACTCGGGCTATCTTTGCCGCACCTTACTACTTCGCTAAGGGAACGAGGTGATGTGGGCTACTTTCTTTCAATTTGGGGCAAATAACAAAGTAATCTAGCCCTGACAATGTTATCTTGCCTTGCAGTTGATATGCGATCTCCTCACAAATGTATAAAGTACCTGCGACATCAACTTGAGAATCCGTCATGTTGTTTACAGTGAATCGCTCTTTACTGTAGTTTTCTCCTGGCCCTATTCAGTTTTACTACACAGGGTTCTGCATGCACTACCGCAGGGTTCTGCATGCACTACCGCATGCACTACCGCAGGGTTCTACATGCACTACCGCAGGACACACGATGTTCGTCGGTGCATCATTTGGAGGACGAAGTTTACGTTATACCGTTCTCAACCAATCACAGGCATTTTCTCGAGGCTGCCTACACTTTGAGGTTTTTTTTTCTTTGTAGAGCAATAAGTTTAAAGAGATTCTCGCTAGTCCTCTAAGTGTGCAGTCAAACCGTACCTACCACACAACTTAAAACTTACTTATAGAACAAACTAATTAGGAAAGTACACACTTGTGTTTCTTATCCACTATAAAACTGAATGTGAGAAGTAAGCATATATTATATTTTACTACTGGGAACTTGTTCATACGTAGAACTCATCATTACGACAGAGTTCACACGCTCGTTTCGGACAACTACGAAATTAATCCCTGTAAATTCATTTTTTTCCGTGGTAATATTGTAACTTTAAGCATGAATTTGACGTGACATAACTGAACAAATCGTCCATAAAACAAGGAAGGGTAACCACCTGTCTTGTTCACTGAAGCTTTCACTGTTACATATCATCCTTAACGGTCATGTTTTGAAGCGAAACTGAGATGAAACAAAAGTAAACAATCTGTCTCGGGGGGGGGGGGGGGAGGCTGACTTTCCATAATTAGTGTGAGGGAGACCGCGTCTAAACCGAGCTTGAGAAACTCATCAACAATGCTTCAATACAAAAAATGTGTAAACGTTCTATTTAACATCGGCTTATTGTTTCATAAATGGCAATGCTACAGCCACAATCTCCGAATTTGTTTACAACCTTTCACTCTGCCGCTGATGTGTCGTTTGACCTTGGCCATTTTCTGCAATACATTCCTGCTTTACGGCAAATGAATACTCTACAAATCGCCACTCTTCCATCACTTTGCAAATAAATGTCTAAATCTCAAACACCCATTTACGAGAACCAAACCAAAAACCTCAAAAATATATAATTGCGATTTCCTTAATTTGGAATTTTTTAAACTTTTTTCAGATTATATGTTTTGAAGGTCGTTTTACAAAATTCTCTGACTTCCTTAGTTTCTCATGTGAAGCACAAAAACGACGTCCCGGTTCCTGCAAGCTTTGGCACTGAAGAATCCACTTTGGGATAACCTGCCCTGTTATTTACTCTCAGTGACAAAAACCATCACAATTTTACTCATTTTGAAAGCAATATAGTGTTAAAAGTCACGCTTTTTTGCTAAATATGTGAGCTCTCTCTCTCTCTCTCTCTTTCGCTCTCTCTCTCTCTCTCTCTCTCCCTTTCTCTCTCTCTCTCTCTCTGACTATCCCCTGGAGTAAATATGTAAAAAATAAAAATAAATGCCATAAAACCTGGAATCGATGTAAAAAAATCTTAAATCAAGCTTAAATACATCGATCGAATTTGAGTAGTTAGTGATACCCTCGCGACAAATATGCTATGCTCTTAAATAAATAACTGTGGCTAGCATTCCTTATATCGAAACATAAATTATGCGACAGCCTGAGCCGCTACTGTACCTGCCTTTGCATTTACAAAAAGGCACCTACGCGTTGAACAGATTCCGTTAGTGGTTCATTTGTAGCATGCAAAAAACCCCACAAGTTGTTATCAAAAGTCGTTTATGCAAAATCTCCTACAGCAACATATCAGCTGATTCCAACCGCAGTAGACACGGTTAGGATGTACCCTGAACTTCTATTCACACGGCTGTTGAATATTTCAAGGCTGTCTACATTTAATCCTTACACTTTTCATCATATTTTATATAAAGCAAGAAGTATCGGTACATAGAATTGATACATCACAGGTTGTTAAACGAGACCAGAAGCTTTGGCGCCATACCTACTTTGTTTGAACTAGCAAACAATTTGAAATATATACACTCTCTTATTCACGCACTATATACAAAACACACATTCTATTATCTGCTACACTGAACACGCATACATCTAAGAAACAACTCGTTCACTTTTCTACAACTTATACTATTGATTTGATACAGACAGTATCACAAACTTTTGAATAAATAATACCTTTTTGTGTTACCTTGACGCCTCAACTTGATTATTTAAATTTTCTCTAAAAAATCTTTGCAAGTTACACGTTACACAACATCAAGTAAACGTCTTGCCAAAGGTTGCCTAGCACCCAACTGCAATGCCAGCCTTTTTCTGCCACCGTTTCCCACGAAAGACACGGTGTACACAAACGCGACCGGGTGGCTCACGGATCGAGGGCCGGTCATCACTTGCCAGGTTTGTAGGGATTATAGTCATCAGGTTTCATGGAGCCGAGTGTGTGGTTGACGACGCGGTGATGCGCCTCGTCCGCCCGTATCGCCAGGATCACGTCCCTCATCGTCGCTTCCGGCTGCAAGAAGCGCATTAAGATCCGGTATTATCGCTTAGAATTTCTCATAGCTCATGTATGTTCTAACGGCGTGCCCACTTAATAACGGACCACAAGTTCAAAAGTGCAAACTGAATTATCTCTGCATGCTGCATTAAATCTAACATATTCTACGTATTGAATGAATCTTAATACTCCTGATAATTGCACTATATGCAATATATTCTGAGCCACGTTTCAGGGATACGGGCAACAAAACAAATTAAGCTTCTCGTCAAATAGCTCACCAGATTTTACAATACAGATCACAACAGACTGTCTAACAAACTATGAATAACTTCACAAAGAAGCTACATACGGCTAATTTCCAGTAGGTTATGGCAATCTGTGGTGCTGGCTGGGTTTTCCAATGCTGTATATGACCGCTTTCTATGTCCTGAAATGTGAACGCAATGAAAGCTTAGCCACAACAAAAAAAGGCCATGGCGTTGACTCGATAATATATGAAAATACACGAAAACTCCTTTATGTGACCTGAAAGGTTGATGTTTACATTATTCTCCCCCTGAAACCCTAATTACAATTTAATCAAAGCAATCCTGGATATACTACTGAATGCAGAGCAAACTGAGGCTAACCTGTAGGCATTTCGTGTATGTGCAGACAGCCTCCTCTTCTAGATAGCCGACGAAACGATGACAAAATCGCGGGCTCACAAGGTAAGCCAAGAAGAAGCCATTGACAAACAGGCCTGTGGAATGAACCAATCGTGTACAAGAATGTGTTGACGTCATATAGAATTCAATTGGCTTTTGGCGCCGCATAAGACAGATACACCATCATACTATTTTAACGTGAGAATATGATTAGTCTTCACAAATAATTAGACTATTATTACATAATTTTTAAACAGAATAGTCTCAGAGTAGTTGTTTATGAAATACTGTGAATTTCATTTCACACCACGAGACTGTGGTACACAGATTACAACGTGGCATTCTGAGATGTCTCAAATTTCGCATACATTTTAGTAAAATATTGTCCAAGCAAAATAATGGCAGTCATTATTTACCTTGCGACACGACGACGGCTGCACGGAACAGCAGGCCTGGCTTTCTCACCTGCAGCGCAGTCATCAAATGCATTCTCTCATTCTCAGCCTCCTCTGCGAAAAAAAAACAAGGAAATTTATTGAATTACATTTACCCTTTTCATTGCGTATTTGAGAATTATAAAGTATGTAGACATCTGAATGTCGAGTCTGGGATTACATAGATCAAGGAAGCCACAAATTTGTGTAGGAGAAAGGGGAACACAAAGTTCATTTAGTTTCCAGTGATTTGCCTTAAATGTGCCATCGAACAACGAAGCTCCTGCTCATTTCACTGCACCAGCTCACCCAAGAGTGTGTGGATCCAGCCGTGGTCCCGCCTCAATCTGCGCAGAGAGTGAAAATGGCGGGTCATGGCCCCGACCATACCGGGAACTCCAGCCACAGTCTCCAGGAAGATGATACGCCTGAAATACCACAGATAAGTCACATGCCTTCATTGTCTGATATAAAACGTGTTTTTTTTCTGCTGCAGCCCTCTATTTTTATATACATTTAATTTTATTTAACGAACTTTTCAGACTGAAGCGGTTTTATTAATCAAACTCTATACTAAGACCCAAGAATGGGCTTCCTCATTGCCTACCCTATTGGGTGTTGTTCTCACACTGGCCTTCTACGTCATGAACAAATGAGTCACTGACCCTGTTTACTACCTCCTCAATAGGATTGGATCCGGCACCGACAGACGAAAACAAACTACAGATAACACATTATCAAAAACACCCAAGTCTATTTTTCTTCACAAATATAAAGGTGTCAGACAATACGTATAGTCAGAAGTGACCGAAGTATAGCGAACTCGCCTCGAGATATAGATAAAACATAGTAACAGTCCAAAGGTGGAAATGAGTTATTGCCAGTTCTTACCCAAACAGTGCACTTTAGGTTGTTTTATAAGGAACATTTATGTACCGACCAACGGTTGCAACTGACCCTTGGTGGACTTACGAACGAAAATCCATAATTAGCTCAATACTGTATTCAAAAAGAAACCGACATGGCAGATAGTCCCGATTTATGTGAAGGGTAACACATACAAGAGCTCACCAATACAATCAATGTTTACTAACAGTAGGACTGTTCCTGCGACGAGATTTGGAGCTCAGAACAGACCAAACAACAATCTTTCAGATTTTACTTGGAATCATTTTACAAATAGACACCATTTATGTGGGTTCCGTGAGTTATCCCACTTTAAATGATAATCGTATTTCTTAAAAAATTCTACATAACACTGTTTGGGTAAAAATGTAACAATCACAAGGACTATATATTTCCCCCTTTTTAAGCAGCACAGCAGACCAGAAAACACTCCTCACTGATTCCGCAGTAAAGTATCTAAACAAAATTGTTCTTTGCGCACTTACGTTAACCAGATCTTTTCTGTTCTTTTTCGCCAGCTATATCCCGATACCAGGTCAAACACGAATCGCAGAGTTTTGACGGACAACAAGGCAAGCTGAAAAAAGTGCAGACAAACTTTAGGTCATTATTTTTTTCTAGATAACACTAAATTCTTCACCAATATTCTAGACAGAAAAGTGCGTCTTTTTTTAGACAACCCAGTTCTTCGAAAAAATTATTGCTAAATTTCTGAAACCTACATTTTCTACCGGTTAATGGTTGCATAACACTTGGCTTTAAAGTTCAGTACTTCCGGCATCGGCAAATTCCGCTAAACAGGATCGAACCGGATACGACTCGGTTTGCTTACCCTATCCACTATGTTTTGCGGTTGTTTGTGAGTAATTTCTACAGTCTGCACCTCTTCATCAGACCATATTGGATGAGGAAGTGCGTGGGTTCCTATTGGCGGTTCCTTCCGCTTCGTGTCCACACTTTCACTTGGAGATTTCACAGAAGGTTTTCTACGAAAGCAAGCATTTAGTTCCTGTTAGACCTTATAATCGCCTACATATCTGCTTTTTGTTATGATTTGGACAATTTTCAAAGCAGTACCAGCAGACTAATAGTAGCTGCAGCATCAGTGCTTCCGATTTTATTTCTATTTACAAAAAAAACAGCCACTGTTCTTTTTGCGAAAATACGACCCATCATATTTTCATTTATTTTATCAAAGTCTAAACCTCATAATCTTGTTCTAAATATAGAGCAATGACATCACAAATGTTAAACAGCCATATTACGAAAGAGGTATCAAGCGTAGTGGTTATTTTAACTCAACCCAAAGGACACGACACCCACGTCAAATCGTAAAGCTAAAATCAAATAGCATAACATTCACGTTATGTCATGGACAGGAATGGCGTCGTTGCACATGTTAATTATGCAACCCTATTTTTCGCAAAGTGAAAAGAAAACCAACCAACCAGGCTTGTCCTGACTCGTCGCTCATGCCACTATTAATTGTTTTTGTACCACATTACGTAATTTACCACAAATCAGCTTCTAACTCATCCAAAAAAAAAAAAAGTAACCCAAATACACAAGTCAATTGCCGTGGTGCTTTTCAATCATAAAAAGACAGCTACTCGCGACTCGGTCCACACCCTTTTGTCATATGAACACAGTGAGATCATTCCGGAACATACATATTTATCGATACTCAATATAAACATTAGTTCACAAAATTACCGAAAATGTGACAAGTCATCCGGGTGAGCCATATTTTCATATTCTCCCTTTCGCATTTTTTCCAGGTTTTCTTGCACTTTCTTTTCAATATTTGGCCTCTTCACAGTGCGGTCAACGGCATACTGGTCACCAGTGTGGAACAGGGTCACCATCTGTTTCGGAATGTAGAAATCAATCATACCGGTACCACTTTAATTTCATTTCGCTGTAGGTGTGATCATTTCATTGTGTGCCATTGTACAGCATGGATAATTTTCTAATTAAATGGCATCATTTAAATAAATTAAAAGAAAACTCAAAGGAAATTGACATACTTGAATTACAATGAATAATGTGCATGTTTATTTACGTTCGCCATAATTTGTTCAATTTCTGTTTTTCAAATACATTACTCGATCTTTTGATGCTCTAAAATATCATGAAATCGACTGAACAAGTTTTAATCCACACATTTTTTAATATATAAACGCATCTCCACCTACTGAATTTAAATGGTTGGCATTTCTTGATTTCATAAAATGCATGTTCTTCCGTGGGTTGTGGCCCGTTGATATCACGGGCAGCGCAGAAACACTCCCATGGTTGCTTAGCGACGACGA
This sequence comes from Protula sp. h YS-2021, assembly GCA_949752745.1. Taxonomy (NCBI): domain Eukaryota; kingdom Metazoa; phylum Annelida; class Polychaeta; order Sabellida; family Serpulidae; genus Protula; species Protula sp. h YS-2021. The sequence continues at coordinate 15,400,553 of OX457031.1, read as the reverse complement.
TGCACGCACAAGCAACACATAATGCGCATTTTGTAAACAAACACCTTGCCGCAACACAGCACTAATACTGGCTAAGTGCACCATGCTTATCTGAAAGGTGAAGAAAATTATGTTAGACTTATCCAACTTAAGAATTTCTAAGTTATCCAGGGTATATTAACACCCCCCCCCCCTACCTACCGGCACATAATGTCGAAATAACACATCATGTTTCAACACTTAATTTAACAACTCATCACTATATACTTTGCTCAGGAGGGAGTCACAAATGCAACAAACCAATGAGAAGTATTACCTAGTAAAATCGAACTCATTCGTCATTAACATGTAAATTTATTGCACTCTCACAAATTAAGACTTACAAATAATAGTAATGTATATGCATAGGATACTCATACATGTAGCGTGTGGGAAGGCTCTAAAAATATCGTACGGTCCGGTTATGTTACAGGAAATCTGAGCACATGGTATTTCCATCTACATAATTGACGCGGAATCTGTATAAACAGGGATTACAAGAGATTTAGCTGTCCTTAATGGAATAACAATATGTATTTACAAGTGTAAATATACACCTTTAAATTCGTGGCCCGATGTTTAATAATCGGTGAAAGATAGTGCTTCTAATCCTAAAAAATGCCAGATACGTCAGTTCGCACTATCAGGAACTCACGGTGTATTTCACGTTTCTGTTACATGTCACCGGGCTAACGCTTAGCTCTAAGAAGCGGCTGGCTCCTGGGGATCGGTTACCAATACATATACTGGTGAAAGTAATGAAGAGCCGAATCGGGGTTGGGCAGAGATACAAAAACTGATAAGGAAAAAATGTCAAAATATTCTTTCCATACAACTTGACCGCATGCACTCAGAAATGTAATAAGCTCCCATCTGATTTTTTCTTGAATTTACGGTTTCAAAATTACAAATTTTAACAAACTTCGATCTCTTGTTCAACTGTTTCTCGCTTCACCTTACATTGCAAATAAGACAATTCGCACTTTCGGATGTCATCGAATGAGGTGCCATTTCGACTGCAAATTTTTTGGGTTAAATAAGTCTAATCACACTTCGGGTGTTTCCAATAAAATGCGAAGGAACCGGGTAAAAATGAAAGAAATGAAACAAGGCATATAGAATATATCAAAAACAGCTCATGCTTGGAGCATAAAAGAAATTGAAACGCAAATGATTTAACGTATTATTCAGTTCTTTACTTGTGATCTAGTCCCAGCGGACCCTTTCTGTCTTCCTAAGTCAGAAGGAAGCACGACATCTAGGACTACTTGTGATCATGTTCTGGTAAAATGGAATTTTGTTCATTTTTGTCAGTGGTTTTTAATTATTATTTTTATGCATTTATCCCAACCGAATTCGGTCGAAACGCAAAAACCTTTCGGCAAAAGTTTAAGTGCAAATCTACTTGTTTGTTTATTTATTTACTCGTACCTCGTAATCTTTTCAGTTGCCACACTTGTAAAAAAAATTGCGCGAGAGGATCAATATCCTTATTAAATCGCTGTATATACACTTGTCACTAGCAAATTCTTGTCTGCTTTATTTCTTTAAAATGCAGTGCTTGTTTTGGATTCGAAAAGATCAATACTTTCTAATGCTTAACAGCACTTAATATAGTTCATACTTTTCAAGATGTCTCTTCAGCTTATCGGTTATATAAATTAGGATTTACCCAAAACAGCCTCGTTTTGACTTGCGCTTGCGCATTGACAGTTTTGTGGTCACGGAATTTCCATAACCTTGTGACGTAACCACTAGCATGGTGAGCCATCAAGAATCTCTGCTATTGGGGGACAGCCACGGAATTTGTACTGGGCACAAGTAATTAACTAGAAAACGCAACCAAAATGGTTATCGAACTCATTACCTTAATCACAGTTATTGGATAATAATTTAACTGGAATAAATGGATGAGTATGGTTAAATAGCAAAACTGCAGTCATTTCATTGCCCACCGTCCATGGATATCCAAATTCATCGTTCAACTTATTGATAAAACGCCCAAGCAGATCTTTGTTTTTCGCAGCACTGTAGGTCACTGGAGAATATATGAAGCAACTGAGATTGCCTGTTACATCATTTTCATGGCGGCTTTGATAGTTCCGTTTTTTGTTTATATCCTGGTTTGTACTTTTATTTTTAGCACAATTCCGCAATTCACAGTGTGTGCATGGGATCACTCATCGACTTCGATGAATGAACGTCAGACAACACCAGTTTTGTTAACGCATTGATGTGACGACCTTCCACTAGCAATTGTACTTGCACACTGTCTGAGCGGCTCTTCCTCTAGTCTAGGCTTCTATGCCAAATTATCTGTTCTCCAGCAAACATTAAGACGTACTTCAGAATGACGTCGGGTCGATGTCGTAACCCGACGTTTCTGACGTCGGACTGACGTGCCGATTTCGGTTGTATATGAAATGGAAACGACGTCGGGTTTTCAACGTCAGAATGACGTCGGATTCCGCCCTAAATCCGACGTCGGAATTTAGTTGGTTTTAGGTTGTATATGACATTGGAACCGGCGTCGGATTAAGACCTGAAACTGATGTCGGGTTAAAAACCTTGAAACGAACATTCTTAGACACGTCTTACAAAAATACGGTCTAGAGATACATAATTTATATATAATTAATTATTCAACTGTTGTTGTGAAATATATACGAAAGCATTTTCTATGTAAATTTTTACAATCTGGGAAGAAAAATACCGACGCGCTATCAAAATTCTAAAATTTTCATGTAAAAATTACGTTTTTTCTTCATCTTTTTCAGAATGACTTCCATTTCAGGTGAGCGATAAAAAATGTTCATCGTCCATCGCCTCGGCGTCTGAATAAAGTTTGGGGGAAATAGGTCGTGACATAATTCTACCCATTTTACAACCTTATTTTATTCAGAATATGGTTGTGAAGACGGTGCGACCAAAATCCAACCTTTTTTCAACCAAAAAAGACGTCGATTGTTTGCTTGGTCGTCTCTGCTCGAAATATTTCACTGCTGCATTGCACATGAGTCTCCACAAACCTGCGATTGCGCCTCACGATCCCATTCCTGGCTATATGTCACAATTCCACATTGAACTTTATTGTATCTTTGCATCGCGGCCGTTGCGACAATAGCCCTCTGCCGCTATATTCACGAAAGTGAAAAAACTGGGTTAACCCATAACTTTATCCGAAAAGTTTACTTCGTGGTTTAAACCAAATTTTAACATATTAGATACATTTATTGTGTTCTTTTTCTTTTCTTTTTTTTTTTTTTTTTTTTGTTTGGGAGGGGGGGGGCACTTTGTTCTCTAAACGTGCAGAGGGGATATTAGGTGCAACTCTACTTAAATGTGGAACTAAATCCTGCCCAATTATCTAGCTTACAGATAAAATCAAGAGGAAAGCATAGCCGGATAGAGGATTCCGGCAAACTTTGGGGAGGGGGAACGGGTGTGATTTTTCCCCCCAAAAGACTACATTTACCTATGGATCGAAGAATGTTCGGCGCTTGCAGCCCTCCCCTACCCCATTCACTCCTCTAAATTCGAAAAAAAAATACACTGTTAAACTTATGTTTCCAAAAGAATTAAACTGGTAAACTAGCTACTTCGGATGATTTTTTATGTTGACCCCCCTCCCTCTTTACCAAAACTTGTTTCCGACCATTTGCAGGAAATCCTTAAAAATATTTGTTGAAACATCTGTTTATACCACCAAAGAAAACAGGAATATATTAAATAAATACACACACACACAGATATATATATATATATATAATTTTACTATGCCGCTCCTACTCCTCTCAAACGCCATACACGTGTTAAGTGTCTAGATAGTCTCTAGCAATGATTACGACGGAATATTGGTGTGAAAAAACTTTTATCTACGTACGTCATTTAGCCACTCATTGTGGGTCATTTTGTTTTTCTTTCTTTTTTTCATTTTTTTTTTCGAAGTCCCAATATTAACCAGTTACACTAACTCCAGCTCAGGGCTAGATTTCACATCATTAAATTTAAACCCGTAAAGTTATTCAGTCAACACTGATAATTTTAACTTACCCAGTAGGAAAATGTTTTCCGAAATGTAAATAGACAAAATACAATTTTTTGTTTCTTTCCATTAGCGTCAATCTCTTGGAAAATACCTGGGAATTCCTTGTATTCTTCCCCAACAATGATGATGTGTCAGGGTTAATTGCAGTTTAACTTAAGCAACGTATGTGTCTTCTATAAAACCTGCACGTTTCGCTCCCGAAAAATAGTTTGGCTATAACGATGGCATTATAAATGCTTATATTCACCCTAAGTTTGATACCTGTTGCTCCAAAGCCTATGCGATTTAATCTAATAAACGATGGACTGGTTTTCGCTGTTCGTTAGTTTACCTCTGCATATATGCTTCCATCGAATGAGATTATGCTAGCAAGATAGGAAAACTTCGTCACAGAGTTCAGGTTGGTGTCTCAGACAGATACGACAGAGTCAATATGTCTCTCATCAGTGGCAGGTTGATACAGTTTTCAGCTTTTTCAGGCTAATGGTAAGGCCAAACCACATTGTGATATTCTGTGGACGGCACCTAATCTTGGATTATGACAGACGAATGTTCCCCAGCTTAAGGCCAAACCACATTGTGATATTCTGTGGACGGCACCTAATCTTGGACTATGACAGACGAATGTTCCCCTGCTTAAGGCCAAACCACATTGTGATATTCTGTGGACGGCACCTAATCTTGGATATCAGTAGTTGGAAAACGGGGATTGCAGAACAGGAAATGACGTCTTAATGACGTCATAGGCTGTGCTGGAATCCCCATGGGGGTTCTGGAACAGATGGTGATTGATAGAGCGCGCGCCCGTGTCATTGACGTCATCATGACGTTATAATGATGTCATCATGACGTCATTCTAACGTAAGACTCTCCTAAGCAGCATAACCCTAACCCTAAGTCACCTGTCAATCATCGTGACGTCATCAGTCACGTGACCTGTCAATCATCGGTCATGTGACCCTAACCCTAACCCTAACAAGAGTTCCAGACCACTTTTTGACGTCATAATGACGTCAGACCCCTAGGAGACGTCCCTTCTACCATCTGTCTATCATGAGGAAACAAGAGTTCCACGCCACTTTTTTCTAGAACATTCTATTGGTCCAGAACCCCCATGGGTACCCGTTCCACGCCACCTGTGACGTCATAATGACGTCAGACCCCCTAGGAGACGTCCCTTCTACCATCTGTCTATCATACCTTCAGACCCCCCCCCCCGGCCATAACGCACTCATTCATAACACACATTCATCATGCACATCTATCATACACATTCGTCACATATTCATTCATAATGTACTGATTCATAATACTCATTCATAAAACACATTCACAATGCACTCTATGGTTTAGGGTTAGGCTGCGCATACCGGGGTTCGAACCGCCAACCTTCCGGGCATGTGTCCGACCAGGAGTCCCACGCTCTACCAACTGAGCTATTCCGGACTGAACCAGAATATATTGTGAAAACATGCCATGTAAGGCTATAATGCACACATTTATGTCTGGTCCAAAAAACCCCCATGCTATAGTAGTGAGAAAATGGTGGTTCTAGACCAACTTTAATAAATTTAGTTTTTGAAAACATATGATGTATAAAATAAGTTTTAGCATTTTGCCATGCTACTTATTCAAACGTTCTAAAGTCATAGTACGGGTAAATGGTGGTTCTAGACCAACTTTAACAAATCTAGTTTTTGACAACATATGATATGTAAAATAAGCTTTAGCATATTAGCATGCCACTTATTCAAATGTTCTAAAGTCATAGTAGGGGAAAACGATGCTTCTAGACCAACTTTAACAAATTTCGTTTTTTTTTTGACAACATATGATGTATAAAATAAGTTTGAACATTTTACCATGTTGTAGTAGGGGAAAAATCAGAGTTCTAAACCAACTTTAACAAATTTAGTTTTTTTTAAAACATATGATGTATAAAATAAGTTTGACATAAGACATAAATTTTTTTTGGTGAGAAGAGCACACCATTCAAACACGTATTCGAATGGCAAGCCCCATTCAAAGACGTGTTCGAATGGCAAGCCCCATTCGAAACACGTGTTCGAATTATTTTTGGAACATATTACGTCGTGGTATTGTTCAACAATTTTTTAACAAGTTCAACAATTGTTCAACAAATTGTTCAACAAGTTGTTCAACATGTTCAACATGTTGTTCAACATGTTCAACATGTTGTTCAACATGTTTAACATGTTGTTCAACATGTTGTTCAAAATGTTGTTCAACATGTTCAACAAGTTGTTGTTCAACCATTTGTTGTATATAAAGCTATGTTTAAAGACTTTCTCATCATTTGAATAGTGTAGGTTGAACCGAAAGGATGTATAAATGGAACGTTTGTTCGAAATCTTACAACTGGCCACACAGTCTTAAAAGACACTTAAGGGTTGCTCACTCTTCAGAAGTGGATGAAGAATCGGATATGGAAAACCCTGTAAAGCTACCTTTCACGGAAACTTTAGATGAGTCTTCTATGGAAAGTCAAAGCGTCAACATGGCTGAAAAGAATGCACATGCTTGCTCAGAATGTGGTGCATTATACAACAACGAAGAAGCTTTGCTCAAACATATGGAGCAGTGTGGTGAGGATGCTGTTGACAGGAGTTCTGAAAGTGAGTCAGAAATAGACTCTGTTTGGTATGATATGGTTCAAGAAGTCTACGATGACTATGATGACAAATTTCAAGAAAAGGTTTTAGAATATGAAGAAAAAGGACTTGAAGATGCGCGTGAAATAGCAAGTGATGACCTTCGACCCATTTATAAGCATGGACTAAAACAACTGTTTATGAGACTATTCAACTATACCCAGCGTCTAGAACAAAGCCAACATTATCAAACCATTTTAGAGGACTTTAATTACTTTGTTGATGAAAAACATTACAAGTATTCAAAGGCACTAAAGGCGGCTATAAGGAAAAACAATGCATTCTTTGAAGAGGTACTAGATAAGGAAGAGGAGGATGACAGCAGTGATGAAGAAAGTGGCATGGACAGTGAACAGAGTGAAACAGATGAAGAAAAATAGACTTATTTGACTAAACTTTATAATAAAGACTTCATATATGTTGTAATATTTTATTAGCCTAAGCGTTGTGTGTTAATATATGTCTTGCTTTGCAACATATGAAGTCGTAAGGTTCCTGACGCGTTGTGAATTCACCCGTAAACCATATATCATATATCATATATTTTAATTAAGTATTGCATTATTATGTATTATATTCAAATATTGTGTTATTATGTATTATATTCAAGTATTTTATTATTATGTATTATATCCAAGTATTGTATGAGAAAAATAAAAAAAGGAAAAGCATTATATGTGTTTTTATTGAATATTACAAACATGTACAATTATGATAAAAACAAAACTATTTCAAATATATATTATGTTAATACATGCGCAGACTCACAAGAACTTAACTTAAAATGTTATTAAAAACTTACTTCACATGAACATAGATAATGTTAATTTCATAGTCTACATAAGAAGAAAATTTTATTTGAACTACATATCAAATGTACATGTCCATATGAGTCAAAGCTTAGTTTCAAGTTCTTGTCAAGCTTCAAAACCTTCGCTCCAATCTTCTGCACTGAGCGTTATGAAATCATAGCATCCACTAAGCTCTTCATGCTGTTAAAACTGTATGCGGTCATCTCGCCGTCTACTCAACCATCTTCTGACAGTCACCGCATTAATACAGATCCATTTTCTGAAGCATGAGATCCACTGACGTCATTTGCTTCAGCATTTGCCAATCTTTCAATGACAACAAAATTGCCTTAGACTTTGCTGTATGTATTGTCTCAGGCTTTACTATAAAATTTTCTGCGGGCATTGTCTCAGACTTTTCTACAGGCATTGTCATAGATGGTAGTTTTTGTTCGCTCACTGCAGACATGTTCACTCTTCAGTATCTTGATACAGAATGTGTGTTACGTCTGAGGGCGGGTGCCTTTAATGCTTTATAGTGAGGTGTCTTAATATGTTTAGAAATAACTTTACCACGTTTGCCTTTGTGGCCAATTGTAAGATTTCGAACAAACGTTGCATTTATGCATCCTTTCGGTTCAACCTACACTATTCAAACATAGCTTTATATACAACAACTTGTTGAACAACAACTTGTTGAACATGTTAAACAACATTTTGAACAACATGTTGAACGACATGGTGAACAACATGTTGAAGAACATGTTGAACATGTTGAACAACATGTTGAACATGTTGAACATTTTGAACATGTTGAACAACTTGTTGAGCAATTTGTTGAACAATTGTTGAACTTGTTAAAAAATTGTTGAACAATACCTAGACGTAATATGTTCCAAAAATAATTCGAACACGTGTTTCGAATGGGGCTTGCCATTCGAACACGTCTTTGAATGGGGCTTGCCATTCGAATACATGTTTGAATGGTGTGCTCTTCTCACCAAAAAAAACTTATGTCTTATGTCAAATTTATTTTATACATCATGTGTTTTCAAAAAAAAACTAAATTTGTTAAAGTTGGTTTAGAACTCTGATTGTCCCCTACTACAACATGGTAAAATGTTCAGACTTATTTTATACATCATATGTTGTCAAAAAAAAAACGAAATTTGTTAAAGTTGGTCTAGAAGCATCGTTTTTCCCCTACTAGGACTTTAGAACATTTGAATAAGTAGCATGCTAATATGCTAAAGCTTATTTTACATATCATATGTTGTCAAAAACTAAATTTATTAAAGTTGGTCTAGAACTACCATTTTCCCACTACTATAGCCTTATATGGCATGTTTTCACAATATATTCTGGTTCAGTCCGGAATAGCTCAGTTGGTAGAGCGTGGGACTCCTGGTCGGACCCATGCCCGGAAGGTTGGTGGTTCGAGCCCCGGTATGTGAATGTGTATTATGAATGAGTATTATGAATCAGTACATTATGAATGAATATGTGATGAATGTTATGATAAATGTGTATGATGAATGTGTGTTATGAATGAGTGCGTTATGGCCGGGGGGAGGGTCTGAAGGTATGATAGACACATGGTAGAAGGGACGTCTCCTAGGGGTCTGACGTCATTATGACGTCAAAAAGTGGTCTGGAACTCTTGTTAGGGTTAGGGTTAGGGTCAAATGACCGATGATTGACAGGTCACGTGACTGATGACGTCACGATGATTGACAGGTGACTTAGGGTTAGGGTTATGCTGCTTAGGAGAGTCTTACGTTAGTATGACGTCATGATGAAGTCATTATAACGTCATGATGACGTCATTGACACGGGCGCGCGCTCTATCAATCACCATCTGTTTCAGAACCCCCATAGGGATTCCAGCACGGCCTGTAACGTTATTATGACGTCACTTCCTGTTCTGGAATCTCCATTTTCCAACTACTGATATCTGTTCCTATGAACTCTAGCACAGAAGCAGGCAAAATTCAGTCAGTTGAACTTGACTCACTAGTAAGTAGTTACGTTTTGGGCAAACTGTATTTTCGCTGCTTCTTTACTGGAGTGAACAATAAATAAAAATATAAATAACTTAACGCAAAGTGCCGTAAGTCCAATACTTAAAAAAAAACTACATACTGCAGAATTAATGTAGCATAATAAGAGAAGGGAAAGGGACGGAAGGGGGCATAATAAAAGAACACAAGAGAAAACATGGCATCCATATAACTTCTACATAATTAAAGCGACAAAGAAGGCAGATAGGAGAGGATTTGGACAAGAGGGTAACTTAAACATTAAAATATAAGAAGTGGGGATGAGATTGATCGCAGGTATACACGCATTTAGGCAAAGGTTAAGAGGCGAAGGAGGGGGCAGGAGGCGAGAAGAATTTCGACCTCGCTAAAAGAACTCGATGTTCTGCTCTCTATGCTGCATGGCTGAATCTTGTAAAAAAAGTGGGATAAGGACGATTCATATACCAGCAGCAACTCCCTCGAGTGTAGACGTTTGGCCAATGAGCACAAGGAATGACATATAGCGGCATGGTGAAATGGCGACATGGTGTCGAGAATTTAGGGTATCGAGGGTTTGGGAGGTTGATTCAAGCAATCACAAAATTTTCGGTCCCTTCCGTAAAATATACACTAGCGACCGCTTCAAATGAAAACTGTCAAAAACAGCTGGTTAAGTTTTTGTCAAAACAGATGGTCATTAGCGGAACAGTTACATTAGGAACTGATTCTGATAGCTGACAAAGGCATGTAGAACTTAGCACTCTGGTCAGCTGATATGTTTTCATAAGGCTGCTATCAATAAGGATGAATTATTTCTTTAATTATACACTCTTGGAAGGAATAACAGTCTTTTATATGTATTTGCTACTGTTTGTGCCCTATTACATGTACTAATATATAAAGGTCACCTAACGATCTAAGATGTGTTCACTTAACCAGAAGCAGTACAAAATGCAGACTGAAATATATCTATTCCTTTTGAAAGGTCTATAAGAAAAAAAACTGTTTTCTTTGTTTGCCAGCCGTTTTACAAATGTTAATAGGTGGGCAGTTTACTGTGTCAGGAACGAGAGAAAGAAATGAATAGAGTACTATCACACCAGTATAGGAAAATTAGCAGTCTTGGAACAATGACAGCTGTTGCAGTTGAAAGTCCTATTATCTCACATCTGGCTGGCGGTGACTCAGCTTCATGGACATGCTGAAGAAGGATCTGATAAAATAGAAGGTTGGCCCATGCCTTGACAAAATGAGGGATGCTCTTTCTAGTGGCTTAAGTGTTGCTTGTACAGGAAAACAATAAAAAAATACATGTTCTGCTGTAGCAACTATGACCTTAAACGGATTAATCATATTAATTTTCGTGATATCAATGATTCCTTCTGCTGGTCATTTGGTCAAGATTGAAAATTTTCAATGCTCACAGATCTTCATTAGTTTCAGGCTTGTTGAGAGTGTTGATAATTTTTGTAATATAGCCAGACATGACACAGTAAGGAAATAGAAGAGTGTTACTCTTTTCAAAGTTTCTAATGACAGAAATCATCATATTCTTTTAAAAACTTGAAAAGAAATCTTCCAGCTGGCTCCGAAACAGCACGCTTTTTTGAATGACCCAATCCTCAGATGTGTTAGCTAGGCGTCACAAAATACCATATACTTGATCTGTTCTTCAATACCTTTCCTCATCTAGCTACCTGTGTCTAATCAAAGAACAGATCTTTGGGTGCCCTTGCAATGCATATGTTTACTTTCCAAGTTAGCAAAGTAGTATGAAGTATTAATTCTTAAATTTGATAATTGGCGCTAACATCATGACAAATGACTTCCTTAGATACCAATATTATTTTTGATGTAATCATGAAATGGAATATAAAAACTGGACGGTGTACAAAGTTCGTTACGCACACAACTTAACGATAACTTCTATGACACGCTATCTGTACAACAGACACAATACTTATTCGAACTCCGGTTTTTGTTTTTTCTCTCGTTTGGATGGTTCCAGAAAATGTCAACTTTTCTACGTAGGACGACGAAATTGTACAGAAGGTGACTGGTTTTGCCGAATCTACAGAAAATTTGACTTTGCACCTTAAGTCGAGGTCCGTGTTACTTCTAACTAAAAGTGGTTTCCTAACAACACCTCCCAGACTTTTGTCATAGGAGCTTCAAGTTGGGTCAAACGTCAAGATCAGACTGAGGTCAAATTATTAAAATGTTTCTTTATCGCTATAATGGCTAGATGCAGGGTTCAAACATTTTTTTGAACACGTATACGGTTTGAGTAGATGGTACCACCTGCATCTTAGCCTTAGAATTAAGGTCAAAGAACTAAGGAACCTTTGTATCTCGTATATTTTAAGCGATGATGCGATTCTTTTCTATAACGGTCAAACGAAAAAACAAGACGTTGAACATTATCTCTTAAGATATAGAGCAATTTGAGCTCATTGTCGACCGTTTAAACGTAAAAGATGTTATACAAGAGCTAGGCGCCTTTTTAACTTGACCTCTGTCCAGGTCAATATCGAAACTGGATGTTCACCATTTTCTCAAATAGTTATAACTACAGCACTGATCAGGTGTGAAATATGGAGTAAGTACCTAATCCATGTCGTCATCTTGAGTTTCGAGCCATCTGCAATTTTTAAAGCTATATATGGTGTGATGTAACACATAACTTTCTTTTGTGGCTTGTCCAAGTGGGCCATTTCGCTATCTATTGAGTTCAGTCTAGTTTATTTATGTGTTTGTTAGACTTTGCAATTGCAATTTTCTGTCATAGTAGGCTAGACGCACTTTTCTTTCTAAAAATCGGTCCTGAAAAATAAATGTTTTAATTTTTTGTCCGTACATTTTTGAATTACAAAAAGATTTTCTGGTGAGATATTTTTAGTTCATGTGTCTGTTATGAAGTAACATTAAGCCCTCAAAGTCTTTTCATAGTAACTTTGTGTAGATGCACTAGATTATACACTGATAACTACTCTTTTTATTATCAGTGCTGCTGTAAGCTGCAGACTATTATGCAAGCAGCCCACCACAACAGAGCAGTATGGGTGCAATTATTAATTTTCCGAAAAAATTAAAGCAACAATGTTCCCCTTAAATGTTGTTATGCATGCATTGCATGTAGTTTTTAAGTAAAGACGCCAACACGATACTCTTATTTATTTAATGGTAAATAATTGCCGCTATGACATTGACTGGCACAGCAGGATCCGATTATCTCAAATCTATAAACGACCACCCAAAATGTATTGCAGCCAGATTTGTAGTATAATGATTTAAATACACCATGACAATATCTGAGGTACAATAACACACCTATATTTATTTGCGTAAGGACTTGTTTTATTTTACAGGTGCATGGTTCTGTTATGTTTGGGCCTGAAAGTTGTGTTTGGTCTTGAAAGAGAACAGTACTCTGTTCAAAGCAAATTTTAAAGAAACAAATTGGTAATCAATATTTGTAACGAGGGATAGAGTTATGATCGTGTCCGTCTGTGTGTCTGTCCACTGGAAATACATGGTTTGTCTGCGTAATATCTCAAAGGCTGTTTAAGGTACGGTTCTGATTTTTTATAAAATGAACAATTATTTTTATTGTGGATGTACAACGTCGTATTATTTTTGAAATCAGTGAAAAATTGGCAAAATGATATATTGTCAAAATTGCCAAAATTACGTTGGACTCAGCAGCTGTGCGATGTTTTGTCCGCAGCCTTGCCAGGCAGCCTTGCACGGCGAAAATGTACATATTGTAGATGTGAAATTGTTATTTTTTAAATCGGCGAAAAAATGACAAATAATCAATTTCACAAAACTGATCAAAAATGACTCTGTGAGATGTTTTGTTCGCACCACTTCTCATAAAACATTTTGTTGTAGGGACCTGCAACTTGGCCAGTAAAACCAAATATATTGTAGATGTGCAACGTCATAGTATTTTTGAAATCGGTGAAAAATTTACAAAAGCTTCGGAAAAATTGCCCAAAATTACGTTGGGCGATATTTTGTCCACACCACTTCGCATATAGCTATTTATCTTAGTGACAGGCAACCTTGCACAGTGAAGATATATATATATATATATATATATATATATATATATATATATATATATATATATATATATATATATATATATATATATATATATATATATATAAGATGTGCAACTTCGTATTATGTTTCTTGAAATTGGTATCAAAATGGAGAAAATGTCAACTTGTCTCTGTTGGTGCTACCTGGAGAATGATCATGCAAGACCAGCAAGAACATAGATTACTCTCTAAAAATATTAGCTAACTACAGTTTCAGTACCCAGGCTAAAGTGAATGGGACAATTTGGGACCTGAACACTCGTTCAGTATCGAAGGTGTTGACTATTGGAAGGTGTTCACAATTACACAAATACACGAAAAACCTCGGTGTCTTAATTTGCCATCAACTTGTCTTGAGAAATGTGTAACAGAAGTTCCAATGTGGATAATCTAAAATGAACTGAAACTGAATGGTAGTGAAACCTGATTCATCATGTTTGGTACCAAACAGTAACACGTCAAAATCATCTTCAGTAGTACTGAAGTGGACAACAACACAATTGAGGCAAGTTCATGAGTTCGGAATCTTGCCGTCATGCTTGAAACCACTCTAAAATGACTGATCACATTAGCCATGTCCTCAAAAAGTGCTTTCTAAACCTTCAACGCATACGATCTATCCGTCCGTACCTCACAATGAGCGCACCGAACACTAGCCCAACCGCTAGTCACATCGCACCTAGACTACAGCAACAGTCTTCTAGTCGGTATATCTAAAGAACTCCTGGATAAACTCGAGGAGTTCTTCAGATATACCGCCAGAATAATATATCACTTTAAACAGTACGACAATATTAGTCCTGTACTTAAGCACCTCCATTGGCTACCAATACGAAAAAGGATAACTTACAAGCTGGCTGTAATAACGTTGAATGTTCTTTATGGTAACGGCCTTGTATATCTGAAGGAGCCACTCAGACCCACCAGGAACGAACGGTCTCTGCGTTCGAACCAGAAAATGCTCCTAGAAATACCCAAAATTAAGCTGAAAACCGCAGGTGATCGCGTATTCACATCAGTAGCGCCAAAAGTGTGGAATCTGCCAAATGAACTTAGAAACACAACCACGATAGCAGTATTCAAGCGTGAAAATGAAGACTTATCTGTTTAGAAAAGCCTATCTAGACTAGTCAGTTACTTTTAGATAACAGTGTTATCTTATTTACTTATTGTTTTTTATCCGATGGTTTTAAAATATTTTTTAACAATCTTACTGCATATAAATCACAAATCAAATGTTATTGAATTTGTAAAGCGCTTAGAGCGAAATACTCGTTTTGAGTTGGCGCTAAGACTGTCATAATAATAATATTCAGTAATTGAGGTTTTACTGTGTATAATTTATCTTACACGGAGTATCCTATCTCACTGAAACTCAAGTTACTTTAAAACCTGAAACCCAGTGAAATGGTTCTTGTTACGTAGTTATTGTGGGGTGCAGTGTTTGAAAATTCGGAGAAATTAATTTACAAGTGCAGTACGTATAACCTTTTTTAAGTTTGCACACGTCTTCGATAAATTAGTTATTATCACTTTTTGTCATTTAACACATTTATATTGAGTCTAATTTACAGTAGTTCTAAATGAATTATCGTGGCTCTAAATGAATAACGCAGAGGTCGATAGGGCGTTTCATGATAGCTAAAGTAGGCGAATTCTTGCTGTTAATGCAATTAAACGCTATAGTTAAAAGCTTCCTCCTTTAGTTAACTGGGAACCAGTGCCACTGTCCCAGAAGCAGTGTAATACGCATGTGTGAGCTTTGAGTTATGCAGCAGTGTTTGGAACAACCTTTAAGCGATTCACAAACTTTAAATTTAGACAAATTCATAGGCTATTGATGTATTCTAAATGACTGATTAGCTATGTGTGGGCAATTGGTGTTGTGGCTTCTGATGCAATGTATCTACTAATGCTTGATAATATTCTAAAATCGCTACGCGGGTTGAGGGCTCCATATAGTTGGATGTCATCAGGGTAAAAATCCCTTTCAAACCTATTACTGAGACATAATTTTATATAGTCTAAAGTCTTACCCTCGACAGAGAATCTGTACTGTAAGTACCCAAAGAGCCACCACACCACCACACGAGATACAATAAGGTATCACTATGAATGCTGAGCCACGTTGACAACGTTCAACTGGACAGCTGTATTAACTTTGCTAATTGTCGAGACTGCACACAATCAGATGGCCATTAATCCTCGCCTAA
Source organism: Protula sp. h YS-2021 (assembly GCA_949752745.1). Taxonomy (NCBI): domain Eukaryota; kingdom Metazoa; phylum Annelida; class Polychaeta; order Sabellida; family Serpulidae; genus Protula; species Protula sp. h YS-2021. Next base: position 15,384,681 of record OX457031.1, on the reverse strand, counting down.
AGTCTTTCAATCAGTGTCGAAAAAAATGTAGCATTTGATGCGGATTAAAAGTTTTCCAAAATAGGGTATGAAGGTGTTTTGAGCAGAGATGATGGCGTATAAAGGCCTCTTAACGAGAGAGTAATGGCATGTCAAAGAGTTTTCATTAGATTATTTGATGAAGAAGATTTTGTAGCAGCTCAGGGTCATCACTGACGCACCAAAGCTGAGCAGCTTGACGACTTTTGAACGATTTTTGAAAGAGTAAAATTTTCAGTACACTACATGTGTATGTTAACGTAATTTACATACGTGGTTATTGTTAGTTTATCAGAAGAGACTTCATATGTGCGCTAGTCCTTTTTTGTACTGCCACATTAGATTATTTTTCTCAGATATTTTGATGGATTCAGCTTACTCTGTACTTCAGTAGTTTAATGTTTTGTGCATTCCTTTAAGTAATTCAAAAAAAGACATATTTTCGTTTTTTCCGGATTTTATGCCAATTTATCAGTCATTCAAGACTTAAAGCAAACATACAAAACGAAAGACTTTTCGAGTGATCGCTAGTTTTGCATATATATATATATATATATATATATATATATATATATATATATATATATATATATATATATATATATATATATATATAATTGACCTCCGATTTTAAATCTGCCTAGTGGCACTACTCCAAAGAATACCCACTGCTTTCCATCACACTTTGTGGTTGCATTCTCGTATAAAATCCATACAGTGACCCAAGTACAGGTCACACTTTTGGCCCAAGGATTTCCATCTCAACATATAGTCTTCAAGGATAGCAAAAGACAACAACAATGATGTCAATGAGATATAACTTTAAAAAAGGAACTGGCATTAAACATTTTAGCTTTGAAAAACAGAAGGACAAAAGCAGACATATAACAAGCAAATGTATATCAATGACCTTACTGTATGCTTATATTACTTAATGACCTTCATATCCTGTGCTGCTTTATTTTTCTATGTAGATGCTTCAAGCATTGTTATTTAAATACATTTCGGTCTTGTTTTTTTTTTCTGTTCCTGAAGATATGGAAAATATACTTAAAATATTGAAGTGTGATCCACAATATTTTGATATTCATTGATTGGTATTAATTTCTGGTTAATCAATCAGTCAATCAAACTACGAAAATGTAACATCCTTTTTCAGAGATCAATATCATTAAATCTATTTTAGATGTCCAATGTATTGATATGCAATGACCGCTATAAATAAACAAAAATATATTTTAGTAGCAAGTAGTGGCATAGACAGTTTTCGTTGTAAAATCTTAAGTTTTTTTAATCGTCTCACCTGCTTTGGTCTACTTTAAAGACAAACAAATTATTCATTTTAATTAGAATAGGATATGACGGTAGTTTACTTGAAATTGGTGCCATTTTCAACTCAGTGACTGGTACTGATAAAATATGTCTGAATGAATAAATTCAGATAATGTACGGAAGAGATTATACAACGATAGATTAAACTAACAATCAATTAAATTGAATCAGATAAAAGAGGTCAATAAAGCAGATACCGAAGTAAAATTATGTGCATTAGTTTTTACATTTTGCATGAATCCTGGATATCACAATGTTTTTCCAATTCATGACATTCTTATAGAAAAAAATAACCTGTTTCTCATCCCCGAGCGGGTCACTAAAATCGCAAAAGGAAACAGGTATAAATTCAAGCAAAAAAAGATATCGAGTGCCTTGTGTACGGAATTTAAAACAGAAAACATTAAAGCGGAAGGCAGGACAAGTACTGAAAAGGACCGTTCAAAATGAATGTGATTACGTCAAAATTTTGCGCTAGTGCCTCAGGCTCTGGCATTTTTGTGCAATTCGAACGCTCTAAAAACCACTACAAAATTGAAAATAGAAGGGTTATTTCATAAAAAAAAACACATTTTATTAAATCACATATCGTGTGAATAGCGATCCAAGTACTTTGGTCAAATCCGGTCATCAAAATTTTCAAAAATAATAAAAAGTATTGATAATACCTTTACAGATAAAGAGATGCCAGTATTTTACCGAGAGAACTCGCACGCCTTATTCAGATCTTCTACAGTGAGACAGTTCTTCACATTTGCGGTCACACTAATATCATAATAAATACCGATATCAGAAAAAATCGGAGTACCGGAAACGAAGTTAAACATAGCGAAGCTGAAACAAAGCAATAAAAATGCACAAAATTCAATGGTTTGTGTTATTTTAACCTGGATTGTTCACCCAATAGCAAAGTGAGTAGCCCGAAACTCTTGGACTGTAATCAGCTGTGAAGTAAAGATGCACACTATGACGTAACGACAAGCGCACAACACACCCACACAAGCTGTAGATGAAGGATCGATGCGATGCTAACAGCTTCGTACAGTGTGTAGCTAATACATGGATTTAAATGGCAAAATAGAAAATGCAAATGAATTTCAAAACAAATAAGATAAAGATCAATCAGACACACTGTCTTAGGTAAGTTCGATACTCATCCGTCTCAGAACAGTTGACCAGTTGCAGAAATCTTACCCTAGACATAAAAAATCTCTGTCTTGTTCTGATAAATTCACTTTGTAGCTTTGAAACAAATTAGGTGGGAATTGGAGCAAGTCCACACTCTTCCTTTAGCGTCAACTGCAACGCAAGAAACTTTCCCATGCTTTGTTATGGGGAGATTGAAATCAAGCCATTTTCTGTGAGAATCAAGAACTTTCAAGATGCCAGTCTTGGTGTTGACAATAATCGAAGCCCCGGCGTGATCCGTTGGCCCTAGACGCACGTTTCGTTCTTCACTAACGTCAATGTGATTGGTGGTATCACCGGGATAAAGGACATCTTTCATTGGTTCCCCAGAATGGGTGAACTCTTCTATGCGGCCATCTCTGCTATGGCCTACCAACACAGATACGCTTGTCGATGCGATTGTGTCAGTTCCGCTGCAGTCTGACACATCCAAAGCGATACTCCCAGTAACCACCCATTTGTTTTGAGAATTTGTTGCGAATATGGAGATTCGGTGCTTTATATGCGAAAGCGCATATAACTTCTTTCCTACAGCTGTGACGTCACAGAAATCATTTTTCGCTAATATTTCTTTGTAGTCGCCTTTGAAAGTGAACAGTTGGAGTTGAGCATCGGCCGATCTACTCGCCCCGCACGCTATCGCGATGTGTTCATTGAAGAGCTTGGTCAAGCCTCTAGCGTTTTGCAGTGACTCATGTTGGACTTTGTTTTTCAGGACGCCATCTAGCGAGAAATATAAGACGGCTGCTTTCTGCAGAGCGATGACCAATTTTCCAAATGCATACAGCTTAACTATGGCCCCGTCTTCGATCTTGACTTCTGCTTCTTTTTTTAGTGTTGCTTTCACCAGTGCTTGGAAGGAGACGGTTGCATCCCTAACATTGCAGGTTTCTTTGACGTGCTCCACATCACAAGCGACGGGATTACTGAAGACGATGGTTGCTGGCTTCACGGTTACTTCCATATCACCCACTTGTATTGTTGATACGTCCAAATCTGCCAAACTACCTTCTACACCGTCGCAAAGTTCTGCCGTTGCGTGGACGAGACGCGCCGGATCAATTCTTGCGTTTGTGACCTCCGTAATCAGATCCAACATTTCCTCAATTTCGCTCCCGGCGAATTTCACATGCTGGCCAAACTTTCCTAGTTTCTTTTCTTCAAGTAGCAATGCTGACTTCATTGCAGAGCGAGCCTCGTCGTGGGATTCCCTTACCTAAAACAAAGTATTTCCACACAGTCACACCGTTCTAGCGCCTCACTCATTTGCCAGCCTGACTCTGCAGACGCAACCGGGCCTGTAATATCGTGCAGCATCGGCACTTACTAAATAGTGCACTTTCTGCGTTTTATGCTCAACAATTCAACACATTTTTTTCCCACAGAACTTACAAAGGTCCAAAAACACCCTTCTACAATCAACACCTAACAACTGATTAATAATCCATACATGAGATGGTATTCTAGAAACAATCGCACCCAGCAGTCCATATAACGGGGAAAAGGGACCAGGGCTCTACCCTCTCTACCCCACCCTCCCCACTTCGTAAGGTTTTCCGTTCGAGTTCCATCCTGTCAAATCTTTAAATATGCTGCTGGATCCGTATTTGGGTTTATTTCTGTTACGCATCGCTTAGCAGCGTAAATCCGCCAGGCAACAGCATTTTGCTCACTCAGGTTATTAATTTATTTATAATAATTGGTGGTCTGTGAGATGCTGATGGATATCTGTGTTCCGATCCAATAAACACTATCCAAAAACTGATTGGTTGGTTTCAGATGTCTAGTTGTAACTTGCCGACAGACATTTGGTCGGTTCCCGAAGGGGAGAAAGGGTTCCCGAAGGGGAGAAAGGATCACTCACCAACTGGTTACCATTCGTCATTCTTGTCCATGACTTTTTTAAACCACACTTAAACGTGGAGTGCCAAGCCTGAGAAATACTACCTCTCTGTCAAAATTAATGCATAAAACATCTCCATTTTCAGCAAATGACATATTTTATTGGTACAGACGCAGCTAGAACACGTGTTCTTGTAAAAATGGTACGAAAACTAGGCAAACAATTGCACTGAGTAGTGTGTCAGTTTTTTTTTTTACGAGGAGTGCAATCCCGAAAGACCCCCTTTCCCCTTTTGTGGGAAATGCGGAGTACTGATGTTTGGCTTGACCTCAATTTGTTTTTGTGAAGTCGCAGAGATGTCGCAAAACGACCAACAGCGACTTTGTAACTACGACGACAAGACGAAAACAAAAGCGATATCGTTACGAACGGCATTGGATTTCTTATATAAATTACCAAATTGTAATTTTCAGAATTGCGACTGGTCCGCGTCGGAACGACGTATATGTTGAGTTCGAGCTTCGCATTTGATTGTAATTTTTGTATGTTTGGTAAGTTTCTGGTTAGCCATACTTGAATCAGTTAAAAAAATCAAGCCTAATTTCGATCTAGATTTTTTGGTGCTTTTTAGCGCTTACGACAATCTTTCTTTAAATTATTTCCAAGGAAAAAGATAAAAGATAAACAAAACACCACATATGTTTGGGGATATCACAGTACATTTTTTTTTGGGGGGGGGGGGGGGGGTTCGTTACCTTCTGAACAGCTTCTTCTTCTGAATCGTTTATCGTGGCATCCGCTGCTTTTCTTGCCGTTCTCAGTTTTTCCGTGTACTTGCTTATTTCTTTCCCTTTGCCTTTGCATGCCTTGCTCAGTGTTTCTAACCTAATAAAAAAAGTAGGTAATCTAAATAAATTTAAATATATAATTCACTGAATATATTCATAGGTGTCACCGAAAAGCGACTTGAAAACGACGTCTTGATAAACAGGTGTCATTAGGTTTACAAAGTGCGATATCACAAGGTTTCATAGGGAAAAAATAATTTGCAAAACCCAAATTAAAGAGATTACGTAGCGGCCTCAACTTGACGAAAAAGCAATGTCACGACAACGTCGATGTTGACGTTGTTGTGGCGTTTTTCTGATGTCACAAAAGCGACCACCCTGTGTAATTTCTCCATTAATTTTTTTCTGATAATTTTCGTACGTTTAAGATGTAGAATAGCAACATCTAACTGGTCACAGACGTTCCAACGTTATTCTCCCAATAACCATGAACGTCATTCTCCTGACCCTTAAACAACGTCCCTGAAAGATTTCGATCAGATTTCTATTTCCGTCACCTCCGTCATCTATTCGTCCGTGCGGTCGTACGTCCGATGCTGGAATTTTGAAAAATGTTTCAAATACCATTTTGCTGTACCAATAAACTTTAAAAGGGTGTTGTTTACGTGCTTTGGTTAACACGTGTTATTTCCCGCAAAGTGTTCTTAAAAACAGGGCGGGTTGTGGCGGGGGGGGGGGGGGGCGTTGCATTCTTCCTACAGGTCTGTATCCACGATAAAACTTCTGATCAAATCCTAAAATTTTACCCACATTTTTTATTCACCCTACATCACACACAAATATTTAATGTTGACCCAAGTCTGACTTAAGCATAAATCACCTACCACCTGGGGCTTAGAAGTTTGGTTGAACTTTCAGATAAATTCTGGAGCTATATTTCAAAATCCAGAGATACGCAATTCCGAAACCCAAAGTTAACTCTAAACTTAACCAAGAGATGAATAAAACGACCATAAGATTTTCTAGTATTGCGATAATACAGTGACGTCACAAGTGTCATTTAAATGACAGAAAATAACAGAAGAATAAACCTAGTTTTTAGATCCTCTAGTCTGGTGCGGCTCTGGTCGCTGATGACGCTGAGCTCAACGAGGACATGATCGGAACAGGAGGGGATAGAACCATGGCTGACGCAGCACTCGGCGCAGATGAGCTTATCACAGTCCATGCATTTCTTGTCTATCGCTCCCTTTGCACAGATCTCACACCCTAAAGAAACACACATAACACAGATATATCCACAACAGATGTCCGCACCCGTCACTGGAACTGCATGGTACCAGGGCCATTTTTCTGTAGGCATGTGTTTTCTGTAAACCATAAAGTAAGCTTAGTCCCCCACTCACATTTCATCCCCCGTTGGCTCAGTGACTGGGATCACATGGGGACATAACCATTTTTTCTGCAGCCCTGTGCCATCTATAGACCATATAAGTAAGCATAGACCCCCTTGCCCCCTCCCCTCCCCAGTGGGATGGCTCCGCAATTCCAGCCACCGTTCTATTCATCTAAATGCCTTCCATGAACCTAACAAAGAGGGCCACTAAATCCAGCAGTCATAATAGGTGCGAAAGTTCTGATACTTATTGTTTTCTTATTATCTGTTGTACAGATAGTATTTAAGGTTGTCGTATTTCTGGGGTCCCTCTGTACATTAATGTAGATATATGTAAATAACCACTTCTTTCAAATAGACAGAATAGTTTCTATATGGGACATGCTGACTCTAAAATTTTGCGTCCGCAAATTTTAATTTCTACCATCACTTTGATCAAGCTTTCCGCTTCCTGGTCAGTAATATGCTGCCAAGTATAGAAACCTCTTCATAGTATTTTATGACTAAAACCAGGACGATTGAAAAGATTTGTAAATGACTGTAATACAAGATCACACAGTGTTTAAACATAATATACATCCCGGATAGTACGGCCCACCTCTTTCGAACCCGGACACCCGTGTCAATTGGTATTTTGCTTTAAAAACTGTTTCACCCAGATTTCGCAATTTTTTTCACCGGATCTTAACTTGTATGAATTTTCCACACGATAGATTAAAATGACGAAATAAAGCCAATCTATTTTTATATGTTGTCATTTCACCGACAGCTGATTTTGCTTATATAGGCGTCGCTCTGTAATCGAGTCGTTTTTAAATGTGTGGGTTGACCACAAGTGACGCAAGCGGTTAGCAATATCACGACATATTATTAATAGCTAAAACAAATGGCTTTGATCCTTTGAATAATTAATGTAATGAATTAGTTATTAATAAATTGAAACTGAGGATAGGTATCTTATTTTGTCACCTAGAAGAATCTTGTTTCTGATCACATTTTCTTAAAAACAGAAATACCCGGCCGACCGGCGATCTTTTTTAAAAGTATTCTCCAAATAAAACATACACCATTTTTCATTAATTTTGAAAATTGCTATGACCCGGCGCTGACCAAAACACTTGTTTCGGTTTTTTATCTAAAGATAATTTAACCTTTTATGTGACATAACACCTATATCACCCATTTATATATTGCTTTTTTAAAAGCGCGCGCCCCAGGCGTGAGCGCAAAATTTAGAGAAAAAAAGTCAACCATAACCCAAGTTCCAGTGCTTTTTCTGGGTTCCGAGTATTTTTTTAATTCCCATTTTTGCACACCCAGCCGGCCGGTGTGTTTCTTTTTTATTTGATATGGATTTGGACCTGGTCATATCACCTTTTTGTATTTCCTGGAGTAAGATTATTTGAGAAGTAAGATCATTTTTGTCGAATTGCTTAATTGCTTTTCCCAAATCTGAACTCCAATTTAGCAATATTATAACAATAGGCCATGATTTTTTTTGCAACAGTGTTGCCGACCACTTGAGGTCACGTGACAATTCCGGCCCACAGTTATCTCACAGACATGTTCGTTACATAAGGATGAGTCATTTCACACGCGAACGGATGAAAAAATACCATATATTTGATCTGTTCGTTTTACCTGCTAACCGGAATTTATGAAGGAACAAACATTTGAAGGAACGGCCTGTAGGGTACACGTCTCCAAACCTTGAGAGGTTCTCAAGGAATGCTGCACAAACCCTTTCTCACTGACACGTCATTTCTTGTTTACAGAGCTAATAAAACAATAGCGTGGATCACATAACAAAACTGCACCGATCCATGCAACGCCAATGTGGAATTTCTGTAAGATTTCAAGAACCCCCGGGAATAATCCGTGTGCAGGCTCAAACGCCACGCAGTTCGCAGGCTTTCCATTCACAGCGCAAACAATGAGACAGCAATTCTGACTCCCTGTCACAGAGAAGCACGAGTTTGAATAATTTATAAAGGGTAAAGTTTTTTTTCTAAATGATTTACTGGGAAATGAACAGTACCTTGCTTTGATTTCATTCGTGCCCTGGCAGAAACTGGTCTTGCATTCGCATAGTAAACGTCAATAAGGCTTTGAGTATGGAAGTTTTTCTTGATGGCCTTAATTTTGCTGATGGACCGACACTCCGGACACATCACTTCCGAGTTTTTGCGTATTTCCTGAAAATGTAACAAATAGCTAATTTTCAGGAGTTTTACCAATAACCACAGTTACGTACCAGATCAATTTTATATTTATTAACAAAAAATATTTGAATAAAATTTCAAACATTAAATATAATTTCAAGATGGAAGATATAAGATTAATGGTCTGTAGTGTAGTTTTTTATGTGTATGTCATGTTAATCTATATACAAAAGAAGGGTAGCTAGAAATGTCAGGTGCCCCGACACGCCAGAAGGCCACTGCGTGTTGAGTTTAGTTTTTACATAAATATGTTAGTTCTTGTTTGGTAATGTTTAGAAGTAAGTATGTTTTAAAGGTCTCTGTTTTGTTTCCATCGCGAATGAAAATAAAATTATGTGAATAAAAGTGGAAGAACAGAACTCAACGAATTGCCATGATTTATGAGTCTTCCGCCTTCCCGTTTATAGTGACTTGCACTTTATGTAACAGCAACTTAAACTTTCTGTTAGAGCGACTTGCACTTTCTGCTATAATGACTTGTATTTTCTGTTATAGTGACTTACACATTCTATTATAGTGACTTGCACTCTCTATTACAGAGACTTGCACTTTCTGCTATAATGACTTGCACTTTCTGCTATAATGACTTGCATTTTCTGTTATAGTGACTTGCAAATTCTATTATAGTGACTTGCATTCTCTGTTACAGCGACTTGCACTTTCTGTTAGAATGACTTGCACTTTCTGTTATAATGACTTGCATTTTCCGTTACAGTGACTTGCACTTTTTGTTATAGTGCCTAGGTTCTTACTCCCAGTGATCACGTGACGGCGCATCGTGCTTCGCAACCAGACGTCGGATCAATGTCGGGGTTTGGTTTTATTAACTAATTTCCTTCAAGGCTTATCATGGCGGCCATTCAAAGGGTGGGTGGTTTATGTAAATGTACATCAAGGTCGGGTTTTACGATATTGCCATAGTGATCCCTGGACTCAGGGCGACCGTTGTGGTCAAACAGCAACGTTTTTCACCACTATAATGTCGAATTATTTTGGGTCTAGCTTATGTAAATGAGCACTTTGTGAAATGTTTTTAGTTTACTGAACTTCATGTTTTTGTGCATCTGGGCTATTTTCTTTTATTTTTTACTTTCGCCAAAGAGATCTATGTTTTGATGTACATATTTGTTTTCATTCTCCTTTCGACCAAAATTGCAATGACCTATAGATTAAACCTCATTTTGTGGATCTTTGCCTTTTTACTGACATCAGTTCATAATTCTCCCCACATTTTAGCTGTTTTTTTGGGTGGGTCATTCGGTTTCCCTTGGACACTATTCTAGTTTATTTTTGAGTAATGTATTGTTCATACCTTGATGCATCCTGCACAAAGTGTATGAAGGCAACTCAGGACATGCGGATCCGTATAGATCTCCAAACAAATCCCGCACGTTATCAGATCTTTTATAGCTTCCATATTTATCTGAAATACAAAACGACTACATTTTCAAAGAAATCTGAATATGCCTGCACTTATAAGCCTCAATTTATTGTCACCACGTATACTATATCTATGGATAACCTGGCAATTAATCCAGCGACAATAAATCCAATGTTAATGCTCTAAATGCCGGGGTTCAGCACTAATCCTAATGCAATCTCGATGCGGCAACGTCAGAAACATTATTTAGGTTTTTGCAAGCCTTTTCAAAAAAGAAAATAATCATAGAAAAGATAATAATAATCGCTGGGCTAGCTGTTGTTAGATCAATATTGCCGTGGATTTGTTGTTGACATAATTTTACTCATCTGAAAAACCACGAACTTTAATATTTCCGGAACTTGTTAATCAATTCAGGACTGTGGCAAACTTAATTTTAAACTAAATCGAAATATGAATATGTTAATTCTCACCTTCTGCGTTAAAACCAAAAGTAGCCGAGAATCCTCGTTTAATAATAGTTCATCATGTACCTTTTCATCTTTTCCTCCCTAAGGGATAGAGGGCAAACAAAACGCAGCGAAGAGAACAGTGATCCTGGTATGGATTTGTTTGCCGTGACATGGAGCGACACCAGTGTATGAGAGATACGATGCGACTGGGAGGGGGGGGGGGGAGTGGGGGAGGGGAGGGGCTTTGTCGTGGCAGCAACGCAGTAATTTATTGTTTAGTTTAGATGTTAAGGATAAAGAATCCGATACACCACTCTTTGCGAATTATGCCTTGTGCAGTGCCATTTTCTCACGCAAGTGTATTTGACTATGCTTGAGGCAATGAGAGGCAATTAAGTTTCTTGTTTTTTTTTTTGTTTTTTTTTGGTTTTTTTTTTTTTTTTTTTTTTGGTTTTTTTTTTTTATTTATTTATTTTGTTGAATCGATTGGATATTGGACTAAGTTACACGTGTGTGCACATTTCCTTTTAAAGTAAAAACGCCTCCGCGGAAAGGGGTAATTGGTAACATATATATTAACATGCGTGTCCAAAAACGAGAAGGAGGAAGGGTAATTTTGAGGCCAGGTGCGGTTAGCGTGGAGTGCCAATTTTGTTTCTAGAAAAGGGTAATTTTCACCAATCAGTCCTTGTTTCCCACAAAAGGAGTGTTCTTTCAGAATTATACTCCGCGCTTGGTTAAAAAAGGGGTATTATTTCAAACTTAGCTCTCTAAGTTTCGGGGTCGTTTTAAACAGTCTTGGGTATCCGTAGTAACCAATTGGTAGTTGAGCCCCCCCCCCCCCCATCCCCCGCGCTTCACAAACGCCGTTTTTGAACAGCCTCATTTTCCTGTAGCATGCCTTAATCCACCCTCACGAAGTTGTTTCTTATCCTTTTTTAAGACAGTTCCACGAGCAAAAGCTAAATGCATTGGTGTAGTCATTGTGCTCCATGGGCAGAATACTTATAATAATTGATTGCCAATAAGCTCGTTGCGTATTAATGAATAAATTGTGGAAAGACATTTATTTATAGTGAGGCATCTGCAATCGCTTGAATAATGACAAAACAAAGAATTTCTGCCCAGCAACAGCAGTTTGTTGTTCAGTGTAAATAGTGACGTGTGCAGAACAATAAAGGAACAAAACAAAATGAAACAAATACAAGTGGCAGTGCATGTGGCAATACTTGAGTTTTCATTGGCTGCCACTTTGTCACCCGTGCGACAAAAAGTATAACTCCACAATGGCCTAGATCTACATCACCTGTAAATCCACACCTGGACCCACATCACCTGTAAATCCACACATGGATCTACATCACCTGTAAATCCACACCTGGATCCACATCACCTGTAAATCCACACATGGATCCACATCACCTGTAAATCCACACCTGGACTCACATCACCTGTAAATCCACACATGGATCCACATCACCTGTAAATCCACACATGGATCCACATCACCTGTAAATCCACACCTGGACCCACATCACCCGTAAATCCACACCTGGACCAACATCTGTAAATCCACACATGGATCCATATCACCTGTAAATCCACACCTGGATCCACATCACCTGTAAATCCACACCTGGACCCACATCTCCTGTAAATCCACACATGAACCCACATCACCTGTAAATCCACACATGGATCCACATCACCTGTAAATCCACACCTGGATCCACATCACCTGTAAATCCACACCTGGACCCACATCTCCTGTAAATCCACACATGAACCCACATCACCTGTAAATCCACACATGGATCCACATCACCTGTAAATCCAGACCTGTATCCACATTACTTCCACACCTTGATCCACCTATAAATCCGAACAATCTCACTGGTCAGTTTCCAAGTCAACGATTTTCTAATGTTGATCAGAACGCAAAAGCTATTGCAGTTATTTACAAATTATTTGTTATCAAAAGGCCAGTTAAGTTATGTAACAAAGCATATATTGACTTGTTTATAGTCAACATCAAGTTATTATTGACCAGGTACGAAAATGTTGACCTAAAGGTGAATTTTTCTTTCTGGTCAATAGTACTTCATCGACTCGAACTACGTCAATATATACCACATACACATATATGGCAAAAACACTCTTCCTGCTTTATGTCTTGTTTAAATCACGGTAGGGAAATTCAGTGAAAGTGGAAAACCCATAGTTGAATAGCTGCCACTTTCCAAGACTGGTTATTAAAAGTAATTCCGGATTAAATCCCACTAGGAACTAAAATTATACCTACAACTCCATATTATTGGTAATCCAAGGCTCCTAACCCCCCCCCCCCCCCATCCCCGAAAGATATACCCAGGTTTAAAGGTCAGCATTTCCTTACTGGTCAATGATATTTCATGTTAACTCCAAACAAATTAGAATCTGCTAATTGTTGTAAGATTTCTGGTCAACATTTAACATTATTTAATGACTTGTGTAAATACTGTAATTTGACTGGTTGATTTCCAAGTCAATAATTTTTCACTGTTGACCGGGACACAGATGTGGAGAGATATTGCAGTTCTTTGTTATGACAGTTAAGCCATGCAACAAAGTAGATGTTGACTTATTTCCAGTCAACATGAAGATATTGTTCACCAGTTACAAAAATATTCACCTAAGGGTGCACGTTTTCTTACTGGTTAATAAGACTTCATATTGACTTGAAATAAGTCAATATCTGCTAATGATTGACCAAAACACTTCGGGTTTCCTTAGCCTGCCTTTAACACTTCCTTTAACCTGCCAGCTTTACAGAATATGTAACAAAGCATATGAGTTCATGTTAACCTTTGAGAAATATTGACCTAGAGGTCAATATTTTCATTGCGGTCAACATGCCCTAATGTTGTCAAAAAGTAATCTGCTACTTCGTCTGTGGTAAAATAGAACAAGAATTATAACCAGTCAATTTTTCATAAAATAACGATAGTTCAGTGGGCACCCGAAATTATCTTTAAAATGTTTCAAAGGCTAGCAAATTAATTGATTATATATCTATTAAACATTCAGTCACATATTTATTTTGAAATAAAACCAAATTCATACCAAAATACATTAAAACAACATGGATTCTTATTTCCTTGACATGTTCCTCTTTAAAAAAACGTAGCACACGCTAGACTAAATCTCGTACAGAAAGCAGAAGGCAATAAGGCGGCACACGAAACTTCATTTGTGACCTCTATTTAACCCTTTGTATGGTAAAATTGTGGTCAAGTTTTGATTTTAAATTTTGATTTCAGAAAAGTAGTATTTTCTCGAAAACGATTTGAGATTTTGACTTCATTTTCGGACCTCAACTTTATAGGGTTTGTGATCTGGGTGGTGACTTTGAGTTTCAAGGCGCAGATCAACTGACATGTATTCCGATAGCCATGTAAGGTGCTACGACAAAAATAAATTTGGCATTTTTTGGTCACAGCTTTTGTAGTATAACTCAAATAGGTCATTCTGCTAACTAGCTCAGTTCGGTCTAGTTTATTGTAAGTTAAATGAAATTCATCAAAGGTAACTGTGTAACTGCTGCTGCAGTCCCTACGCGTTACCTTTGATGTCACAAAATCACTGTTATTTGCTTCGCGGTTTTATCATGAAAACGAAAACAGGCCCAAAAAAGTGTGTGCACAACGTCAAATGCTACTTTTACTTCGTAAAAGCTTTGAATTCGCTTATCTCCACTTTTATATGGGTTCCCTTCTGGATAATAAGATCACGCAAATAGAAATGAAATTTTTCTAGTGAATAGAATGGCCCCTCTACTCTCCATCCTGTTTTCCCTCCAACTCCAGCCAATCAGCAAGCGAGAATGAGAAGACTTACGTCATTCGAAGACATCAATCATTCCCTTCAAGCGTGGTGTTGACAACACACGCAATTCTGTGTGCTCCACTTTTTCGTTGAAAAAGGGGAACTAGGCAAGGTGCGATTTTGCTTTTAACTTTCTATTTCATTGCATTTAAGGATATTCTTCATCCTCTGTAATGTTGGATAACTTGATTCAGGATTAGAGCAATACGGTCGCACTCGTGACTTCGGTCTGGTAGTTGTTGAGTTTACACGTAGCGGAGACTTTTTGTCCCGGGAAGTGTGCCTCTCTTCTCCACTCGGAAGCTACAGGACGTGTCTTCTTAGTCTAGTTCGTGCACACATCGCCTCGGAGTTGGTTGAGTCTCTGCAGCCCACTTTGCCTGCTTTGATTCCCAGTCAGCTACAGCTTAGGTGTCATCGCGTTATGGCCCGTTTTTGCTGTATCAGACACTCCTATGAGACCAGTTAGTTTCGTCCCGTTTCCTCTAGACGCTACTTTCTTTGGTCCAGACTTTCAACGTTTTTTGGCGTTCTGGCGAATTTTGGTGAATTTTTAAGTTTTAGCCCGTTTATGGGACTGCTGTAGCCCATAAACGGCACCAGGGTGCCGTAAATGGCATCTGGAAGCCCGTTTATGCCCCCCCCCCCACGTAGGGGACGGGCCTAAGTCGGGATTAGGATCCCATCCATAGAGGATCCCATCTTTAGGCACCAAGGACGGGTACCGTTTTCGGGCTCATGGGCAGATCCCGTTTTCGGGATCGACCGAGGATCCCGAAAATGGGCCCAGGTGTCCCGTTTCGCGTTTTATCTGGTTCTGAATTCCTGAAACGCCAATAAATACGTTAGTAACGTCTGGATGAAAGAGAGTGGTCGTCGTACTGCCTACTGTCACTCGTTAAATGCCCAGAATATTAATATCTGTTACTTGTATGCTTTACCTGTCTACTGGGGACATGTACAGTTTACTCATCAGTGTTTTTTCTTCTGCTTGTTTTTCAGATATGACAGAAGCCGGTCTGCGGGACCCACCGACGCTTCCGCAGTGTACACATCCGCCCTCAGCTCTTAACCCTCATTCGGTCTGCGACCGTTGTAGACGGAGAACAAACTTGCCCCTCTGCGACGAGTGGAATACGTGCGCTGAGTGTCACCACCTTTCGGGGAAGGAGTGGAAACTCATTTACAGAAACAGGGTTCGCAACGACCGCAGGCGGGATAAAAGGAAAGCCTTATCTTCTGCACCGTTCCTCACGCCAGAATTTTTAGAGGGGACTATGCGTAAGGCCAGTTCAGTGATCTTAGAACAGGTCTCCACACCGGTGCGAATGGATACAGGCTCTGAGTCGGATGCCTTCGCAGTGGATAAGAAAGGCAGAAAATCCCGTAAGCGGAGAGCATACTCGGAAACGGTAGCTGAACTAGACGTACCAGAGGGTAAGGAAAAAGAGACTTTGAGGAAGGTTTGGGCTCTTAGTCCTACGGAAGGTGCTAAAAAAGAAACAGTTTCGGAGACAGTACCCACACCAGAGCCGGTCACGGTTACTCACACGGATTCGGGTGCAAGTTTCTCGACGATGTCGGGTCAACTGGGGATCCCATCTCAGATGGAACTCCCCCCTCCTCCTCAGGTTCCTCGTTTGCCCAGTGAATTTTCTGCGTTTCTGTCGTTACAGACTCAATTACAGAAACAACTCCAAGAACTACAACAACAGTTCAAGAAGCAGACCTCTGAATCGCGGCGTAAACGTAAACCATCGGCTACGATTTCACGCCCTCCTCCGGAGACGCATCCATCTCCAACCCATTCACCACCTTCTGGTTTGGGCCCGAACAGTCAGCCACCGGAAGTAGAAGTTATTAGCGACGCCGGTTCTTCGGAGTTTCCCCCGTCAGGTCAAGTATCAGGCCTAGCCGGGGAAGAGGATGACGACTTTTTTCCTTCGGTGACCTCGCCTCTGTCGTCGATCCCACTTAATCGAGAACGGGAGATTTATACTCCCACCTGAGCAGCTCCCTCACGTTCGGAAGCTGTGGAGAATAGGGAAGAGTCAGCGCAAAGCTCGGAAGATCAGGAATCCGAGGACGAGGGGCCGGATGAGGAAATGGGAGATGCGCTCCCATCAGCCCAGTTTCGACTTCCTCTCCGAGAGATGGATTACGTCAGGTCTCCGAGTAGTGGTCAAAAACTCTGGAAAGATCCAGCAGCGGCTGGAAGACGCCCAATTAGGACCCCGTCTCCACCGGACCTTGCGCCTCGTAGTGAGAATGCAACGCCTTCAGTCACGTCGTCTACGATGACTCCGGAAGATGTACCTTTCCGAGACGCAATCCAGGAGATCGCTCGCCTGGCGAACGTTACAGTCGGTTCTCCAGTTCTCGACAAGGAGGATCCCCCGATTCGGATGACCTCCCAAACAGCTCCCATGAATCAGGATCCATTCATCGCACTTCCGACTAGCGAGGGCATAGCCAACGCCATATTAGTGCGATCAAGAGAGTTTAAGAAGATGGACAACGCGGAAGGGCGTGCTTTGTCCCGTTTTCACGCTTCACGACATTGCGCAGTGAGACCGGGCCCATATCGGCCATCGGACGATTCGTTGCCGACAGAAGCTTTAGAGCAGCCCGCCAAACGCACAGTCTGGATGCCGTCCGTCCGTAACGACTCAGACATACCTCTGGTGGAAAAAGACGCCAAAACTATTGAGACAACCTCCCGCCACGTTCTCAATATTATGTCTTTTCAGGACCATACTTTAAAAGCTCTGAAAACGCGATGGGACGATTTACGCTTCAGTGACCCGGTGACCTCCAAGCTACTGGAATGTTTGGCCCTGGCAACTAGAGACGTGGTCAAGTTGGCAACATTTTTGATGACGTCTATGGTTTTTCTTAGACGGGACGCATTCCTACAACATTGTTCGTCCAGCGTTAAAGGACTAAGAGAGTTACGCCACGCCCCCATCCTCGGCGAGAAGGAGTTATTTCCCCCGGCTGAGATCGAGAAAGTCAATCAGGAGAGCCGTTCCCTGTCGCAAGACTTTGCACTCATGTCGAGAATGTCTCGGTCCTCTATCCGACGTCCATTCAAGCGCAAGAGGTCCCAGCACCAGAGCTCAGAGCAGTCAAAGCCCAACGCGCAGCCTCGGCCGCCCCCAGCCAAGAAGCCGAAACAGAATTACGGCACCAGGCAGGAGGGTCCATCGCCGCAGCAGAGCAGGTAGCAGCCAACCAAAGTACCGCCCAGAGATTCCTTGGTCTCTTGGCGATACTTTAATAAATGCAGAAAACTTAAAAGATTTGCAATCCTACAACGACTGCTGGCCCGTAGGAGGAAGGCTAGGCAAATTTTGGCAAGATTGGGCGAAAATTGGGGCTTCCCGCCGGGTAGTCCGTTGGCTAAAAAATGGCTACTCCCTCCCATTCAAACGGGATCAGAGGGGACACAAAGTTCCCATACCTCTCACCAGTCAGGCTCCAAAAAATCTTGCCACCTCCTACGTCCAGGGTTCAGAAAAGGATCTGGCTCTGCAAGAGATGCTTTTATCACTACTAAGAAAAGAAGCCATAGAGGAAATGCCCGAAGCTCAAACAGCTTTCTTCAGCAGGGTTTTCTTAGTTCCCAAAAAATCAGGGGGGTGGAGACTAGTCATAGACCTCTCCACCCTCAACGAGTTTCTTCTGACAACGACATTTCAAATGGACACGGCCCAAATCATAAAAGAAAGCCTACAAGCAGGGATGTGGGGTACTTCGATAGATCTATCCGACGCTTACCTCCATATCCCAGTACATCAATCAGCCAAAAAATTTCTAGGCTTCCAAGTGGGCACAAAACGTTTCTGGTTTCGGGCACTTCCCTTCGGCCTCTCCACAGCCCCATACGTTTTCTCAAAAGTAATGAGAGTTCTGAAAGCGTGGGCTCGTCTAGAAGGCATGCTAGTCTTCCAATATCTGGACGACTGGCTGTTAGCCCATCGGGACAGGGAGATAGCCCACCGACAGACGGTAAGGTTGGTACGAAAAGCCCTGCAAGTCGGGCTGGTGGTCAATCTACCCAAATCAGAACTCTCTCCCAAGCAAAACATCATATTTCTCGGGGAGAAATGGGATCTAAAAAATGCCAGAGCATTTCCCACCGAAGAAAGGTGCCTAAAAATTTCTCAAGCCATAAATGCAATTCCCATCGGTCGAAAAGTACGTTTGCAGGCAATGGAATCCCTTCTAGGCCTTTTAGTGGCAACCGAAAAGACGGTCCCCCTGGGCCGCCTACACTACAGACCCTTCCAAAGACGGGTCAAGATTGCACTAAGGCAAGGAAGGTTCCCACAAGCCAAAACGGAAATTCCCGAGAAGGCACAATCCCTTCTACAATGGTGGTGCGATCCCATCGTAATGACCGAGGGTGTCCCTTTTCATTTCCCAGCCCCAGAAATAGAACTTCAAACGGACTCGTCACAAAAAGGTTGGGGGATGCACTGTCAGGGCCAAGTATGGAAAGGGATATGGTCTCCCTCTCTGAACAAACATCATATCAATTGGCTGGAGTTACGGGTAGTCTGGATAGCCCTAAACAAACTGAACCATCTACTCAGAAACAAATCAGTCCTATTTCTGTTGGACAATTCCACAGCAATAGCATACCTGAACAAACAGGGGGGACCAGATCCCTATCACTCTCGAAACTAGCTTTCAAGATCCTATACCGAGCCCGTCAATGTCATATCACCCTCATAGCCCAACATTTGGCGGGAAAACTCAATGTTCTGGCAGACCTAGCCTCCAGGGAAGGCCAAGTAATCCACACGGAATGGTGCCTAGCACGCTCATCTTTCCGATGGGTAGTAAATCAGTCACCGTGGGGTCCTCCCACCCTGGACCTGTTTGCAAACTCCAGAACGACACAACTACCCAAATTTGTCTCTCCCTGCCCAGACCCATCGGCATGGGCTGTAGACGCTCTCAATTGCCCATGGCCATTACAGGAGGTACTGTACGCCTTCCCACCACAGGCAATCCTACTCCAAGTCCTCCAGAGAATGATCAAATTGAAACCCCGATTTCTCCTCCTGGTAGCTCCGTGGACACCAGAAGCCCCATGGTTTGCTCTGTTACTTCAATGCTCGGTGGTCAAGTCACTTCCGATCCCATGCCACAAGGGTCTTTTATCCCAACCACATTGGCAACACTTTCACCCGGCCCCGCACCTACTGAACCTGCATCTATGGTGCCTGGCCAATCCTTCTTGAAGAAAAAAGGATTCTCGGAAAAGGTAGTGGATAAAATAGTCAATAGCCACAAACAATCCACAACCAAGGTATACAGGGCCCAGTGGAATAAATTTGCCTCATGGTGCAGTAAGTCTAAATTAGACCCATTCCAAGCGTCCCCACCTGTAGTAGCGGACTTTCTGGACCACTTATTTTCTAACGAACACTTGAAAGTGAGCTCCATTGAGGGATACAGAGCAGCCATAGGCTCTAAACTCAAAGCTTCCATAGGGTACGACCCAGGGGAAGATTCGGCCCTATCTCAATTAATTAGACATTTTAAAGTCAATTCTCCTCCGAGTGCGCCCAACATAGCCAAATGGGATCTGGCCTTAGTGCTTCGTTTCCTGCAAAGACCGGATATATTTGGGGAAACCTTGATATCTGCAAAGAATGCAACTCTAAGGTTTACCTTCCTTTTGGCCTTGGCGTCGGGCAAAAGGAGAAGCGAAATTCACGAGCTGGACAGAGTAGTGAGCAAGGAAAATGGGATCTGGGATAAGGTTTTCCTCGTGCCCAGGGCAGGCTTTATGGGTAAAACCCACATCAAAACCCACGGGATGGGCACATTTGATCACATAGCACTCCCATCCCTTCCAGAAGAACAAGTCCCCACGGGACTAATCTCTTTATGTCCTGTGAAAGCATTGCGTCAATACTTAGAGATTTCCGATGCTTATAGGTCTTCTAACCAAAATGCACTAATCATCTCCTATATGCCGGGATTTAATAAAGATCTCTCGAAACAAACTATTTCCCGGTACATTAAAGAGATAATTGTCACGGCCTATGAAAAATCTCAGTCAGACACGTCCCTTCATACAGAGTTAAACATCAAAGCCCATCAAGTCAGGCAAGTGGCTAACTCCCTTAGGGCCATTCACAACGTGTCATTATCAGAGATACTCAAAACGGGTTGTTGGGCTTCACCTAACGCGTTTATTAAGTACTACCTTAAAGATTTTTCCCAAGACGAAATTTCGGGTATTTATTCTTTAGGTCCTTTCATTGCAGCGGAAGCAGCAATTAAAACCTAAATATTTTTGTTTACAGGCCCTCTACTCCCAGACCTAAGGGCAAGGGCAAACCGAAGGACCCTTCATCCAAAGGCCGTGGTGGATACCATCACAAATTCAAGAAATGATCTGGTTATTTCTCAGCAACCATGAACAAGATCTTTCGTCTTTTTCGAATGTATTTTGAGATCCAAATGTATGGGTCTGAGGACGTGTTTATGTCCCGTACTTTTTTTATTTTGTGTAAGGTTCCGTCACTGCAGCAGCTCCCCTTCTCATAGAGACAGTCATGGTGTTTCGCCTTTTTCTAGACTCCCTCTAGAAAAAAGAAGGGGGGGAAGTGACAGGTGTACGGTCTCTCGTCTTATCCGATAGACAAGGTCTTACCACCACCTGATCCCATGAGAAGGAGAGCCCATCCGACAGTGACCATATAGGAGTAGTTAGGGTACCGTTTTCGGGATCTGTACCCATAAGTGCTTGATTTGCGGATAATCTCAGCATTTTTAGTTTCCTGTGATAAATTTTATACTCTGTGAGTGTAGGAGAATATTTTATCCACGATGTAACGATTTTTAACAGTATTTCGTTTTATGTCTCATTCTGGGCAACACCTTAGTATATGTCCCATGTGTACTTACTCAGGTTCGTTTAGCCAGCATGCATTTAAGGACACAGCTAGAGTTAATTTCTCCTGTGTCAGTTTTTACTTTTTACATAAATCATTTAGATTTAATGTTTTAGGTTGAACTTTTGCAAGATAATAAAATGTTATTATCACTTAGAATTGTACGTTTTAGATGTAACGTAGAGTATCCCAGGTTGGGCTCCATCCAGTGGGAGGCAGGAGGGGGATGGATTGGATACTCAGTCGAGTGGGCTACGTGGTCACTATGTACAACCCACAACTCTCTATTCGGTTATCTCCAATTTATTTTGTTGGATTTTGTCATCAGTTCGGGAGTGTTCCCCCCGACCATATCTTAGAAGAAAATTAAAAGAAGTGGAACTTAATTTGAGCCTTTTTATTCGTCTCAATTTCACTTCGTTAAATGTCCAAGGACATGCGCTCTGACGAGCTTTACAGCGTAATTCACAGATTTACTTTCATGCAATTTTACAGAATGGCAGGCTCCCCTACTCCGGACTTTAGTCCCATATAAAAGTGGAGATAAGCGAATTCAAAGCTTTTACGAAGTAAAACTATCGTTTTATTTTCGTAAAACGCGCTTTTACGAGTAAAAGCGCAATTCCCGTTCTCCACTTTTATCCTATCTTCCCTCCCAGCCAGCCCGCAACAAGCCTGGGTGCGTTGTCACCAATTTTTGGGCTTGAAGGGAATGATTGATGTCTTCGAATGACGTAAGTCTTCTCATT
This sequence comes from Protula sp. h YS-2021, assembly GCA_949752745.1. Classification (NCBI taxonomy): domain Eukaryota; kingdom Metazoa; phylum Annelida; class Polychaeta; order Sabellida; family Serpulidae; genus Protula; species Protula sp. h YS-2021. Next base: position 15,362,531 of record OX457031.1, on the reverse strand, counting down.
CTCGCTTGCTGATTGGCTGGAGTTGGAGGGAAAACAGGATGGAGAGTAGAGGGGCCATTCTATTCACTAGAAAAATTTCATTTCTATTTGCGTGATATTATTATCCAGAAGGGAACCCATATAAAAGTGGAGAACGCGAATTGCGCCTTTACTCGTAAAAGCGCGTTTTACCAAAATAAAACGATAGGTATGTGCGAAATTTGGTGGTCCTAGAGCAAGTATGGCCAGAGGAAATGTAAGAACAATATGACGGACCAGTAAAGAGAAAAAGGGCCCGAAATATTAGCCTCCCACAACTTTAATATACTCTTTGCAATCTTTCACGTGCCAGGTATTAAAAAGGTCGCAAAAATTGGCCCTTCACAACTTCAGTATACTCTTTGCTGGTCTTCGACTTGTCAAAGTGTTAATAATCGGTTCAGATCCCCCATTACGTAACTGTGTCACAATGCACTCATGTCGTGCAAGGTTCTGCTGAACTACACCCAGCTAAGGACAGTTATCATTAAAAGCTGTTAGAAAGTGCTGTGCCACATCTCCGGCAAATGTAAACCTATTTTTCTTGGAAACTGCTCGAAATGTTTTGAACGCCGTATAGAATATTAAGAAATTCGCTTGTAAAGCCCAGACAAACCAATATCTGACTTGAAAAGTCAGTTGAAATTGAGTTAAAAACCTAGAGGAAAATGTTGGTTCAGTTAATCTTCCAAACACTCCTACCAACTGCGTCTGTGGTTGTCAAAGCATATCGTTTGTTTCTTCGCAAAACGAACTTTTGCGAGTTAAAGCGTAATTCGTGTTTTCAACTTTTAGATGGGTTACCCTTCCGATTTAGACAATTCAGGCAACAAAATAGCAGTTCGAACTTTTCCGCCACCCCACCCCCCCCCCCCCCCCCCAAGAACCAATCAGAAGTGCTCAAATATATATTGCATTACATCACTACGGTAATACGACCTTCCCTTTCGGCCTACCTACGAGGTGCAAACCCATGCGGATTCTGCTTTTTACTCCCAAAGTTCGTTTTAAGAAATAAAACGACATTTTCTCAGCAACAGCTTCGAATTTGCCTATCTTCACTTTTAGATGGGATTTAAATCCTGAGCAGGGGGCCTGCCATTCTGAACTGAGCGAAAAAGATTGCCAATTCCGCTAGAACACGAAACAGCCCGTTGACGAAGTCACGGGTGGAGGAGTGCTGAGATTAAGCCAACATGGAAATCCAAAAAAAAAAAACAACAACAACAACAACTCAAGTCTGCTTTTTAATGATGATTCTGACAGTGGGTCGGGGGGACATTTCCCAGTTGAAACCAATGTACACTAATAAAAAGAGTTATCAGCTAGTGCAATAACATGTAAAAGTGAGTTGTCTGATTCCGTTACATGCTAACAGACTGACTGACGCTGAGTGATCACGGTCATCCCCCTCCTTCCTCTCACTGGATGGATCCCAAACTCCATCCCACAGGCTATCACAAACGTAATCACGTGTCCAACGGATTCACTAAACAAAGACATGAGATTAGAAAGATATGCACCGCAACATCATCTAAATGCAAATAAACCAGTGACATAGCTGAACTAAGTTGACAGATGAGTACTAGGTAAAGTTCGGCTTTCACAAAAACAACTCATAAAGATCAGATTTTTAGCAAAAAGCACCTAACCAATGAGACTTGAATGTTTATATTTCAATACTTATTGAACATAAAGCACAGAAAGTGAAACAGTTCATCTAAAACGCATATTTTCAGCGACACGGACAAATTATGGACCCATAGTGGCATCTGGCACGGTCATCAAGGACAAAAATTTGCCGTCCCGGGTGCTATTAACGGATCAATGGAAAATAGGCTCTTCAGCTGGTCTTAGGAGAAATCTTTCACGTTCCATGCACTGTTCGTGCAAATTATATATATTTTTCTCATCACTCACCCAGGTAAATATATGCCAAATATAACTATGTCAGGTAGATAAAGCAAGAATGCCCGTGGACATTGTGCCCAGTCGTAAGTCGTTAAAGCGAAGACATTACAAAGGAGAAAGGAGAATCCAATCAATTTCGACAAAATTTAGATTTAGTAGAATGACTCATACCCAACATTGCTATCAAAAGTAACCGTTTATTTGAACAACAAAAATACTACAATTCCACTGTATGTATATATATATATATATATATATATATATATATATATATATATATATATATATATATATATATATATATATATATATATATATATATATATATATATATATATATATATATAACGCCACTGAAATCGGACCACCCTTAGGTTTGAATGAAAGTGGTCCGATTACCTAAGTGGTAGTATGATTTCCGGGGGGGGGGGGGGTTCTGGCAATTTTGATGGTGCACAAGTGCGTAATTATTTATAATAATATACCCGAAATATAGAATTCATCGATATGTGACACACAATTTTCATTTATCTCTCTTTTTCAATCAGTTTTATTAAAAATAGAAAATGCATACGAATAGAACACTGTTTAATCATAATCTGCTGTAAACCTGATTAATTTTTTAAAAAATATTCTTACATAGAACTTACTCGCAAGCAAAGAGCAAGCACTAAATGTATTTTAGCAGAAATAATTCGCACACGTATTCTGCACTGGTCAAGTTTTGAAACACTTTGAACAGCGATTTAAAATTCTGTTTCGGCCTTTCATTCTATTTTCGGCCTTTCGGGGGAAAATTATCTACTTGATGTGATGGTATAAAAGGACAATTTAAAATGCAGTTGCAAAGTGTTCATTAAAAAACTATGCACTTTTTCTTTATATCACTACATAACAATTAATTTCCTTGCTATCTGTCGGTTCAAATCAAGTCTTTTACATACTAGATAACATGCTCTAATCCCCACTTCAGTTGCAAGTGTCGAGTCTGAATGAAATTAGAATCATAAGCTTTCTGATTTGAAATTACCGACCGTTGTTTATTCAGTACTCGTGCTTTGTTTGCTGTGACCAGTGTAACAGTATATCTTGCCCTCTGTACAGCCCCCGGGGGGAAGATAGACTAGGCCGTCTTCCCCCCACCTGGTAATTTTCACCCGCTATTGGTATCACTTTCCAAAAGGAAGTTAAACTCTAAATATTTTGCAAGCGTCTCTAGCTGCTTAAAAATAAAATGACGGCGATTGGGATCATGATTTATCTCCTGTTAAATCAAGTTGTACATGCATACAATTTTTAACATATATTTTAATTGTACTGTCTAAAAGATCCCAATTGCAATTGAAGACTAGTGGTTGGACAGGTAATTTTTATGAGGTTTACTGAGATCCAATTTTACCGCGACGATTCTCGAATACACCTTACGCATGGCCAATAAAATTGACAGATATCGTTGATATGCGTCTGATTTCAAGTCTCCTTGCGTCTTGATTATATGGGTTGGTAAGCCGTCTAAATGAATTTCAACTGTAGTCCTCTGCTTTGAATCCGACTTGGGTCAGTAGGGTGCGCATCATGTTGACAAATAGACTGTGTGTGAAGGGCGCAGTGCTGGCACCTTTGCGGAAGGATAATAAAGGGGCCTTGGGTCAAGATGGAGCATGTCCAGGTATTTCGGCATGGCTGTTACTGGACATAGGGCCGATCCGGAGATAAGCAGGATGGGAATTTCTAATTTTCTGTCGAAATTTTGCAACGTTTTTGTGTGCTTCACGGAGATGACGCCTCCCTCGGTGCTCGTGGTATAGTTCTTCCTGCAGAGATCTTTCCTGCAGTCGTGACTGCGCGGCGTCCTTGTGAGAAGGATTGATTTTCGAAAGTAACAGAAGAAGGCCACTAGGCATGAAGCCCAAAAACAACACTGAAACGAATCTTGAGGGTGAGGACGTTGTGCAGATGTTGTAGAATAGCAATTGTTATGGGCAATTTCCGTTTGCGTTGAGTACCTTTTGTGTGGACAATGCCTATTAACGTCGTAGATAGGACGAAGTTGTCTTCCGTAGGGCTAAGGTATCCAAGCTCCAGGTGAAGCGCGCGTTTTCCTGCTAAATAACAAAGTATGGACTGTGCCAAAAAAGCACTGAGCCGGGCGACAGTTATTTTGATGACGGGTGCGGGTATATATTTGTAGTAAGCACAAAACCACAGGAACGTATCTCTGTGGGTCCTGTAGGCAGACTTGGTCGCTTCTGAGAATGCAGCACGACGGTAAGCTCTTAATCACTATCCAGTAAGGCCTCTTGCTGAACCACTACTGAGTAATGAAATCAAACGACACTTGTGACATATTATTCGACATTTTTTCCATGTGAACTCGGTGTGCAACGTACGTTGATTGGGGTAGCATATGTAAACGACTTATTGGATCAGCCAGTTTATTGGTATTCGTCGAAATGTACTTTGCCCGTATCCAAATATTAAAAATGGCTCAAGTTATTAACAAGTCCCTTAGAATGTCACTGCCTTGTTTTTTCCGAATGTCAAATCTATTTATTGCATGGAGAGTTGCATGGAGAGTTGATGTGTTGTCCATATACAGTAGGACAACAGAATTACACAGGACAGAGCTCCATCTATGAATCGCTAGTGCAGCCGCAGCCAGTACCTTTATGTTAATATGTGCAGTATTTAATTCTTTAAAATCGCTCGCCCAGTGGGCATATAGCCAATCGGTAATGCATGATTCCTTAACTAGGGCCGCTGCCCCAGTCACGTCGCTGGAATCTGTCTCAATGTATCCAGCTTCGGGCCTCGCCTTGCGAAGAAAACAGGACGTGCCATTGAAGTGAATGCATAAATTGGGAATGGCCTGCAGGGTGGGTCTCACTGAATGTATGACCGAGGCAACCCAATTTAGGAGGCCTATAAGCACCTGAAATTCATGTTTTGTAGGAGTTTTGTTTTTACTTCCCCACTCCCGAAGGGTGCGAACGACGTCAGCCAGCTTCCAGTTAGGGATGGAAAATTTTCCGGAATCAGAGTCGATGTTAATACCTAGGAAAGTAATGTTTTAGAGGGGTAGACGCACTTGTGAAGCCCGGGTCCTGTAGGAGTTGGAGCAGCATGTCCATCGCTTGTTTACATTCCTGCTTTGTGGCTGCGCATATGAAGAAGTCGTCTAGTAAAACAAATTGGAGTCTATATTCGCCGACGATTCAACATTCGAGCCACGGACTAAGTGATTTTATGAAAGGCTCCAACGCTTAGGGATGCACCGAAAGTACTAAGTACGTATAATTTAGGCTAAAGCCGTCGGGTTGAGAGCAGTCGTGTATAAGGCGGACGGAGCCATCTTTTACAACGCATAAAATGGGGCTAATTATTTCTGGTACACAATCAACTTTCACATACCTTCCAATGTCAATTTCCTTCTGGATTTTATCTTCAACTTTTGTACAATACACTGTCTCAGTTTGTTTACTATTTGGGAGGTTTGCTTTGGTAAGAGGTATACCGGTATACCGGTTGTCACCCGGGTGTCAAAATCGTTTGAAATACCCTTAGCCAGGAAATCAAGATCCGGGTCGTTTTGGAGTTCCGTAAGCCATGCATCCATGTTATCTTTAGGCAGGCTAGAGACGCTTCCAACTCAGTGCTTGTGCTCGGGGTGCCGCTTATGGCAGCACTGGATAATACAGACATTGGCAAATGTCTGTAGCGGTACAGGCACCCCTTCGTTGTATGGAGGTTTTTGCAAACTTCGGAACCACTTGCAGGGTCGATAGGCGCATTTGCACGAGGTGCCGTATGGGCGCATGTGTGTGCCCTGGTCCGACGACAGGTATTTGAGGTCGAGGTGCAAACTATGCCCCATGCGATTTGTCCAGCCTCTTGCTGGATGCGATACTCCTGGTCCAGCAGCATGGCCCTTTCACGAGGGTATGTTTGCATGTACTCTCCCATTTTAATCAGGTACTTCAGGTGCCTTAATATCGCCGAGAGTGTGCGCGGGAGTTGCCTGGAGGGTAACAATTCGCCAAGATGCGCGAAGCACCAACCAGGTATTGCGAAACTGAGATATCTGTGCTCGGCTTAGACGCGCGAGGCTGCGTGAGAATGCGAGCGTTACAGAATTGTGTGATGTCCTCCTCGTGTGGGGCTAGGACGAGTCAACAAAAATCTTGCACGAGTAGGGCTTTAATCGTACCTGCAAGGCGGCCATCGAGCCATGTGTCGTTTCACCGGCTTGTGCTTGTTGCAGTACGTTGTCTGCCTCCTGCACTGACCTAAGGAGATCCTCTATATTCTGGTCTCTAAGCGTCATGACTGTTGCTGGAGTAGCAGGTGGGGTTGTTGCAGCTATCTCCACGGGAATGCTGCGGACGCTTGGATTTCCGTCATCTGTCGATTTCAGCTGCTGTATAACAATGGTCAGGGCGATTGTTTGACCCATGGTCAATTTGAGTTTAGCAATAGAGCTAGACTCTGTTTCTGCAAGCAGCTCGAGGTCATTCAATTCCTCCTTAATGAGCTTATCGATGGTACTTTGGCGTACCTTGCGTTCCAGCAAGTAGCGAGTACAATGCTCAATATTTTCTTTCATTTTAGTACTTAATTATTTACCGAAGCATAGGAAACTCTTGCATTCCATGAGCAGAGTGTCACCATAGACGCAGTTATTGTTTGGTCACAGTATCCTGCTCTATCCGATAGTTTGTTATTACAATTTCGTCACAACAATAAATATCCCCAGTTACGCTAATTGTTTCGTCACAGTACTTTTTGTGAGCACTTTTCCTCACAGTACATTTTTAAAATACTTTTATTTTATTAAACAAAACGAACAAAGTTCATAGAATAACAACGACGTTTTTCTTGTTAAAGCAATCCGATTTTTTGCGAGTGCTATCGCGTTTGCCGCCAGCAAGCGAGTTTGTGCCCCCATCCCCTGCAGACAGCGAGGCGGGAACAAAACGACGTTTAAAAACATTCAACAAATAAACACTTAATCGTCCAATAAAGTTGAACATACAAGAAAGCGCTTCTTGGACAATGTTGACGTTATTTATGAGAATCTTAGCGATCAGGAGTATCCATCTTGGCTCTCTAAAATACTAAAAGGGATATTAAGAGAAAAATAAAGAACTTTCTTGCCTTTTTATATTTTTTATATTTGAATTCTCTTGAATTTAGTCATTAAAGCAGTTTAACAGAGTTTTATACAGTTAATTGAGTCCATTTATTCATAAGAACACTATTTTAAAACGACGCCGAGTGACAGAATACCGGTTCCATCATCAGGATGTGTCTTCCTTCAATGGTCGTTTCGGCCCTTGCATCTACGACCTCCAGAAGTGGGCCAGTGGAGTTGATCAGACCCCCCTAGGGGCGGGTAAGCTTTTCTGCTCTTCTCTCTTGCTCCAAATCCACAGAGAGATCTTTTCTGCTCGCTCGCTCGTCTTTTCTACGATCTTTCTTCTTTCCTTCCCCATTACGTCGAGCATACCAAGTGCCCTCCACAGCGATTGAGGCGAGAAACCGCGGCACCCCACCTCCACTGGGAAACACCACGTCTTCCAGCCTCTGTCTCGGCACTGGTCTACCAGTTCTTGATACTTAAGTAGCTTCCAGTCGTGCGCCTCGGCTAGTCACTCTTATTATCAAAATATATTTACACGCAAAAAAGTTGAGGGAGGGGGGCTAAATACATGGGAGGGGGAGGACAGCATAGTATATCTTCCCCCCGGCTCTACAGGGGGTAAGATAGCCTGTTACACTGCCCCTATTGGCGGGGTTCAAAGTGAAATTTGGGACTGGCAGGAGCGGTTCTTTCGTTCGATTTACGGGGTTCCTTAATAATATATGTGCATTGAAGAATTTTGGTTCTGGTGAAAAGTGATTCGATTTCGGGGTGGTTCAGGCGAGGGGTTCTGGTGTATATATCCAATCTCGTAAAGTAGCTATGTGCACCATTTTCAACATCAATTTATGCAAAAAATAAGAAAAATAAAAAAGAATTGGGCGCGGGTAGTCCTCTGGGGGGAATTGTCTTAGGGGGAATTGTTCGGGAGGAATGGTCGGGGGGAGTTGAGGTGGTCAAAGTCATCTCATCAAAGTCATCTCTAACCGTTTTTGACATAATGGTCAATCGCTCTCTAAGGTCGTGATTAAAAAAATGCGTATTTGATGACGTCTAATCACCCTCTATGAGTGAGCCAAATTTCACCACTCTTTAGCAATTGGGAAAACCCAAACACGGCAGCAAACTTGCACACTCATGCTGTGATACTCTCACTGTAGACAGTTGGGTGGTCAATACGCATAGACTGATATGCCAATTCCTTAAACTGCGGAAACAACACGTTTGCTTGCTTATAAAGGGCGACAGTGGCAAAATTTCAATGTCCATTTTTACCTATTAAATATTGTTGAATTTCTAAACAAAAATTGAGCTAGTTCAACTACACATCCTACATTATGTCCCTGCCAAATTTGGTCGTCCTAGCCTTAGGCGTCTCAGAGCAGTTCGCGTGACAAGGTCTTGGCGGGAAAAAAGGAAACATATGGAAACACTTTTCCGAATCGTCCGAAAGCAATAAACTAGGGGATTGAAAATCCCAAGTACAGTGGAACCTCTGAAATTAGACCACCCTTGGGACCGGATAAAATGTGCCCTATTTCAGAGGTGGTCCCATTTGGGAGACTTGGTCCTACTTGGGAAAATTTTGCGGGTTGACCGCACGTTCAAGTTTGATAATGTTCATTTATAATAACATCTATTATGTCTCAACTGTATAACGATCTGCATGTTATAGACACACACAAGCATCCTATTTTGCATACTTTTGCAAATATATTTTGCAAAAGTCCAGTTTTGTTTCTACCGAAATTCCATACTTTTCAGCTAATTTTCTTTGACCAATCAATTTACTGTCATTAGTTATCTCAATTTTATCTTTGAGATTAAGGTCTTTTCTTTTTCTATTTCTATTTTCTCTGCTTTCCATTTTGAGAAAGTTTTAACAATTTTTTTCTTATTTAAATTACCTTTATGTGCGTAAATTGACATTTAATTGTCACTATGAATTCGGTGGCATTTGGGTCGGCTTAAATACTAAAAGAATAGGCACCACATAAATTAAGATGTCTTGGGTTCAAAATAGTAAGATTAAGCAAGCAATCAGACAAAAAGAAAGAAAGCCGGTGTGATATGTAGATTTGACCCCCCCTAACTGTTGACCCCCCGGTCAGATCTACATATGTAGATGTGACCGGGGGTCACAATTTTGGGCATGTAATATTGACCCCCTCTATGGAATTTTGACCCCCCCCCTCCCCAATGTAATGTTTAAGTTTTCCAATTATTATCGTTAACTGCACATCGCTCCGTGCAGTAATATGAATTCAGTGAATCAAAGGGAACCGGAACACTTGTTTTATGTATGATACGCATTGAAATTGCAATTGCCACATCTTCAATTAGGCCCATGTGAATCCTTTTAATCAAAGGGAATGGGAACAGTTCTTTTATCCATTATACTTATATAGCCGGAGTAGAACACGTCGCATCTTCCATGCATTGTGCTTTTATATCCAGAGTCGATCATGCCGCGATGCAATTGCAATTTATATGTAATGCTTCGAATTGCAATTACTTACTCAATGCTCAAGGAAGCAAGTGTTGGCCGAAATCAGTTTTTTTTTCACAAAAAGACATAAAAGCCGCTAAAAGAAATTTTAGAAGAAAATGTGCAAAATTTTGTGTAGTGAATGGCACGGTTCACTATAAACACACGAAATACGGACTCCTCCGAGTGATTTCCGAGACTGAAATCAGGATTCTCAGAGCCTGTCATTCTGAACCCACCTCTGGTCATCTTCGCATCAACAAAACTGCAGAGAAAATTATGTCGCGAAACTGTCAAAACTGTCATATAATTGAAATAGAAACTTAAGAAAACCATACGACAAAAAATAACAAGATAATGCACATATTCACAGACAAAAATATAAGGGGATCAATATTACATAGAGGGGGTCAATATTACATGGCTGATAGCTATGTAGATTTGACCGGGGGGTCAAATCTCCATGGGGGTCAATTCTACATCTCACACCGGTGTTGATTGAAAAAGTTTTTTTGGGGAGGTGCGAATCGACTTCATATGGGTACTAATCGTCCAACCAATATGGGTACGAATCATCTAAATTGGGTACGAAACGACTTGGGTACGAAACGACCAGACACCGTTGTAAGTAATGTGCCGCAAAAATACGGTGGATTCCCCACTGACTGACAGTGGTCCGATCTCAGGTAATTTGAGGGCTCGGGACCGAAAAAAGCGACCCGAAGTGGTCCGATCCGAGGTGGTCTCATGGAGTTTTCTTAACCATTAAAGTCTATGGAGCGCATTCGGGACCGAAAAAATGTGCCCTATTTCAGAGGTGGTCCCACGAGTGAAGTGGTCCGATGCCGAGGTTCCACTGTATAATAAGATATACTAAAAAACGGTATCCATCCAAAAAGGCGACGGCGTTAATGGTTAAAGGTAGGCAAAATGGCCCTGAGATTGTTTTTTTTTTTTAGTTATTGATTTTAAAAAGCCTGTTAAAAGAAACAATATGTAACGAGAAAACTTTTGAAAATGACGTGATTTAATTGTTCTCTAAATGCGAGAAATTAAGGGATTCCCTTTCAGCAGACTTTTTTAACATGTTGTTACCCCCCCCCCCCCCCCCACCTTCTCCAACGACTGACCACATATACCTTGAACAAAAGAAATTTATGGGCGATGTTTTAGAGGCTATACCAGTACGAAATTTGGAGAATACCATTCCGTGGAAGGGTGTTGGGAATAATAAAGGGTTTTTTTGTTTACCTGACACAGATTCGAAATTCTGCAAATTTCATAAAACTGTTCGTACTATGCCGTCAAGGATGTTCTGTTCCTGGATGAGAGCATAAACCATTTCAATAAGAAGCAGGTTTTCTAATTTCAGAGATACCCCTTTAAGGCCACGGTGGCTCAGGGCCAAATACAGCTTGCGATATACGATGTAAGTAAGGGATTGCCCGTGAAGTGCGTTTGTTTGTGGGGTTAAGGGGGGGATAAGTAAGGGATTGTCCGTGAAGTGCGTTCAGGGTAAAGTTGGGGGGGGGGGGGGGCGGCGGGAGGGTAAGTAAGGGATTGCCTTTAACGCGAGTAACTTGCACTGTACTCGCCATAAAGTTATAATGAAATGCTCACATCGCGATGGATAACGTCATGGATAACCGATAAAAAATGAATAAACTTTCACAGAATTCTTTTCAGCAACGACAGAGGAAATCCCTGGCAGCTGACATTTGTGCCGGTGGGATTCGTAATCTCGACGTCATTGAGGCTTTGCTTGGTCAGTAGTTTGAAAATCACTTGGTATTTGCTTTAACTTCAAACTTGACTACGTCTCGAGGAGTACGTCTATCCCCCGTGGGGGATATGGTGTGTGTAAGGCTGATGCGTGTTGACAACGAAAAATTTAGAAGTGGAAGGATAGGTAGACGTAGTGTTTAACATTTAAACGAATCAATCCATTAACCAGTAGGCGCGTGAGACAGCGCCGATTTTGAAAAATCCGCGTGAGACTGAAGCGTGACAGACGGACAGACAGACCGAAAAGTTCAAAACTATATCCCTCCGTTCCACGGGGGATAGCTACACGGGATAAGAAGTGTTTGAGTGGCAGTTTGCAAACTTGTGGGAAACGAATTGTTCGTCAAATGCTTAGTTGTTTTGATATCAAATGTCACTTATGTTTATTTTATCAAATATGAAAGTCGCGCCACTTTGGCAGTTTTGGCACGTTGCAAAACCCTAGTAACTGCCCTGATAACTGACCACAGGAGGATCGTTCCCACCCAGATAGACCCAAAGAACTGCACGAGGAAGATCTTCAGAGAAAAACAAATCCATCATCTATTTTCTTGTCGTTTTATTGACCAGAATGTAAATAGTAACAACAATGGCAACAAAATGTTCAAAAATGGTTTAACACTACCAATCCAATTCACTTTTGACTGTACACATTCTTGGTTCATTCAGTGAAAGACTACTGACTTAAAATTATATTTAAAAATAAAAAATATCTGGCCTTTTTTCACATTTTAGAAACCTGACAGATGAATCCACACCCACTGCGGCCGCACATCATGTTTGCCTTTCTTAATTTAGCTTTTGAACCGCCCGGGCGCTTAGTTAAAAAAACACACAATTAACATCTACCAACCACGAGAAATAACCTGCAAAAGACTCACTCGTCAGACTGTCGTGTTTGCATTTACTTGTATTGTTGAATAAACTGCAGTTTAAATATGAAAGCTCTTTTTCGCGCTACTTTTTAAGCATGTGGCGTTTCTATCAACGCCTATATATTTCTTGCCAAAAACAACATTGAACTACACTGATTCAGCGATCGCAAATATGCGTCATAGTCAATGCCACACCTGGTGATACTGTGCAGTATATGATACTTTAATGTGCATTCCATATAAACACATGCCCTGTTTACTTCTCAATTCTCGTCTCTGTTGTCAGCCGATTTTTAGCAAAAGCTTTTATGTCAATAAATTAAGCTACTAGATCCTGTTCTAACAATGGAAAACTCGCTAGTTCTCAACACTGCGCAAAGTTTTATCATCAATTAAGTCATTCGGTACTTTTTAATCGCAACATACAGAGATACCCGAATTGAGGAACTTGATAACTGATAACTGACGGACTGAGGAACTTGACAACTGTTTAATTCCCCCCATTCATGGTCCTGGGGGAGTCTTATCAATGAATGATTGTCTTTGATCCACCCCACATATTCTGGCAACACAACGGTTACCATCGTTATACAGTCCATCATATGTGTGCAAGCACATTTTTTTTTTCAAATTCAACCTTCTTTTTTTCAACTTCAATAATCATTCAAACAATTACCTTCTATTTTTTCTCTCTCAAAATCTACGACTCTTGTTCACTATTAACTCTCCATATGATCTCCAGATGATTATCCCAGTAGCTTTAAGCATTTTAACAATACCCATAAAACACACACACAATAAATGTCAGCGCTATGTGAAATACAAAGATATCAATCTTACACGTATTTTTTTCTTTGTTTACATTTTATAATTTTCCCCCTAATACTTTCTTTTTTTTAGCTACACAATAAAAGAATACACAATTTATATATACAAACCTTTTTTAAATGCATAGGTATGTATTTATTGTGATTTAAAATTTATGGTAAATTTTAAAATCATAAATGCTTTTATCTTTCTTTTTTATGTGTGTGCGTTTGAAGTTTAACACATCTGAATGTAACAAGAGAACTGAAAACACTGATTGTTTATACTACTACATTTACACGAACCAAAAAGAAACAAGTTACTCGCTACCAGCAGCACAGTGCATTCGCCGCCAGACTTTACCCCACATTAACCAATATCCTTATCTTTTGCTCCCCATTAAAGAAGTTCCTTAAAACATACTTGAGCTGTCCTCATATTCAAACAATCCGCTTACACACTTTTCTTTACACATTTAAAAAAATTTAAACGTAGCCTTACACAGTTTTCTTTAATATTGTTTTAAAGACATTTTAAAAAAGTAGCCCACACCAAAACTGCTGGAAGAGAAGCTCGACTGATTTCCGACTGATTTCCGAGACAATTTCTGTGGTCATAAAATCAAGAGACTTTAACGTATCACAGTTTTCGCTTAGTTTTAATCGAAATAGTACGCAACAGATTTAACTTACAGTTACTTCTGTTATCAAGAAAGTTTTCCCACATTTGAATGCTACAACTATGATAAAGCTCGTAGTTGCAAATTATAGAATATATTTTTTAACTAAGAGTTACTTCTGTTATCAAGAAAGTTTGCAATATTTGAATGATACAACTATGATAAAGCAGGTGTTGCAAATTCTAGAATTTATTTTTTTTCTCCTTTTTATACTGTTTTTTTGTTTTGTATTTTTTGTTTTTTTTTTGTTTTTTTTGTTTTGTTTTTGTTTTTTGTTTTTATTGGTTGAAGGAGGGGGGGGGGGGGGGAGACCAATCAAAATTCGAGATTAACTCGAGTACTTCACGATCATTTTGTTAACTCGAAAAAACGGGCAATACATTTTGTGAGACATCAGTTTTCTCCCCTCCGAATGCTGGCCGCCCCTCACTGTCTTTCTTTGATGATTTCTTACAAATTACATTTGCTAAATTTCATTTTCTTCTTGCTTACTTCTTTATTCAATTTCTGACATTCTTTAATGCAAAAATTCCCTAACTATTTTGATTAACTTCGAAATCTTTTGTTTACCTATTTTAGTTCTTCTTCAGTTGAAACATTTACTTCATTAAATTTATTATAAAAAGTTTATCCAACGATTTTTTTTACATTTTTTTACCTTATATTTCACATCCTGGCATTTATTTAGCCGCCATCTTTTTAACCAAGGCATCCTTCATGGCTTTAGCTAGAGCTTCCATCGCTTCTATTTTCTTCTCAAGTGCCACATTTTCTTCAGCCAAAGTCAGCGCACGCTCTTCCATACTGATAAATTTTTCTTTCCGGCTCTGCCTTGACCTGCGCGATGCAATGTTGTTCTTCTGTCTTCGTTCCAAATATTTTTCTTCTTTTTTGACTGTCTTTTTGGAGCTTTCTGTTGCAGTGCTGAGTTTGGTAGGTGTTGATTCGGTGTTTTCCAAACAAGGTCGCTTCGCTTTAAGCGTGTAATCATGGTCGTTGTTAACATTTTCCAGAACGAGGCTTATGTTATTTGCATATTCATCGCTGACTATATCGGTTTCTATGACCTGGAACTCGTCTGCATACTCCTCACCGGATGTACGGCTCGTGGCTGTTCCGGTGGGCGTGCTGGCTTTTCTTTTCAGTGTGGCTCTACCCCGCGCAGGTGGACTTCTTGATTTGACAGGTGTAGATACAGGTGGCGCTGTCATATTGAAATTAGCGTCTGCTTCTTCAGCATTCATGTTAACTTCCTGTTCGGCCACATACTCCTTCAACATACAATCAAAGTACCCCATTACAATGGGAAATCTGTATTTTCAATTGCTGAAGACGTTTGATCACCTGAATAAACTTTACTTTTTTTCCACTATTACGGTTAAGCTTCAAATCTGCGGTACATTTACGTCAGACATAAATTATTCAAATAACTTTTATTTATTTATAATCGACTACCAGTTCATTATAAATTATATGGACGAATGTTTTAGCAACTTGTAATATTATAATGAAACATCTATTTCCTATGTGTTCAACAGATCATCATAACATCATCATACCTGCGCAATTTGAGCGGATAAATCTGTAAAGACCTCCAAGAAATTTGTATCAGCACCGAAAGGCGAATCGGGTAAAGATAACAAATCATCATCAATAGAACCGCTCAAACTGTGAAGAAGGTCTCCACCAATCAAATCAACCGGGTCTTTCAAATTGCTGACACTTGATTGGCTGTAGGATACAGATGGTTGCCCACCAAACAGACCAATCAAATCCAGCGAATCGGGAAATCCTCCTACAACTTCATCATCGGGAACCGGCGATGTCTCGTTGCAAAGGTCCACGCCGGTCGTGTCTGCAAAAAATGAAACAAAAGGAAAGACCTGTTAGAAATCCTTGTCTTTTTATAAAAAATATGAATCACATATGGTTTTAAACCGATAACATATTTTGGAGTAGGAAAGCACAATAGTGCATGTATACTGCGCTGCCCATTCGCCACCAAAGATATATGCACCTGGTGTCCGGTAACTTCGGCTACATATGGGCTTCGGTATGCGAACTGGTGACTTCACGTCAAGCGTTTCAGTTCGCAATTTGTTTGTTTGTTTGTTTTTTTAATTTTATCTTACACGAGAAATATGCATTATAACACCTTATCATTACGTTGTGTGGAAACCCAAAAAGATAAAAGGGCTTTCCTTGGTCAGATCTTATACATGACCAAAGCCGCAGAGGCAAAATAATAACTACATGTATACACACATACACACACACACATATATATATATATATATATATATATATATATATATATATATATATATATATATATATATATATATATATATATATATATACGGGCATTTTAACAAACTGTGCTGTCGTTTTCCCAGTAAAACAAAAAAGAAAAAGATGGGGACATCTCAACTCACCAACAAAGTTCTGCACTAATAAGGCAGCCACACTGAGCGCTGATTCAGAATCCATAGTAAATAACTTCGAAAATTTCTCACATTTCAAACAATAATCAAGTCTTTCTCCCTCTTTTTGCAGATTGCTAATTTCGTAGCAATCTGACTACCTCTAGGAATGCTGGTTTGGGAACTTTATCCAAAAGAGCAAATCTTGGATCCGATTTGAAAATCGAATCGGTATTGCAAGTTCCGAACACAGATAGTGTCAAAAACCCGTTAGATAGAAATTTAGCAGTTACTTGGAATTGTAGTCCCCAGCCATATTGGTGGGGGACGCAAGAAATTGTCACTTTACAAATCCATTTTTACTTGATGCGCCATGATCTTTACACCATTTCTGTTTTCAATTTTATACACAGCAGTGTGTTACTGAAAGGCCTCTCAGTGAATGAATCTAAACGAGGAATGGCTCGCAATAGAACAAACTGATGGTGCAATAGTTGTCACATGAAACAAGCTCTCTGATTGGCCGAGGTAAAAATTAGAACAGGCATTGTGAATATTCACAACACATCCAGGCCTTGCAAGTTGTGATGCAATGCTTGTGTCAGCTGTTTAATGTGCCCGATAAAAGCGTTCAGACTTGCCCCTCTATCAGCTTTCAATCAGTCATTTTTCGCTACGAGCATATCCATACCCCCACACCCTCCGCCCCCACCCGTAAAAAGGTGTACGATCTTCACTATTTCTATATAGGGAAAAGTGGTGTTGTGCAATGATTAACGACCGCAGTCCTTGGCAAATAGAGTTATTTTAGTTGGCACACACTAAGTAAATAGAATAACCTGGTTAGAATATCACAAAACCGACATGATTGCGATTTGATAAGCACAGCGTTACAAGTGTCCCGTATAGATGAAACAGCCACACCTATGCACGAACTTCAAATTAGTCCCTTCAAATCTTGCTTCCCCTTGTTACTGATCAGAAAAGTGATGACTTGTCAAAGCATACGTGGGCAAAAATGCGATGTCCTTAGAAATGCTGTGTCAACAATTCAGATGTTAGTCACTATAAATGCTGGCTTGCACTTTATGTCGTTCCGGTAATTTGCACGGTTGGGCGGTTTCCATTCCCACACACTGGACCCAGCAAACGGCATGACGAATCTTTTTATACGTATCTGGATCGAACATTACTTACTGCACCACTCAAACACACGAACATATGGTTCAGAATTTTGAGTGATTTTTAAAACCGGCTGTTTTAAGCAAATCTGTTTATTATGTTAGCCTATAAATCAACTGACTCAAAACCGACACAGTCGATAACTTATGTTTGATAACTCGCCCTTTACTTCAACTATCCATGTTCCCATAATTGACAACTATGGCTGTTTTGTATCGGGAACTGGAGTATTCCACCTAGTGTAACAGTCTACGAGTTTTCTACAAGAATGAACAATGTCACAATTTTCATTATTCAAATTCAACAGTATGACAAATGCAGTTGGAATCGTCTTTTAGCAATGTTTGGATTGGACACTTCAATTATTTCATTCGTCGAGAATTTATACAAACTCAAAGAAGAGGCCACAACATACGTCAGTTAAATTTTACAAAGACGTTCCGGAATTCCAGTGCTTGTTCCCTTATTTTTTGCAGCTAATGGACGGTGGGGGGGGGGGGGGAGGGAGATACGTTTGTACGTCACCTTCGCACTTTTACACACATGTTGTTTTCCCACGATACATTTTAGAATTTTTGTCTATGTACTATCATATACAACAACTACTTACATTATGCCGCATATAGGAAATTCACACTATGGCGAAGTTAATATCCGAACACGATGATATACAGTCTCTATCAGAGAGTTCACCAAAGTTTGGCCATTTTCTCACGAAAATGTAGCTTTATATTATTTTACTAATGTCAGCATACGGGCTGAGAGTTCTGGTTTTCTCAGCAAAAAGAGAGCTGCTGTTTAACTTCCGGGTCTTGTAAAAGGAAACAGCTTTTATACAGCCGATAAAAATTTTGGCCGTATATGCCTGAACACGATTGCGCAAGGCTACGCCATTTATAAGACCACGAACAAAAATGCATTAGGCATAGGATGTTATTAAGCGAGATCTTTGTCAATTCACACACATACTTTAACCAGTGGCAATGGGGAAACTCGGAAATCGATTAATTAGTTTATTCTGTGACGTAGTCATGTTTGCACTGAACACTCCGTGATCGGCCTTTGAGTTGAGACTCTATTGATCACTTCTCATACGTACAAATACTTTCAGAATAAGCACGAGAATCTCTCGGGGCTATATCTGTACACTACCCAAACTCATTTTGAGAGTAAATGCCTAGCACAGCAAAATTATTGAGCTCGTTTCTTAGCCACTAGGAATTGTTGTTCTCTTGGGGGCCCTTCAGAGTCATGGGGTCCGAGCAAAAAGTTTGGAGTCCTGATATATTATATATATATAGACATCAAATAAAATAACAGTTTCTAAAATCACGGTGTTAATAGCCGGGAGGAGTTTCGGAGGCCCTCCAGAATCCCACACAATCATACCCGAAGGCCCGAGTCGACATCAGTAGGCCTCGTGTCACCGCTAATAACTAGCCAGTTCTGAAGTGACACATACTTGGAAACGTCAGCATTTTGTCCCCCCCCCCCCCCCCCCTTCTCTATTTCGCAGAATGTGAACTTGGCAAATAATTTATGCAGTCACCATGGACGCTAGAAACAAGCTTGATATCTCAATCAATGAGTGTTCGATAACAGATCCATACTAGAAAGCCGAGGCCCCTCTGACTTAAGTAGTAGGCCGATCAAATGAAACAGGTCAAAGTCCTTTTTTCTAAATCATGATCTTCAAGTTAACCCAAATAACAGTGTCCAAACGCTGATAAGACGCACAAAGATCTTACTTCATTTCAATGCTATTACCATCTTATGTATGTATTTTATTAGTATGCCCGCCCGGTGATAGCCGGAGGGCCATATAGTAATTGACTTGTCCGTGTGTGCGTTCATGACCAAAAATCGAAATTTCAGGTAATACCAGGAAACGTGTTTCTATGATGAATAAGGTGATTTGGAGGAATTTTTTTTTGTAGGTTGTGCGTGTGTGCGCACTCATAGACAGATTTTTGTACATTCAACTTGTCCTAGGGTTTTCCTTCGATCAACCTGAAACTTAAGGATTGAAAGCTTATGGGACCTACTCAGCATTCGCGCTGGGTTCTCATGAAAGTGAGTCAAAAAAAGGAAAGTGGGACTCAGTTGGGTCCAGAAAAACTCGGTGGGTTCCGACGAAGTGAGTCATTTCGTAAAAACACCCCAAAAAGTGGACAAAAACCCCGCCAACGCGAACCCTAACTAGTTGTTTCCCCTTGGGGCCGGCGTCGGCCGGTGACAGAGGTCTCAACATGGCCAAAACGCATAGGTAATTTATGGGTTTTGAAGAATGAACTTTTCCTAGGGTTTTCCTTCGATCAGACCTTTCTTGCATTTCTATGGATTGCTTGATATATTGTGAATATTCGTCAATGTGATAAAATACTTCGCCTACATCTTTAAAATATATACAGATATGTTTCAGAATGTAATGGTTTAGGCGGGCGATACGTGCTCCAACGAACACATTTCTAGTTTCAGAAAGTTTAGTTGCAAGAAAAGATACGTCATTCAACTGACTTGTATGTGCTTTCTAAAAACGCTGGACAATTAAATTAAAATAAAAGCAATTTGTTTAAGCTTTGTTGATTATAAAGTCAACTAAGACTTTCCCACTACGAAAACGCATCATCAGACATGGGGATTCAGTACAAAATAAAAAAAAAATCTTACCGTTGTCAAATAGGCCACATGTCTTTGTCACCAAACGTAACGCACTGCGAGGTGTCGTGTCCGTATTTGGTGAATCCATCCGCCCCAGTCCAGTGACTGAATCCGGGCTCCCAGCACTCAGACCCTGTGCGCAGGTCACACCTGGGCATGTCCAGTCTGTCAACCAATTCGGCCAGGGAGCGGGGCCCGCATTCATATCCACCTTCGGCGTCTCCATCATAGGGAACTGGGTCCAAAATGTGACCTGACTCTCCGCCGACTGCCTCGCGGCTGTTTGGCTTGGATAGTGGAGAGTCTCTCTGTTGCTCCCTTCTGGAAAAAAAATCATCGACTTCAATGAACGGGGACACAAGGTCAACCAAACGGGTTTCCTTTATAAATGAGATGCCTGCACTTGACTTAACATGTTTTGCAGTATAAAAAAAAACAAGCATGTCCAAGGACTTGACCAAGCCGAGTTACCAAACAAGGAAAGAGAGAAAAACTCTGAAACGAATACTGTTAGGCCCAAAAATGAAGAACGCAACTTTTTCATAATTTTAATACACAAAAACGAGTTTTCCCGGGTGGAAGTTACTCGAAAAGGGATGTTGGAGAGGTTGGGTTTTGACGATTCACGTATTTACCGACATTTATACAAATTTACAAAATTTTTAAAATTTCATCATTTTGGCATTTTTTTGTCATTTGGGAAAAAAAAGCGAAGTCCAGGAGGAGAAACACCAAAGAAACTTTCGATAAAAATTTTATAACTATTTGAAAAAGACCGAGAGAAATGAATGGTTCGACAATTCAGTTATTTACTACTATTTATTCCAGTTTTTGCCAAACTTCAAAGTTCCGCAATTTCGGCAATTTTTGGCGAACCGCGAAAAAAAATAATAGCGTGGTAGGCGAACCCCTAGGGAACATCCCTGCATATTTAACATCTAAACGATTGGAGTAAAACTGTAGGAGGCGTAGCATTTTAAAAATGGGTCAAAACGGGCACAAAAAGTGCCGCCATTTTGTCAGTTTTTCGCTAATCGTCAAAAAAACCATCCAGGGAACATTCTTGCATAATATCAAAACGATTGGAGCAAAACTGTAGGAGCAGTAACATTTTAAAGAAAAAGTTTAACATACGCATATACACTCAAGCCCCCCTTTAGTGATGCGACTAACCCAGTCCGACAAAGTCGGCTGGGTTAAAAACTACAAAAAATGTACATCCAGAACTGTAACACTGCATACTTCAAGTCGCCAGGCTATAAAACTGGCCTCAAGCAGACTCCCACTAGAGACGAACCATGTACTTCAAAACGATCGAAAACCCGTTAAACACCTACCCGAATCGAAGCCCGGGAGACTCGGCTCCCGCTTCTGGAGTGAGCAGACAGCTGAAGTCAAGAGAGGTTTCCTCAAGACTGAAGTGGAGATTTTTAGCGAGGTACATGTTTGCTTTTCGTCTAAATATGCTTGACTTTGACAATTTTCTTCTTCCACGGTGTGGCTGTCTTAGCCCTTTTCGACGCCCAGTTTTTTTCCTAAAAAATTTAAGATGATATTCAATTCACAATTAAAATACAACAGCATACTGACATCTTATCACAGGTATTGGCTTCCTGATCATGCACTAGAAATAGACAAATCCGAAATTTGGAGACTGCGATTTGACTTACGTGCAGTAAAGGAGGTATAATATAATGAGTGGGGCAGTCTCTCCTAGTAAGGATCCTTTCAACTAAAACGGTGAATCTATCCGGCGCTGAAGACGAGGGGGACGGGGTGTGGGTTGATCTTTTAAAACTATTTTGCATAATATTCAGTTCCTTTAATAACCAATATATGAATATGTTTCTGGCAACACGGAATTTTTGCCGATTCTTTTCTATCATTTCTTTATGTCCTTATCCTAACTAAATTCAGCCGAAACGCACAAGCTTTTCCGCAAAAGTCAAAGTGCGAACTGGCTTATTGCCAGAAACGTATAAGTCAAATCACACTTTGACTTTTGCCGAAAAGTTTTTGCGTTTCGGCGGAATTCAGCTGGGATAAGGATATAAAGAAATGATAGAAAAAAAACTGGCAAAAATCAACAAAATTATATTTTACCAGAAACCTATTCACATATTGGCTATAAAAGGGACTGAATAATATGTAAAATAGTTTTAAAAGATCATATGATGGCCTTGTAAATTTGAAAGTGTGCATGTTGAAAGAAAATTAGAATTTTAATGTTTTTCCTTATCATTTCCTTATAATTTATCACAAAATACTTGCAGTCGAAACAACACCTCCACCAGAAAGTGCGAATTGGCTCATTGACATGTTGGCTATTAGAGTGACTGAATAACATGATAAATATTCACATGACGGCTTTTTTAAATCGAAACTGTATATGTTGAAGGAAAATTACAATTTTTGTGCTTTCCCTTACCATTACTTCATAATAAGCCCATTCGCACTTTCTGGTAGAGGTGTTGTTTCGACTGCAAATATTTTGGGATAAATTATACAGAAATGATAAGGGAAAAACATCAAAATTCTAATTTTCATTCAGCATGCACACTTCCAAATTTATAAGGCCATCATATGATCTTTTAAAAACTATTTCACATACCAGGAAATACACAAGTTTTCTGTTATTCGCGAAGTAAAATGTCACGATTTACGAAAATGCCAGGCCGATGTATTTTTTTCGGGCAGGATTTTCGAACTGTAACTCGCCAATTTATTCTATCATCCCGAAATATAAATTTTAAGTGCAAACTGTAAGACTATCAATTCGCTTTTCAAAATGACTGCTAAGAGTTATACGGATTACATGCGAGTATAAACCTGACTTCATATGTGTATACTAACAGTTTTCTTGTAGCAGATCAGTATTTTGGATTCGAGAACCAGTGGCAGTTGTCGGGAGGTTCGGCAAAAAACATCGTTTCCGGGATAATTGTTGTTTTCGGGGGGGGGGAGTGGCGATGTTACAGGCACAGGCGGGTTCAATCTAGGTTACTGGTATTATTTAGTCCCTTTAAGAGCAAGTATGTTAATGTTTCTTGCAAAATGGAATTTTTTTTATTTTTTTTTCTAGTTTTTTTTCTATCATTTCTTTATATCCATATCCCAACTGAATTCAGCCGAAACGCAAAACACTTTTCGGCAAGTCAAAGTGTGGTTTGGCTTATTTATCCCAAAAATTGCAGTCGAAACGACACCTCCCGCGGAAAAACTTGAAAGTATGAAACTGGTTTATTATATGTAAGTTATACAACTAGAGGAATTACGAATTATCTGAGCAGTTGTAAAACCAGAGGAAATACGAATGCGACATGTACAAGACTACTAAGATTTCTTTTTTACCCGCACATATCAGCAGCAAAATTGTTAGGTACAACGCTAATAGAAAACTGAAGAAAACAAGAAAAAAGGATAAAACAACTAAATTTCACAAGTACAACGCTGTACATAGCGTACCTTTTAACGGCTTTCCCCGCGCCCTGCTTGTTTCTGTTTCCTTTCCAAATTCCTTCTAACTTCGCCCACTAACTTATTTTCGTTTTATTGTGCAACACGTAGAGATATGCTATTTTTAGCGCTTACATAATTTTTGTCCAATCACAGTTTGATTATTATTCCTTTTTTGGAAACACCACGTGATATCCAACCAGGTCAAGGCAGCATTTAGGACATTTTCTGTGTAGCTTTGTTTTTTGCCAGTAAGAAAAAAAATTGAGAAATTTATTGACCCGTTGATGTTAATCCCGCTCGAAATGTCCGTACAAAACCAATCTAAAGCATACTAAATCTTATAAGATCTTACATGCATTAGTTTGGAAATGTTGAAGGAGTACGCTTTGGTACGCATTAGCATGTTTTTGTATGTTTTTCTTTGAACTGTACGAGTTGGTGACTATGGTACGTTTTTTTTTTTTTTTTTTTTTGCAGCTTTTCCAAAACATGTTTTTATATGCTGAAATATGTATGATAGATAGATAGATAGATAGATAGATAGATAGATAGATAGATAGATAGATAGATAGATAGATAGATAGATAGATATAGATAGATAGATAGATAGATAGATAGATAGATAGATAGATAGATAGAGAGATAGAGAGATTGATAGATATTTATCGAAACTTGCAACTAGATTGTTGAATTGCTTTCGAAAAATAGAAAAATGACAAACATACATGTATATTTCTACATAGAAACAAAACTATGATATATTTCTGCATGGATACAAGACTATAGTACACAGATTCTATAGAAAGTTTCCTAGATTTTCGTCCTCTTTAACGACTGTTCTTTTTATATGTGTTAATTAAATAGACAATCAGAATGTACGTCTCTTTTTATTCTTTTTTTTTCTACGAAAAAGCACCTAAATAGAGAATTAAAATTGAAGATTAAAGAAGCAGTAAGGAATGAACAAGTTCTTATAACGATTTGTATTCACTTGTGGTACTGGCAGTTTCTCAATATATCTCGTGTTACAGTTTTATCTTGTAATGGGTAGCAGGTGGTGTATCTTGTCAGTATCATCTTGGATCTTCAGGAAGAATCTTCGACATATGTCTTTTCTTCCATCCTCGAATTTTTATTTTTACGAATTTTTACGAATCAGTACGAGTTTGTCTCACCGAAACAAGTCCAAGTCTGCAGTTATCATAGCAATTAAAAATGAGCCAATTATAGGTCATATCAACAAAATTCAAAACTTTACTACTTGTCAAGACGCCGGTGGCAACAAGTGAAATCCATAAAAGTGATTAAGTGATAAATTGAGAAGAATAAAACGGTTTGTTTGCACGAACTAGGACCAGAGCATTTGCATTCGTTACAGCATAAACTACAGCTGCACCAAAATATCAGACATGATGTGAGATTAAAAAGGAAAATTCATCTGTATACAGTTGTTCGTATTTGAAATTGAGAATTTTACAAGGATCCGTAGGATCCGCGTGAAATTTTTGATTTTATAGGTAATCCGGAGTAAATTCTAACAGGTGCTTTCCTCCTCATCGGTTCTCTGGATAGCCGCTTCAAAGCCAAATTCCTCTTCCGAAATTGGCGAGACAAGCAAACACGCCAAATATTCCAAACTCTTTGTTTATTCCAGCTACATTCTAACAACGTCACCAAAATCGAATAAAAAAGGTTCACAAAACGTCCACTAGCGCAGTCCAAACTGACGACCAAAATCCTCTAGCGGCCTCGCACATTCCTATCCCCCGTATAAGGTACTCGTGGCGAACACTCCCTCTGCGCTGAACCTTCCGGACCTCCGTTTAGTTTGGTCTCCCTGCAACATATGATTTTTTTTTAAACTTAACCTCCCACTAGCACTTAATAAACTCTCTTATCGTGGTTGCTACACACATAATTTTGCCTCGTCACACTTTGTCAGTAGTTTGTCAAGAACTTGTCGGTTGATTGTCAGTTTGACAAGTTTGACCTCGTCAGTGTCTTGACGAGTTTCAGACCAATGCCTCGTCACATATTGACAAACACTTGTCGCTATCTTGTCAGAAACTTGTCACATATTTGTCAAGTATTGCGTCACCATGACGTCACATCCTTTTCAAAACAAGTGAAAACACGCGGACATCCTTTTTGAGATTTTGAGGTTTTAGTGAATATTACTAGAAGTTTCAAATTATCACGTCTTAAAAACATGTTTATTGGATAAACCATGATGTAAGTGCACACAGCATCTGTTCTGCATGTTTTGAAATAAGTTGTGATGTTTGTAAAATGCTTGTGAAATTTGTGAAAATTGTATTATCGCCCAATGTTGCAATGAATAATGTATATTGTGTACTTACTGGCATGTAATCAAACAGGGTGAATAGATTCGATTATTTTAGGGTTTAATATAACAAAACCTGATGGTATAACTATCAAAATAACAACTGATGGTGTAAACATCAAAATCTGCAGCTTATGCGTTCGAAAGTAAACCGCCATGTACAACATAGTATATATTAAAATAATTGTCAGCAACTTGTCATAAAATTGTCGGAAACTTGTCATAAGTTCGTCAACCTGACCAATTTGATGTGAAAGGACTGCCCTGGGAATTTCATGCCTTACGATGCTTCCGCCTCTAAAGCTTAATCTTTTAGAAAGAAACCCCGTTCAGTCGTCATTTCAGAAATCAGCAAATAAATAATATTAGTTAATGAATAAAAAAAATATAAGAATTTTATTGATATAATAGATCATCAAAAATCAGCTATCGAAATGAGTAAAAAAAAATCCTCTTTGTCACAATATCATGATACTATTTGTGACTTCATCAAAATTATCAAATGGCACATTCAAATTTATTTGAATTTCTTGAAAATATGCCTTTTGATTATTTTTAATTTTTTCGGGGCATTTGTACAATGTTCCTATCATAATTTAGTTTTGCCTTCCATTTTAGCCCGAATGATTCTCAGGTGAATCTTTGTTTAAAGAAATACTTGTTGAGTACTTCGATAATCGTCGCAAAAAGTTGGCTCAATAGATCCTCAGTAAGAAGGATGCCTTTCTGTGCCTATTCTGCCTTTTCTGCTGATGTACCTACACTTTGGGTACGATCCCATACAGTGAAAGAGGTAGGGGGGTTAGTGTTGAGATCCGTGCCGACATTAGATGGAAGTGGGAGGGGGGCGGGGATGACGGTAATCAAAAATAATGAAATAGGGAATTGGCGATGTGGCGACCACCTTTCAGATGTTTCTGATAAAAATACCAGGCCATAACTCATTGCGAGCGACAACCTTCAAGATCCGGATAGAAAGACGGACACAAAAACCTGTTTTTAGCCAACCCTTCCGGAATCAGATGAAAAGACAAACAGTAAGACCTGCTTTTCGCGACCAGGATACAAAAGACTTACAGTAAAACCTTTACAGTGACCACCTTCCAGATCCGGATAAAAAAGACGTAGAGTATAAGCTCAGTTTATAGTCGCACATTCCACATGGCTAAAATGTTCATATACACATATCCATATATATATATATATATATATATATATATATATATATATATATATATATATATATATATATATATATATATATATTCCTATTTATATAAGACAATACTCTTAATTTTGAAATAGTAGAAAATGTAAAACTTTGTAAACAGGAGAGGCAGACGGTGGAACAGGATAGCAGGGGAGGGGGTGGGGAGGAGGATAACATTTGTTTTTGTTGACAAAAACAAAAAACAATGACTGCCTAATAAAAGAGTTTGACATGTTCGAGCATTTTGATGTTGGTGTGCACTGGCCACTCTAGTATAATTAGATATTAATGTTTTGGGCTGGTAACAAGGTCCCTGGAAATTCTAATTATACTTGTTCAACTTGAACTTGGCTGGCCACAATGTCCTTAGACAATGGTGTTAATTTAAATGTTTTCAAATCGTAATTATTTTGTCTAATTTTCTTTATTCGGATGGTTCGTCAATCACTTGTCAAGGATATTTTGATGAATTTGTGACAACATATTGACAAACTGCAAATTAGAATTTGACAAATACATGACAAGAAAATGACAAGCCAGTGACAAAGACAAATTTTTGACAAATTTACATTGTTGAGTTAGGCATCGTCAGGTTGAAGAGTTTAGGGTCGTCAATCAATTTGACGAAGTTTTGACGAATTTTTGACAAACTGACAAGTTTGAAATGACGAGTTTCTGACGAGTTATTGACGAATTATTCGTATGACGAATTAATGACAAGCTGTAAACTGACGAATTTATGACAATTTTATGACAAAGTGTTGACAAATTTTTGATTGGAATTCGTTGAATTGGGCATCGTCAAGTGGACAAGGCAAATTAGTCAGTCTCTTGTCAATTTGACAACTTTTCGACAAATTCTTGATAAAGGCATATTATGTGTGTACTGCTAGCGGTCCGATGCCCTTTGGCCACAAACAGACCCGCCACTCCCCACTTTCCTTCCCAAATTAGCCTCACTCATTATCTCGAAACTTAACTAGGCACTCGTAAGGTCTAACTCGTAAGGCCTACGTAAGGTCTAACAGGTGCTTGTTTAAAGCCATCTTACCTTCTCGATAACACCTCCCTTTGAAACTCCTGCTTGTCAGACGAAATTGGCCTGTGGTAAAAGGTTTTAAACGTACCTGCAGAAGCCCAATTTGCACTGCCCATAGATCGCCTTCATACCTACATTTTCCGCTTTAGACGTTGAAGCCCCTCGTGTGGAGTGAGCGGTCCATTTAGACGTATCGATACCTGCTTGGGCCAGAACCCTCTTGATCCATTCCGCATTCGTACTGAAAACTACTGCTTTGTATGGCCGGGACAACGTCATAAACAGGCCGCATCCTTCCGCCGGTCGCAGATGTCTCGTCCTATCCAAATAAGTCTTTAGACAGTCTACTGTGTTGAGCCAAGAGTCCTCTGGCATTCCGTCGACTTCTACGGGGGGGGGGGTGGAGCATTTCTTACCTGGTGTCCTTGTTTTGGTCAGCCCATCAATAAAAAATAGTACTTTGTCCGTCGTCATCACCATATGTTCTGTACTTAATAGCGCTAAGTCCGATGACCTACCTGTCGTGGTTATCGCTACCAAAAATGCTAACTTCCACGTTAGTTCCCTTGGTTGGAGCATTTCGTTCTCCCCCAGGACTTAATATATTCGAAAACTGTCCCAATGTCCCAGAACTCCCCGCATTTGGGTTTCGGTGGGTTTTCATTGAAAATTCCGCCCATAACCTTGACCACACTGTCCCACCGGTACCCCCTCAATGTAAGGGTTTAAATGAGAAATGCTCGACCTGTACCCGTTTATAGTGGAATATTCGTGACCTTTGACTAATATATCATACAGGAAATTCTCTATATCTACCACAGTGGCTCGAAAAGGATCAATTTGCCTCTCACAAGCCCAGCCGCACCATTTACCCCAGGAGTATTCGTAAGCTGTCTCTGTACCCTTACGGAGCCTGTTGGTGAGCAGTCTGGTAGCGTCTCCCGGAAAACCCTGCTCTTTAGCTCGTTTCCGCTCACTTTCCAGGCCGCTAAAGTAAGGGCGTTTTGCTTCACTAAGGGATGGTCCTTCCCCTCCGGATCCGTCAGGAAGGCTCTTATTGACGGTAGCAGGACTGGCTTAGCCATGCACATTTCTAGGAGCCCCGGATACCACGGTTGGTTGGGTCATGTAGGTGTGATCAAGAGCATTTCCCCTGCTCGAAACTTAATTTCCTTATGACTCTTCCTATCAGGCAAAACCGTGGGAATGCATAAGGGTACTCCCCCTTCCAATCTATCTGTAAAGCGTCCGTTGCTACCGAGTACGGGTCCGGTTTCCAGCTCACATACCGTTCCTTCTGAGCATTCATTCTGTCTGCGAACAGGTCTATTGTTGTTTTCCCACCTTGGCTTCCAACCGCTCGAACAAAGATAACATATCCGCCTGTTGGGTCTTCACCCTTGGCAAATAAACGGCTGTCAACGCTAGGTTCGCCTTCGTACAATACTGCCACAATTCCTTCGTTATTCCCAACAGCAGCTTTGAAGAAGGACTCGCTTTCTTGTTCACTTGTGCCACTGCCGTCGCATTTTCCATGTGTAAAACCACATGGACATCTCTCCGTCCTTTTGTGAGTGCCTTTACAGCCATCATTCCGGCTTGGAGCTCTTTTGCGTTTATGTGCCATAGTGCTTCCTCCGTCGTCCAGAGTCCATTTATTTGGGTTTCCCCCTTCCAGGCGCCCCAGTCCTCGCATCCGTCGTTATATGGATCTCCGTCCTGGGCATCAAAATTGACTTCCCATTGTTCGATTCCAAACACTGAATCCACCAGATCAGGTCTTCCCGGCACTGGACATCCAGTACTACTTCGTTTTCGTAATTTTGGTTTTCGGTAATGGAGAGGCGCTAAAAGGACCGCCTGAACCGACGCCGTTAGTTTCCCCACTAACTGGGATAGGGATCGGACTGAGACTTTCTGCTGCTTGACCAAGGACCTGCATTCTGCTATAATTCCATTTATTTTCTCTCTGGGAAGAAAAACAACCATCTCCTGACTGTTTAGAATCATCCCCAGGTACTCTATAATTTGGGTCGGAATTTGCTCTGTTTTGTCCCAGTTTATCAGGAAACCTAAGTTCTCCAGCACAAAAACCACTATTTTCAGGTCCCTCCTCAAGTGATCTGGGTCTTGATTTAGGATGATAAGATCGTCCAAGTAAATGGCCAGACGTAATCCCATCCTTCTCAACAGTAACACTACGGGTTTTAGGAGTTTGGTGAATAATTTTAGGGAGGATCCCAGCCCAAACGCCATGACCGTAAACTCGTACAGGGAAATCCCCCACTGAAACCTGAGAAATTTCCTGTCCCTCTGGTCGACTGGGACACTGAAATAAGCATCTTTCAGGTCCAGTTTCACCATGAAGTCCCCCGGCTTTGACAAATCGATCACATCCTTTATGCTCTCCCTCTTGAAGCTTCTCCAGATTGAACACTGGGCGGTAACCCCCACTCTTCTTTTTCCTTAAAAACAGGTGGCTTAGTACCTGATAGTGCACTGGGACGACCTCCCTGATCGCTCTTTTCTTTAATAAAACCTGTACTTCCTCGTTTATCAACTCCTTCTCTGCCAAACTGAACTTGGGACAATTAGGTAACCCTGTTTGCATCGGTTTCCCTGTCCAGTCTATATTTACCCCCGTGACTATCTTCGGGACCACTTTGTCTTGAGTGATCTTCTCCCAGTTCTCCCGGAACAGTTTCAGGCGACCCCCTACTGGAAAAATTTTGGCCTGCAAAGGATCTCGAAACCCCAACGACAGTACTTGTGGTCGAACTAACACCGCATTGTAACGTGCACTGAGGCCGAACGGCGCTCTAGGGGCCCTTGCTACTTTTCCGACTGTTGACATACTTGCCTTTAGACTCTGACCCTTTGTGATCGGAGTACACTCTGTAGATGCGTGAATATAACTGACATCGTTGGGAGTAACAGGGGAGCTTAACTCCTTTTTTCCACACAAACTGCTTGTTCGTACCTGCCTCGGGGAGCAGTTTTCCTATAGCCCCCTCTCGCACGGCCATCCCGTTGCTCTCCTCTGTAATGTGTGGAGGGATCGGTTGGATGGTATCTGTTGACGTAATGGCCCCGACTGGTTTCTTGACCGCGACCACGGGGCTCTGACGAAAGGGCCGGAAAACTTTCCGATATCCCCCAAAAACTCTACGGAGTTCTCTCGGCTCTTTCCTCTTTTTTGCCGAATCACTGATAACCCTATCAAAGCCCTCGCCAAACTAATCTCGTTCTCCATCCAAGACCTCGGCATGCTTAGAAATCATTCTGTGCGCTTTTTTTGGTGTTACCTATCATTTTAGATACAATTCGTAGGCGCCTGAAGTAGTTAAGGGCCACGTTAGTTTGCCCTAAGCTAATGATGGCTTTTTCGAACAACTCCACTGTCTCTGAAATAGGCAGCGCCTGGTAGTCAGACACACGTTTGGCGCTGCCAATTTCCGTCCAGAGCAGGCAAATTGGAGCCATCGCCCTCATCAAACTCATTTGGACTCTGGCTAAGTTTTTGTCATTCTTTAGTAGATATTCTGCCTTATTCTCCCGCAGCATGTCAGCCCATTTATCGTCCAGTTTGGGGACAGAAAGACCGGGATTATCTGGCATAGGTATATTCTCCAACACCTGTTTCATTTTGTCGTCCTCGAGGATCTCTTTAAAGTACCTGGCTAAAAAATTTTCTATGTGGGGCTTAAGTTTAACTGTGTCGGAATTGTGATCAGGGTCAAACATGTGATAATCGAAGCCTTGTTCATCTGAGCTCTCACTCAGGATTCGTCTACGCTTTTTCGAATCAGGATTGACTTTAGGGATCCGGTAATACCGCTCCCTTGAGCCTGAGTCGGAGTCGCTACTGTTACTACTCCAGGATCGTTTCTTGGTCTTAGACCTCGTGTGTCTGTCCCGTGCCTTTCGGCCAGAAACACTGGTCTCAGCCCCTTGCTTGGTTGTTGACTTGCGACCACCTTCATCCCGCCGTTTGGCCTTACTGCTCGTAGTAGTATCATTTTCATCCCGTTTGGCTGTAATGTTAACATCACTATCTACTAGCCCTTCGGGCCCAAAATCAGAAATGTTACCTGTCGTTTGGCCTGTTACGCTTTCCATGGAATACAAAACTTCTGAAAATATTCAACTATCCAACTGATAATAAACTTAGATATAACACGAGTGCAGAATATTGTGTTTGCAAATGGCGAGCCAATGAGGAAGAGGAATTTGGCTTGGAAGTGGCTATCCAGAGAACCGATGAGGAGGAAAGCACCTGTTAGACCTTACGTAGGATTACGAAGTAGAACCGTGGAAGACGTGTTATGGTTTAGTATGCGTTCATGTGTTTTTACATGTTTAGGCAGGGTATGGAGGCAAGTTTAAGGATACAAAAACGTACAGATGCGTATAGAAGCAACTAAGCTAAACCATTTTAAACCAAACTTCCTAGCCTACAAAAGTGTGCAATAGTACACAATTGCGTTTGCAATTTATCTAATTTGCATGCAAATTTCGTACAAGATCGTATACGATTTTATGCGAAATTTCGTACAAAAGTATGAAAGATCTTATACCGTCTTATACGGTTTTGTAAAGAAGGTACATTTCAACACTCTGGGTGACAACATCGCTTGCGTCGAACAAACCACTTTTCGACAGGCTGTCTTCTTCTGCAACGCGAGCTCCATCCAATAACCTTCGAAGGAGGTCTGCGTTTAACGCGCTGTTGTTTAGCAGCCAACCTCTTCGGCAGTTCGGTCTCTTGTTCGCTGGAGGTCTGCGTTCAAACTTCGCTGGAGATCTGGGTTCAAACGGGGTAAGAACATTCTTACTCCCTTTAAACCGATTTGACCGGTTTCGAGTGACCCATGCGTCCTTCACTTTTTGAGTGCGCACACAAAAATTTGCGTGTTTCATAACTTTTCGGCTTCAGTGTCGACTGCGTTGTTATAAAAAAACAGCTGACCTCTGAGGAGATCAACCTGTATCATGTATAATCACAGAGCGGAGGAATATCGAAC
Organism: Protula sp. h YS-2021; assembly: GCA_949752745.1. Classification (NCBI taxonomy): domain Eukaryota; kingdom Metazoa; phylum Annelida; class Polychaeta; order Sabellida; family Serpulidae; genus Protula; species Protula sp. h YS-2021. The sequence goes on along the minus strand of OX457031.1, from coordinate 15,329,486 downwards.
CGCCGTAGAGGTCGGCTGTTGGACAACGGTGTCGACTGCCAACACTTGAAAATAAACAACTGTGGCTGGTATTGATTCCGATTTACACTTGTTAATTAGTAAGGGTGTCGATCTAAATCGCTACTCTCAAGACTCTAGTACAAATAATAACGGCTTCAAGCTTCTAGAAATGTGTAAAAGTCTACAAGTTTTGATTTTAAATGGGAGATGTGGTAGTGACTTGGGCACAGGCAAACTCACGTGCAAACAATCTAGTGTGGTGGACTATGCTATAATGTCACCAGTTCTATTTTTAACAATAAAAAAGTTCGCAGTGGCAGAATTTTGTAATCTCTTCTGCAATCGATGTGTGTTGTGTGGTAAGCGCTGAATTACGTGTGAGTAGCCGTGAGGAGACATTGAGCGTAAAGGCTGAAGAGAGTAATAACGTAGCGAACAAAATTATACGACCAAAGTTTAACAATGCCATAAAATCAAACTTTTGTGATAATATAGCGTCTGACTCTGTGTCAGAGATTGATAGCTTGTTAAAACAGTACCAAGACAAACTTATTGTTGTGAAGGAAAGTGATATAAACGTAATATCCGATGTGATTGTTTTGTGCGCTAATTGAAAGCGCTTCTCTCAGTGGGTCCTTTCCAAAGAGTAGGACAAAACGCCCCCGGCAGCGTAAAACAGACGTTAAACCGTGGTTCAATGACGCGTGTGAGATTAGTCGGAAACACTTCCATGGAGCTGAAAATGCGTACATGAAAGACCCAACCCCGGAGAACAAGAAAATTAAGGATGCCGCAAGTAAGTTGTATAAACACTCTGTCAAGAAAGCGTACTATGATCATGTTAAGAAGTTCAATAGACAGCTGAGAAATCTGCGTAGTGCTAGCTCGAAAGATTATTGGATATTATAAACGAAAAAACTAAAAGTGGTAGTAGTGTCAATGCAGAAGACTTTCTGGAACACTTTAAACTCCCTGGTAACTCGAACTCTATCAGTGACCAGAATAAGTTCAGTCTTGATAGCATTAACTTTATAGAAAACGATATTTTGGACGGCGATTTTTTGGAGGACAAATTAAATAACTGCGTTAAAAACTGTAAAATGGTAAATCCCGGGCTGTGACCAGGTTCTGAACGAATTTATGGAAGTCCAGTATGCCTAAAATGAGCGTTATCTTTGTAAAACTATTCAACGTAGTATTAAGAGCTAGGAGAGTACTGGAGGCATGGTCTTTAGGGCATATACTCCCTTTATATGAAAACAAGGCTGATAAATCAAATCCGGACAATTACCGTGGAATAACGTTGTTAAACTGTTTGGGGAAATTATTCACCTCTATGCTGAATGAGAGGCTTGGAAAATATGTGGAGGATAGTAATGCAATGGAGAAAGAGCAAGCGTGTTGTAGAATCGATTATGCCACGGTTGATCATATATTGGTTCTGAACGCCCTGATTAAACTGTATACATCGCGAGGAAAAGACTATACTGCGCTTTTGTAGATTACAAAAAGCGTTCGACTCGGTGGATAGAGTATATTTTGGGCAAAAGTTAATAAGCAACGGTATCGGCGGTAAATTCTTTAATGTAATATACACTATTGATAGTCAAGCCAGGTCCTGCATAAAGTGTAACGGCCACTTAAGCAACTTTTTCATATGTAATATCGGTTTTAGGCATTGTGAAAACTTTTCTCCTGTTCTGTTTGCATGGATTACCTTTCGGATGATGTATTGGAAGTGTATTTGAAGTTATATCTACTGCTCTATGCAGATGACACAATACTCATGGCGGAAACTGAAGCTGATGTTAAAAAAGCACTAAATAGCATGTATCGGTATTGTGAAATATGGAATTTAACAGTTAATGCTGGTAAAATGAAAGTTGTTATTTTTTCTAGTTGAAAGGTAAGGAAGAAACCGGTATTTTATACAACAATGTAGCCCTAGATGTTGCGGATGAATTTGTGTACTTAGGTGTGAAATTTAGTTGTAACGGCTCCTATAAAAAAAGAGCAAATGTATGTCGCACACCAGGGTAATAAGTCCATGTTTTGCCTGATTGGTAAAAATAAATGAAAAAAATGAAATAAGCCTCTCCATGGATCTACGGAAAAACTTATTTGACAAAATAATTGGACCGGTATTTGTATGGATCTGAAGTGTGGGGCCCTTGCTCAGGTACAGCTCAGGTATTACAAATGCTTGATGTGCTAGATCTTAAAAAAAATCAACAAACACTGTAATGGTATTGAACAAATTAGGTAAACTACGCTTGTCGAACGTATAAAAATCAGAGTCTTGAACTATTGGTATAAGCTAGCAACGTGTAAAAATAACCATAAACTTAATGTGATTATTTACAGACTTCTGCGTAAAATGTCAGAATACCCAGTTTCTAATTATGCACATGTTGGGATCCGGTATGTAAGAGAAACCTTTGATTCGTTAGGACTGTCGGAATTCTGGTTATACCCCCAAAATACTCGAAAATGTCAGCAAAAGCTGGTTCCAGTCAGTGATAAAACAACGAGTCCACGACCAGTATATAGCAAACTGGTACAGTGCTGTATTTCTGTCAGACGTGTGTACAAATTATAGAATGTTTAAAAAAATCATCATTCGGACTGGAAGAGTACATTAAAATACTGCCCAGAAAGTTTGCTGTAAAATGACGACATTCTGGTGTAGGGACAGTTAAATTCCGGTGGTGAAACAAGTACAAGACAGTAAGGATGTTAATGCCAAAATATGTTCTCTTTGCGATAAGGGCTACAATGGATGAATGCCACTTACGACTGGGAAATACTGGAACTGCTTGGTAAACGTCGATTTAGAAACACTAATATGTTACTAGTTCGTGAAATTTTGCAAACTACCAGCGCTGTTAATTTGGGCAGATTAAGTAAATTTATGTAATCATAATGTCCATTTTTAATTGATAAAATTAACACTATTGTCTGCTGCACCTCATTATTATATTAAATTGTTTTTTGGCTATATTCTTGCACCCAATTGTTGAATTTATTGCATCCTTTGTGTCCATTATCATGTGGATTTTTGGTAAATGAAATGAAACATATAAATGATGTTTTATTTTTCAAATAAAAATAATTTGGTGGTAATATTTTCAGTATAACTAGTAAAAGTGACGTTTAAATTCTTTGTTTATGCATCATTGAAAGTTAATCTTGTACAGATTTTACAAAAGGCCCGATATTATATTAACGCCCAAGCAACCCTCATAATCGTTAATCTCGAGCGACTTTAGTCCAGCCACTCTCCTAACCAGACTCTGTCGAAACGGGGCTCATCTGGAACTAAATAACTTTTACGATTTTACGCACCGGATAACGTTTTGCTATTTCCTCCAAGGAAACGGGTAAAAAATGAAAGAAATTATAGAAGAAATATACTCTAGAACGGCTTGTGGGCACCAATTTATGAACGCATGTGTATACCTTTTTACTTCCCAGACTTACTGGGGTTTCCTCGAATATAGGACTCATAAAGGAGAAGAATTTCTTTTTAATATATGTTCAACGGTATGTTGTGTACAATACTTTTTTTCCGTGTGTTTCTTTGGGGTGACGTATGTTGTTAAGACTGAAAACATAAACAATCTGCGTAGTGGAAATAACAGCTGTTTGACAGCTGTTTTTTTATAACATACGTCAAGTGAAAGAAACGAGATTTTGACAACTTTTTTTAGTTATTGGAGGTCACGTGACGTTTACGTATGAAACCTGACTGTTGATGCAAGTAGTGCTTATTATTCTGGCAGATAATCCTCTCTCGTTTTTCTCGAGAATTCGGCGCTTTTACTATTCTGGCAGATAAATTATCTGATCGCCATATTTTCGCTCGGAAAGTCACTTCCGGATGAGTTCGAAATAACGTGACAATAAGAAGGGATATGGGGTCGTTTGGGTAAACACAATTATTTTTCTTTTATTAATTCATATTGTGCATAATACGACACTATCCACAATTATTTGGAGTTTTTCATCAGTGCTGTTGACTACGTTTCCATTAACACCACGGTTTCGTATTAATTTTCGGCAAGAAGGTCAAGATCGGTCGTTGACAGGCCCAAACAGCTAGGTCAAAGCTGTCAAAACATCTGACAGACAGATCTGTCACAAAAGAAACACATGATTTAATCCGCAGGCCCACTGGGGATGTCGCGAAAATATTGATCCGCTCTGTGTTTATACAAATCACCAGAGGTCAGCTGTTTCATAGCAGCGGTGCTCAACGGGGTAAGATAGACCGGCAAGTTGTTAATAAACTCTAGAGTTGCTTGTGGGAACAAGTTTAGGGGAAAGAACGCAAATTGGTTCCCGTAGCCAATTAGTCGATTTTTGACATCCATACTATTTATCCATAGTACACACATAACTGGTATGCGGTCAGTGTTCTCAGCTCTCACCATTTGGCAACCATATGGGCCAGAGAATGTCACAAGATAGTCCAAATGATACCATGAAGGAAGATATCTGCCAATTCCAAAATTGTATTTTTAGTCGATTTTTGAAATCCACCCTATTTAGCCATGGTATACACATAACTTGTTTCCTCAGCTGTCATAACATGACAACAAAATAGGTCAGGGGATGTGAGAAGACAATTCAAATCTCAGCCATGGAAGATATTCGGCAGTTCCAAAATTTTATTTTATTTGATTTTAGAAATCTACCCCATGCATCCATTTTACAAACATAACTGGTACAGGATCAGTTTTCACAGCTGTCACCATATGACACCCACATGGGCCAGAGGATGCTACAAGTCAACAAAAATGTCATACATGAAAAAGAGTAACTGGAATATTTCCAGTTTTCTTATGCATCACTATTTAATGCTAATTATATGGATCAAATGACATTGCGAGACAACCCAAAAGCAAATTTTCAAATATTCTTGGCCAGTTTGAATCCGTGGTGGCTAGTGCAGGTTGTATAAGTATCCCCACCACTTGTACAGTATGACTTTATATTCAGTTTGCATGTTTTAACAAAATAGAGTAGCCAGTGCATATTAATATTAAGGGTACAACAAGGACCAGCTAGAATGAACAGAGTACCATGTTATTTGACACTATTGATGCAACTTGTGCAAGACTGATTTACGAGATATATGTTATGTGGCCTTTGGCCTCCTGAGCAATACCCATCGTGTGGGAATCCTTGTCTATCCACCCAAAAACGATAAATAACGAAAAAGCTGATGGCTGAAGTGGTCCCAAACTTCACAGAAAGCTGAGCGAGAGGGGTTTTTGTATTCTTCGTGATTCTTGTGAGATTCTAATGAGCCCTATTTTCGAATAATTTTTAATCAGAAATTCGAAAGGTAAATATGAAACTTCATTTTGCAGTAGCTAATACAGTTTTGTCAAAATCAACTCAAAAATTGCACAGTCACCTTTATCCTGAAAGTCAACATATGCCGTGAAATTTTTTATGATGCATTGAATAAAGATGTCCGTCCGTCTGTAAACATTTTGTTTTGGTACTACTCTTTGCTAATCCTCTTTCAGTTTTCATCAAGTCGCAGTAAAGTTTTGTGAAAATATACCCTACTTAAAGCAACATATGCCCATTATTTTACCTTTTCAACTCGCCATTTTTTGTCAGGTTGGCCAACCGACCACCATTCTATCGAAAAGAAGTCCTAATAATTTCATTAATTTGCTGGAAATTTTCTAGGACATAGGCTGAGTCAGGGGTAAAACAGTACATTTGGATGGACTGGAATATTTGCCTTCGACACCTGTTGTTAGGGTAGGTCTTGTGAACACGATTCCGCTTGCAGTTGCGAACAAATTTTCTTTAAACTCAGTGTGATTTCTTATGGATGACCTTCCGAGCTGAAAAAATTCTGATGACTTCTTGATGACATTCAGGGACACGGCTTAACTTTGACTTTTACACCTGTTTGCAGATGTAGATCTGATGATTCTATTTGCCAGGATTACGTAAGTTATCCGGCCTATGTGATCCCACCTTGATATCGCCGTGCACAACCAGATTATAGAGGAAAAGTAACGTACAGCGCAACGCTAGAGTCTAAAACACAATAGCGCAGGTTTATTTTAGAACCCGGCCCAGTCATAATAATACTAACCTCGTGCTTATATGACATACAAACAAAATAAATTCACAAGACACGTGAAATCTATTCTTGAAAGATCTACAACTAGTGGTTTCGTTATCACTTCATAAAATGCAGTGGGCCCCGTTTTATGCGAAATCGATTAATACGATGTATCAGTTAATACGAACAAAATCGCTGGTCCTAATTTTATAGACTTCATTGTAAAAATCGTATTATTCAGTAATCGGTTAATACGAACACATTTTGGCCGGTGCACTTTTTGATAACGTAAAAGAGGCGTAAAATACTGCATGCTGTGACATTCTATTGAAACGACATTTTTGAGGGAAGTGTTGAATATGAATAAATTGTTGTGATTTATGTTTTAAATTTGTTTTGTTTATTGATTCCGACAAAATTCTGTACTTTATAAGTAGCAAAATCCAAACAAATAGCGAAAAAAACCCAAAGGAAGTCTATGTCTGACATGAATGCATTGGGAAAACTTACCATATAAACAAGAAAATCTTAACATTTTCGGTTAATACGAATATCCTCAGGTATTTTCCGGGTTCCACTGTATACGGATATTCAGCAATATATCGCGCAAGATATAGACAGGTATTCAGGACTTGATATATGTGTTATTATATTTCCCTCACAAGTGCATACATTTTGTTTCTGCACTTTTGCGCGTGGGTGTATGTGTTATAGGCAATTTGTGTATTCAGGCAATTCGTGAAATGCCTGTAGGGGTCAGGCAAATCGTGAATTGACAAAAATTTTCAGGCAGTTCGTGAACTGCCTGAAATTTATGGGTTTCTTGTTCACAAATTGTTTGAAAGACGTCTTAGGCAATTTGTGTATTAAAATATTAACTGTTTAACAGAACCAAATTTGTTAATTTCTTCCTTTATAATCGAAATAATGCAATTAAGGCATGTACTTGGGGAAATGTGATAGGGGTCTTAGTATACGTGTCTTCCGTGACCATGTTTCATAATTGCAATGAAATGAGCTCCAATTTCCGGAATAGGTCAACGGCTAATAATGTTTCTCACCGGAGTAATGAATCAATTAACTGGCCTATCACTTTCCTTACAAGTTACTCAGGGGTTTAGTCTTATACTTTAAAAGTAACAACAAGTAAATACCGTTGTTATTTGAAAGCAGGTCTAAAAATTAATTGCTTGTGATGAATTTAAAATTAAAGATTTTAACGATAACTGTTATTTCCAGCCGGGTGAATTGCAAGAAAATTGAGGGATTTAATTAATTCCAAATAAAACTTTATAATTAAATACAATCCAGTCTGTTGTGAGAGTTTATGGGTTAGAATTGCAGTTATAAATTGATGAAACCGCTATTTAAGTATGGTGTTATGCCTTTTACTTGATACAAGTGCAATTAATGGGCATCAGAATGCAGTGCTATAATGCAACTGAGCGCGTGGTAAAATGTATGCAAACTGATTCTTTGATTTACTATTGATGTAAAGATAAACGTAAATTACTTGTTACAATTGCAATTAACAGGCAGTGGAGTGCTCTATTAGGCTTTTATTATGAAAATGAGTGGCAACGAAGTGAGATGTTTTAGTTCAAATAATTAGTAGATGAATGCAATTTATGATAAAAAAATAATTGTCAACGAAGTTTCTGTTGTACGTTTGATGTAAATATGAACGTTTAATTCTTGTACATGCAACTATTGCTTTATAACTGCCTATAAAATGTAGCAATAAATAGAAGAAACATCAAAACTTGTTCAATATCTCTTATAAAACAAGTTTCAGGCAATTCGTGAACAGACTGGTCCCTAATTTCAGGCAATCCACGAATTGTCTGAATACACAAATTGCCTGTAACATATATAATGTGATGTAGACACTTGATTGTGCTAGCACAACAACTTTCGAACGAAACGTGGGTTCAGGTTAAAACTTGGAGATATTATGCCTTGGGTTGTTATGACGTTAGAGTTTGTCAAAACGTGACGGTTACTTGCTTCATTACTGCAGAGCGAAAGGCCAGATTAGCGTCAAACTTAGTAGTATACTGCCTTTAGTGGGTCTGACGGTTTTAATGTATTTGTTGTAAATATAGCAACGCATGACGTAAGACCATGATGCGACACTTGATTTTGTTAACACGAGAACTCTCGAAGACAAGTGGGATCAGCTTAAAATTTGCTGGGATTATGCCTTTGGTTGGACTTCCTGTTGCAGTTGACGCACATTGGACAACGTGTGACGTCAAACGTTGATTCCAAACTCGCGCCTCATCCACTTGAATCTATGAATTTTAAGGAAGGAAGGTTCAGTAGCCCCTCAACTGATGAGCGAGTGAAGAGCCGTACGAGTGGGGTTTGATGAGCGGAGGAGGGAGGGAGTGTATAGGTGGTACTTTTATTAACCGTACACAAATTTTCGCGTCTGGATGGACATAGCATGGCACATCACATTCTGTGGTCTTTTTTTTTTGCTAATTGTATTCACATGACTCTGCAGGACTATATATTGATTTTACTGGGCTTACAACAAAGATGTTAAGCCATTCCATATATAGGAAGGGTTATTTAGCATTTGAATTGTTACTCTTTGGGTAGCCCATCTCGTCACCTTCTGTTAAGACAATCAGCCACAAGCAGCTCACACCCCTCCCAGTCATCAACAGTACAGTTACAAAGGATGTGTTTACTGCTTGGTCGATGAAGATGCACGAAATGAGGGTATACATCATGGGAGTCAGTACACTGTAGGTGCAAACCTATACCACGAAAAGGGTAAAAGGGTAAAAGGGTTAGGGTTGTGTTCATTACATGGTGAAAACACAACCCTAAAACCAACAGAAAACAATGAAATGAGGAACTTTTTATGTACCGACTACCTTTCAAATCAGGATAAGAAAGACTGCGGTAAAAGCTGTTCGTAGCGACCGCCTTTAAAGCCAAGATTAACAGTTCCTGCCTGCTCACGCGGGTAAGAGATGAACAGTTGAACCTGGTTTAGCGATCACCTCCAAGAATCAGGTTAAGACCAACATTACACCTGCCTGTGGTCACCTGGATAAAAAAGACTTACAGTAGAACCTCTGTAGTGACTACACTCCAGACATGATTTGAAAAGATGTAGAGTATAATCCCAGTTTTAGTGGCCATATTCTCTATTGTTAGCTTGTACCAAGAGGTATATACTTGTATTACTTGTATCAAGAGGAAAAAATAAGGATTAAGAAAACCACACGTCAGATTACATAGCTTCTTATCCCTTCTTCAGGAATGAGGGTTACAATATCCTACTTCTGGGCACATCATATGTGTATTCAAATATATTTGTATAAAGTAAAACGTTTTGTAATGATGAAATAGTACAAAATGGTAAATAAACTTGTAAACCGAAGATGTGAGGCAAACGGTGGAACGGGGTGGGGAAAGGTTGTCGGGGTAAACATTCGTTTTTGTTTGCAGAAGCAAAACGGAAAGTGCTGGATAATTAAAGTTTGTTTGACATATTCGGGTAAACTGATGTTGGTGTTCACTGGTTGCTCTAGTTTTATGCCTGTGATATTTCCGAAATCCTTAGGGAGATTTTGATCTAATTTTCAGACACCATCTCCTCTTCGTAATCACGTTAGGGGTAACTACATGATCTTAACTTTGGCCAAGAATTTTAAAGGGACTGGACACGTGATTTGTGTTATCTCAGAAAATGTTATAGATAAAGCAATTTTCACTCTGTGTTCCCAGTAACAGTTTTCTGTTTATGTATAATGAAAGAACACAAATTTAAAAATCAATGAAAAAGTGATTTGCATTGATTTTTTTTATCGTTTCTGTATGCGAATCTTAAAAATAGAACCACTGCTTCCCCCTCCCTACCAGTCATAACAGGCGACCAGTCGCACTCTTCTTTTTGCTATTTCGCCGTTCTCCCTTCCATTTCCATTTGTCTCTTTACCAACGAGTCCTAATATAGCAATCATAGTTGCTGAACGGGACTTTAACTTAACAAACAAGTTTTAAGTCATCTAAATTCATCATGACTACGTAAGGTCCTGTTTACATGTTTTCCTCCTTATTTTTCTTGCCATGTCGAAGCATCATTCCATGGTCATCACAGCTAAAATAATAATAACAATAATAATAACAAATAGACAGTTTTTGATGGCGAAAATTACACTTTGGATCACAATAATTGTGATTCTGAATATTTAATATTTCCGAATTACTTAAAAAAAATATTTGCTGAAAGTCATGGCAATTTGCAAGTTGCATCAAAACTCCGCACAACGCAGCTTTTGACATACTTTATTTAAGTAAACATTCAGACGTCAATAAAACTTCGATTTGAGGTTGCGTCAATGACCCAGGCCAATCACAACGTTAACCCTTCTTGTAATTTGATTTTGATTGATTATCGCGACCATAGATCAACTTTTATCCGGCGTATTTAACATCTGTTGGCTAAAAACGCCGTTTAGATGTGACGGTAGTTTTCGTTGCCGAAAAGTCAACTTCCGTTGTAGACAACCCTTTCATTGTCTCCCTTCACTAGTTTTGTAGACCATATCTATAGTTCTGCCTCTCACAGAAGCATATATATGCACAAACTACATTAATGTAGTTTTTCTTCTTTCTTTCCCTTCCCTTCCTTCCTTTCCTGATCCCAGGCAGATCCTCAATGAAGGTGCAGTATTTTCTTATAGGTTCGGCAAAAGGTGTCAAAATAAATAGATAGCTTTAAGACACACATCCAATTAGTTTGGACAGCAATGCTGTCCATGGCGCCTTCTACCAAATCTAAAACATCTAAAAATTGATTGATTTATCCTTTCACATTTGTGATGTCTTCGCTTTTACGACTCGGCACAACGGCTGCGGACATTCTTGTTTAGCACTCTTAAAGACAAGAAGAAACCAGACAAAACTAAAGCAGTGTAAAAATGTTTTTATTCTTGTACTTGCCGCTGTTTCCTATTCTAGCTTCGACTCCCAAGGGTACTTGTAAAGCAATTTCTTTTCAATGAAATGGTGCTTTCCGGTGGTAAATACATAATTTGATATCAAAATATACTTGAAGCGGCTTGGGTTGAGTGTAGTGTTTCTATTAATAAAAAACGTACCTTGTTCTAAAGTTTCAAACAGAAAAGACCAGAAGAAAAGGTACTAATTTCTATTTATTCTATTGGCACTGTTGCACTGCAGGCAGGTGCTAGAAGAACGACTCGTTAGGCAGTCATATGACACTCATTGAGGGTTATTCAGCAATTATATACACCTAAATACATCAAATGTTCATGAGTGAAACACAAAGTTAAACAGCTTTACAACTTGCTAACGCGAAACTGGAAGATAGTAAAAAATGAATAAAAATGAAATTAATTCCGTAAATATTTAAATTAAGGCGCGCAATCCCCCATGCCACACTCACAGTTGATAAGGATAAACCAAGGAAAGACACGGTAATACTCTACATGTGTTTATATATATATATATATATATATATATATATATATATATATATATATATATATATATATATATATATATATATATATATATATATATATATATATATATATATATATGTGTGTGTGTGTGTGTGTGTGTGTGATGTGGAACGTTTAGCAAAAATAATGAGATAGTTTGCGTTGCTTTGATCCTAGGTTGATCGCAGGTTGTAGGGTCACGGCAAGGTGTCTGGGTAGATTGCAAAAAAATTTCGGCTTTGGGTATCGAGTAGTTTTTCCGACGCGTTGTACGAGCAAAGGATTTGCCGGCAATGTAATAAAACATGAAGAAAGACATGGAAAATTTAAAGAGATAAACTGAATGTCTTCTAGTTACCTTTACTGTATTTAAAATGTACTGACATTTTGAAATACTGTAATATTACATAAATACTGTGTTATTGCCCATATAAAAACCCTACACGTGCGAGCGCGCCTGTTTAATTGAGTGTTTATAAACTGTTTCAATATGGATAATGATATCAATAGGACCTTTGTTTACTGAGTTTATAAATATTATCAGAAGGACCGTTCTCACTATGGGGCTTGTGTTCTTTGGACCCTTTTGTAGCAGCTGAATCAGTAGTCTCTATTCAGGTTTTATCTGTTGTGGTGAACCGGTGACTTCAGCATTGACTCTGGCAATGGCAAGAAGGTGCGTGCGTCACTGTCAAGATGTTTATGCGTGGGCGTGAGTGGGTCCTCTCTCCCCACCCCCTCGGTCTCAGTATAGGGCATCGTTCGCTCTTGTTATGGTTCTGTGATAAAGTTATTGGATCACTAGTGTGTGCTCAGACTGTCGTTGGCTCAACTCAAGTCTTGGTTTCTCATCCTCATAAGTCTGGCACTCCATCCTACCTTGGTAACACAAGGACTAGGTACCAAAACCTACCTCGGTCATTTAGTGAGTAGTTTGTTATGTATTAGATGAACACATTGTAATGAGTGCATCTGTCTCGTACGAGTAATTTATATCATTGTTAATTACTTAAATGCTGTCAGTTAGTAGAATAGTTCTTCTTCTTGGTTCTTGGTTGTGTTATGGTGTAATGGACTAAGCTAAGTTGCTGTAAAACAGTGTGAGGTATTTCGCTTGGTTATTCATCTTCAAAAGTTTGATTCTTTAATTTTTGTAAGGTCTAACTCGCTGTTGACAACTGAAAAAGAAACTGAGATATAAATCATAATCCGACTTACCATTTAGATCTTTCCATTTGACAAAAATAACTTTCGAGCTCAATTTGAGCAACGTTCATATACTGTTGTTATCAAAACATTAAATCCCTTTTTAAAAGACATGTAATTTTTTTATTATTCAATTCTAATTTCGGAAAAATTCTGTTTTGTATTTTGAACCTCTTCATCTCTGAATTTTGATTCTGAAGCGTTTTTGAGATCATATGTTTGATTACACCTTCCTCGTAAGGGGCATAACATGATGTTTCAATGGGATTCGAAGCCATGAGATTAATATGTACAATGTAGTTGCTGAGCCATATTTGGATTGAACTTGCTCCGTGTCAATGCAAAAGGTACACAAATTGATAGATAAACTTAGCCACAAAACATCTTTGGCAGAATTGACCATTACACTCCTCACTTTAGTATTTCTTTAGAAAAATCGGAGAAGGATTATTTTTCGAATTAACGTCAAATTTTATTTTAATTATTTTTATGGGGGTATGATGATCTATTTAAGGCATAAAAACTGCCCCTGAACAACTATTACACTACGTGTGTTTGTTTTCCTTATACCATTTCTGCGCCATAAATCCCAAAACTGCTTTCGTTTGGCTTTAAGCAGACGCCATAAGATACCTTGTCAGCCTCTTACCAGTTAGATACAGGAGTGGACTGCATGTGGGGGGTAAATACCAACTGACCAGCGAACACGTGGCAACCTACTATGGTGACAAATAACCAGCTACTACCCTGACCACCTGGCGGCGGACAATTGACCACCTATAATAAATTAACAAGTTTTACTTTCGTCCTTTTGCTTTTTTTTACTAAGATCATTTTTTATGTAGCAATGTTCATGTTTTATCTTGAGTCGTCGTTGTCAATTACTTTGATGAATAAGTGCTCTGGATAATGTTGAGAAGGATTCAATTTTTCAACCAAATAACCAACCGCGTTAAAACAACTCCTGCAATACCTTCTTGTTTCTTGTTTTGATTGATCTTGAATGCCATGTCAAAACAAAAATGACTTTTTATCAGTATTTGCGATTAATAATTAGATATCTTGTCGGGACACATCGACGCGGTGTCAACATTGCCACGTCATCTGATGCTCGGCAAGGCAGGTATCACTCATTACCTGAACGTACACAAGCCTTTGTTCTCAATATGTGTCAGAAATGAAGATATCTGTTTTAATATCATAGCCTCCCTTGAACCTGTTCTGTTGGAGAACGGAAGTTACAACTGGAAAGACCTGAGCAAATAAAACACATGACGTGTAGATATGTAATACCCAGAACGGCATAAAATTTGAGGATACATTTAAGGGCTAAACGATATATCACGACAGACCTAACTGTAACCTTTTTCACCTCAAAGAGATAAAACAAAGAAATGGACGACTGCCACCGCCGTGACTGCCACAGGGTTGACATCTCTAACCATACACACTGCTTCCAACAGATGACAGTGTGACAGATAAACCTTGTTTGTTTAGTCTTTGTAAACCATTTCCGTTCTTTGAAGTACCTTATGATAAAGCCCTTTCTCTTCATAAGGAAAAGGTATGGAGTCACAAGCAGCAGATGTTTCAGTCTCTCCTGCCACATCCTCATCAGAACTTCCAGCACCTTTGGAGATTGTGGAAACATAAGATAACACCACTCGAGGTCACTGGCACGTTAATGCATCGATCACCAACACCGCTAAATTCCGGCAAGTTGACGCGTCAGCTAGAAGACGATTGCTAATACGGAGGCTAGATCGCAAAGAACATTCAGTCTACCCCCGATGTGAAATTCCTGAATGACAACACGATTGTCGCGGGCTCGTAAGAGAACAAGCTTGGTGAGATAACACAATATCTGTGGATGCGTGCCACTTCTCTCAGAAAAAACGTGGAAAAAATGACATGACAATGGGACAGCCTTTATTTCCCTCAAGATCCTTGTCCCTTTTATGTGCGACCTTAGAAGAACAGTTGCAGATGCATCCGTCTGGATTTGTTTTGATGGGAACACATGAGTGAACAGCACATTTGACAGGAGAATGACTTCAAGTAACCGCCAGTTGAGCTCTTTCAGTAAAGCTGGAGACCTTTAACGACGCGGATCGCGTCTTGGAGTCTAAATTTGTAGGTTTAATCTGTCGGCGGTGTCTGCTCTGGCTCTGCTGCTTCATAGGGGCGTCCTGTGACTTGATCCATGCAGCATCAATAGCTTCCTTCAACACCTCAGGGGGAAAACAGCTCCGACTATCTATTGTTGCAAAATACAACTTGCCTGCATTTTCGATGTTACTGTTTGAATGCGAAGAGCCTGAGCAAGACGTACCAACACTAATAGAGTAAGTAAGTAAGTAAGTATTCAGACTGAGTAAGTCAATCAATGAGGCTGCTACTACTGAGTAGAACACACGGTCAAACAACGAGTTGGCGTTTGGGTCGAAGAATTTGCACAAGGCTTTAGAGCCTCATCTTGAAAGGAGAAAGTATGCAAACTCTTACATGTGATCTCCTCCAAGTATCTGCAATCTCATTTGGATAATAGGACACTCTATTCTGGGTTAAAATTTAGCCTCGACGGACCCATGCTTAGGGGTATGCCAGAGACAAGCCGTCAGTTGATAAAATGTTGAGGCTTTGACGTGTAAAGGCGTGGAAGGCAACAGGTTTGACCAGGGTCCAGGTTTCGTAGCTTAGAGCACTTGCAATTCTTCCATAGGCGCATGTAATGCGCTTGCAATACAGAGAAAACAAAAAAGTCTTCCTTTGGCTGTTGCTGCAAATGGGTTGGGATCGTTTGATAACTTCTGTGTGTGATGTCATTAATCATACTGATGAGCTACGAACTTGATATTGCCCCTGAAAGCAAAATTCAAGACAGCAAACTCAGAGGTATGCATCCTTGGCGCTGTCAAGGGCTAATGGAGTAGAAGCATTCTGAATTTCCCGAAAGCTGTAACGCGCAGCGAAACTTGATACTTTGATTTTCTGCACACTGCAACCGCGGTTGAAAGAATTTCTCAAAAGTATACCTGAGGGTCAGTTTGCTGGATTCATAACTTCTTCTCCCAACTCACATGCTGGTGTTATTTTTATCGGCCAAAAATTGACTAAATTTCTCTTTATCAAATGTAGGAAAAATATACAAATATTGAAATGAGACTTTGGATATTCTTAATAAAAGAACAGACCTTTGTGCATGCAACACATACGGTGGAAGGGGAACGAAAGATAAACTGGAAGACTCATCCGTTCTTTTGGTTCAGTTCGTCAGATCATTTAGCCCAAGTAATCACGCATTTATAGTGATACATTTTGCATTAATAATAAGCAAAAATGTGCAGGGGGACAAGAAGAGAGGAGGCATATCTTGTTACACTGATTTTTGCACTTCGTACTAGTTATACGTCATTTTTCTGCGCCTTAAGCCGTTCTTATAACTTTTACCGACTTTTAGGAAAGGAAAGGCAATGCTTAAATTTGATGCTGTTCCTATCTAAGAAGCAATGCCTGGTAATGTTAATGTTATCGGATGTCCTCAACTGCTGCAAGATCCGAAGTTTTAAGCATTAGGTCTTTAACACACCTTGCCTTAAGGTAGTACTATTAGTCAAATAAAACTTTTGACTACATCAAAGTCTTTAGACACATATTTAGTGGCAGAGCAGACGCAATGCATTTTATATTAAGAGAGAAGATGATTACACAAATGCAGGGAATTTCAACTAAAATTTCACAGTATCGATTTATTCATGTATTTGATTATTTTTGCGACACCTTATATCACTTACACTTAAAATAGAAACACATTTTTAGGTAAATATTACTGTAATATGAATAAGGACAAAAAAGGAAACTGCCATTCGGTGAGAACCCACTGGTCCTAAGATTGGGGTCAGTGAGGTGTTCCTAAAACTTCGGCTAATCTTGTATTTTTGAGAAAAAAAGACAAACACACCAGTGCGGCGCAGTTCCAAAACCAGGTCTGTTAAGAAAAGCAAATCTGATAACAGTCAATGGACATATTGTTCGTACAAGGCCAGAAGTTTTACAAAAGATTTTCTCAGTCTTTCAGTCTGTTTTAATACTTAAGAAACACTTAGCCCTCCGTTACATAGCTTCACCATAATATATGTGCGCAAATTTGAGAATGGATTGAAAGTGGTCACATTTTTTGTTTAGTGATAAATCAAAAATAACACAAAATTACCCAGCTCCACTATAAGGAAGTTCGATGTGACAGATTAAAATTTAATCCCATCAGTAGTGATTTAGTTAAGGTCCGTGCAAGTTTATTTCCTAATTGCACATGCTTTCAGACTTGGTTTTTCACCCAAATATTTATCAGTTTCTTAGTGAAAAAAATAACCCTCGTTGCACAGTTCAACCATGTTGCATTTCTGTTTACGTGAGTAGCATTGGAAGCAATAGCAAACTGCGATGTCCGTTTTGCATGTAAAATGCAAGTGATTTTAAAAAGAGCAACTAGACGTGCTACAAAGTAGACCAACTAGACATAATAACAGAATGTCTCCATAAAATCTGGATGTCCTAGCCCTACCCGCTTCAGACTAGATGATGGCAGAAGACAAGGAATCATACGGAAACACCTTTTCACATCGTACGAATTCAATAAACTCGAGGAATTGAAAACCTTTAAGTGTAATTAATATGTACGGCAGAAAGTTGAGCTCGATGCTTGCATATACGAGTATGCATTAGCAAATATATGCTTTATATTTTTCATTTTTACTTTTAAAAGGCAGAGTAATGGAAGAACAATTTTTCACTACTGTAATAATAATTTCATACTGCTTTGTACTTTGCTTTGAAACTCTGCTGTAACACTTATGGTGTCAAGTTGACTCGGCGCTTAAAATTATAAGAATTTGAGGTTAAAAGTGTAAGATATTTTGACAGAAATGTGTGCTAAATATAGGTATTTAACGCAAAGTACATTAATATTTAGGATTATATTTGGTTATAAACTTCTAAATATCATTCAGTGTTGGTTAGTTGTGTCATTTTTGGTTAGTGACTGGAAAAGACAAAATATCGTAGTTAGAATCCAGTATTAAATATAGTCATATATATTTTGAAAAGAGGTTTTAAATAGATTCTAAAAATACTGATACATTCTCGTTTTTTATAATTGTATTAATTTACTCAGTTGCGACTCATCAAATTGTTGCTTTTAAGAGTCAAATCTTGATGATTTGATTTGCTAAATGCAGGGCTCTGACAATTGCAGATATAAAGGGCTAATCCATTCCGAGATTTTTCAGGATGTTGTTATCTGTAATACCAGCTGCTGCTGTTTTATCGTCAAGACAGAACGGTCTGTGTAAAAAATGGAAATGAAACAATCTTTGTATTCTTCTTTAAGCTCTACTAATTTCATTTGGAATTCACAGGGTGACGAAGTCACCTCAGAAACATCAGAAATGGGTCTTAAGAATAAAGGTTCAACTAATTTCCATTTACAGTAACTAAGAACGCCACAAAGAAAGAAGCAGAAATAGAAGAAAAAAAAAGATTCGAGCTTTCAATCACAGACGATATCTTCCTAATTCTAAATAATGCTACGATTAGCCACTGAAGCGGATGTGTAAAACATGTGCAAATTGCCGGTTAGGACGATCACGAATACACATGTTGTACATAGGAATCCAAATGCATGAATTGCACAGAAAACCAGCACCTGCCAGTAAACGACAAATGCTGACGGAAAGTAAGCCAGTACCCATCAGTAAAAGACAAATGCAAAAGTAAACCAGCACCTGCCAGTAAACGAAAAAAACTGACCCATACTAAACCCGTTTAATACTGGTCGTCTGCTAAGGGGGTTTAAAACCCCTACTTAATACTTGCTGAGTTCGTGTGTGAGCTCCTCCTCTGTTTAGCATTTTGGTAAGGTTGATTTTGGTTGATATGTTGGTAAGTTGCCATTTCAGGATGTTTTTACTTTGTTGAATCGTAACAACTTGAATCAGGATATCGCCTTAGTGGATGTTTTACTGAATGTTGAGAATCAGGGCGGAACTTTCACCTGTTTTGATTGTAGAAGGTGACAGCTCAAGCGAACCTTGTAGAGATGAATAGTGATATACTCATTACCGGAATATCTAGGAACATCGTACATAGTCGTAAAAGCGAAGACATTACAAATGTGAAAGGAGAAATCAACGAATTGTGACAAAATTTACATTTGGTAGGACTCATCATTGGAAACACTGCTATCAAAATTCACCTGACAAGATTTGTAGAACGAACAGCATTACTCTTTGTAGTAATATAATGTATTAAATGATAATGCAAAGAGAATTAAGAATACGAACGTTGAACACACTAACGTTATATCAGGTAAGCAAAACACACACAAACATACACACAGACACACACACCACTTTTTACACACACACACACACGCACGCACATACGCATACATACATAAATCACTAAATTGATTCCTGCCTGGGCTTGAACTCAAATCGTTTTGCTTCGGATTTGAACCCACGGCCTCGTAGTTGTTAGTCCACCACAATACCGAGTGAGTTATCGAGGCACGTAATCATGCCACTGGTGAAGGTCCATAAAGTGATATATTATTTTTTTTCGGTTTTTGGCCAATAACTTTGGCTAATTTTGGTCAAATCGCAAAACAAATTTCAAACCCGATGAAGGAGTTTAAGTAAAACACTAGTTGTCAGCGCAATCGGACTGGACTTTTAGAAAGAGTAACATTTTTGTTTCTCCAAATTTATTTTGGCTAATTTGGGCCAAACAATACAATATATATCAAGGATTACCCTAGAAACATTTCTACCAAATTCTTAACCTATCACACCGGAAATGTAGGAAGAGTAGCACTTTGAAAATTGTGCTGAGCTGCAGTATTTCAACTTTAGCAGACCGCAGATATTGTTACGCATATATGCCATAAACATGCGCGTTTTAGATTTTTAAAATGATGCACAGGAGCCACAGGGGCCACGGGGCCAAAAAAGGAATACATGGTTTAAGCATGGAGAACCATTGGGGAGTTTACCACGGATGCTTATGATACTACAATACGTTCTTTGAATAAAATAGAGTTTGTTTATTTTCATTTAAAAGGTTCGCGGGGACATGCTTTATGGCTCGTTCATTGTCTGAGTAAGAGAGCGAAATCTTCCATGGCTTGTAATTGGTTGAAACACCCTCTAAACTCTGTGTATGACTGGCAAACTTTCGGTGCCTCGGATTCTCGACAGGGAACACGCACGATGTCCATCCCAAACATCCTGTCACCATTTCGCCAATCCGTTTCATGTCGCACTTTGTGCTCATTCGCCAAGTGCCTACCCTCGAGAGAGTTACTGCTATATATAAATTACAAATTTTCACTCTTTATTTAGCATTCACAACCATGCAGCAGCTGCAATAAGCTCTTTCACAGACAAAAATTCTGCCCATCTCCATTCCCTAATTTTTACAAGTTATTTTGTTATCATAGTGTCTTCCTTCTTCCTCCTTTGTCGTGAATGATTGATTGATTGCACCTGACCCTTGGTTTTCTGGCCTCTCAATCGGCCCTACAAATGGCCTCTCAAACGGCCCTCAATCGGTCCGCCATTGCTACACTACAACACTCTCGCTCTATTCCTAATGAGGGCCCCCTGTGTTGTATGTCCAGAGTCAATCTGATGCGTCCTTACTGTTTGGGATAGCTAGTTCAGCTTGTGTGTTCAGGCTCCCCTTTCCTCCAGTAGTGTGATAGTCTCCCGTTTGAATTATTTCAATATGAACCAACTCATCTGCCTTATTCTTCTGTCCATTTCTCAATTTCCGGAACTTCGTCCATTTGGCCCAAAATTCTTGTGCATATACTTGTCTGCGTACGCCCTTTTCTCCATATCCGGCCGTGTAACCTAACAACCCCTTTAGTTGTTGCCTGGGCACCCTCCTCTTCCCATTCCTGTGCTTCCCGATGGATCAGAATGGCTTCCCTCAAATCTCCCACCCCTCCACATTCTTCAGCTAGGTGCTCCAAGGCTTCCTCCTGTACTCTCCCACAACATAAAAACTGATATGCCATCGATCTTCCAAATTTTTCCTCTTATTTGATGTATCTATGTCCCTATCTCCAAGCGAGCTAGACACCTGAAACCCATCCACCCATAACACGATTTGACGATTTTTTAAACCCTCAGCACACGCTGTTTTCGATCCACAAACTATGAATCTAGCCATCCTTTATTGTTCCTCCTCCATTTCCTGCAACCAACGTATTTACTAGGGGGCTGGATTTATAGCCCCCTAGTAAATACCCGAATCGCTGCCGCTATCTTCCTTGTTTTACCCAACAAAATTTCATGGTGTCTGACAGCAACCCCTACTCGAATTTTGAGAAAAACTCCCAAATACCGGTACGAATCTGTTTCCGCCATTTTTACCACTACCTTTTCTGCATTTTTTTATCTCCCATTTGAACCCACTCCCACTCTCTACTAATTTATCCCTAACTCACTGATGTACAATGAGAATAGTAGCGCAGACAGGACACAACTTACAGCAATATCCAGTCCGACCCTAGATTACCAAGCGGCGCTTTTACCGTGACATTTGTTTACATATTTTTGAGTAGATCCAGAAATCTCCCTCATACCCCAACTCGGCTAGTATTGCCCAAAGTTACTCCTATCCACCCTGTCATATGCCTTTCTCACGTCCAAGATAACAAGAGCCACCTTCTTTTCCGATTTCTTGCGACAGCATGAACGCCGCATCTATCTCCCGCCCCTCCTTCCGAAAACCAAATTGTATCTCTACGAGGATTCCCGCGCCTCTACGCTTTTGGTCATCCTATTATAAATGACCTTTCGAAACACTTATCCCACATTCGACAGTATACTTATCCGTCTGTAATCATCCAGTCTCCTTTTCTCGCCTTCTTTATGCAATCATTGTATCCTCGCTTGCTTCAATACTTTTTGTGTAATTCCTGACCTCCGTGTCTTATCACACAAGAGCACTAGTGACTCCCGCATTCTGTTATCTCCCCTTTTCATAAATTAATTGGGGATCCCGTCTGCCCCTACTGCTTTTTCGTGCTGTAGACCCATGGCTAGTGCTTCCACTTCCTGTACCGTTACCTCCGGTTGCAGGACTCCAGTACCATGTTGCTCTCCCCCATGGCCCAATATTTTCCCTCCGAACAATCTCGCTGTAGCTCGTTTAACTTTCTCAAGTGGTCCGCGAGTGTGTGTTTGCTTTATTGCCATATGCTACGTTGTTATTTGCATCTATCAGCTCTGCTTTGTCTTTTCGCCCTATGTCCCTCTTCAGAGCACTCCAATCTTTCCAGAATGTGTTTATTTCTTCCGGTGTATTACCATCTTTTGCATAAAGTCTCTCGCCTCTCTCCAACAACGCCTCTTTTCCTCATGTACCATCTTTCGAGCTGCCTTGTAATGTTTTCTCTGATTCATCACCTCTCCTATGGCCTCGCCTCTTTTTCTGTTTACTTCCGCCTCCACCTAACAACCCTTCTAATCGCTATGGTCCGTCTGCAGCTCCCCGTTGTTATATTTACTGCCCTCCCCTTCCTTCACACCTTCATTTTGACCTTCCCAATCCAGTCGTTCCCACTCTGTTCACCTTCTCATTCCACTCCCCACCATTCTGTCAATCTGCTCTTCCGATTCAATGACGCTCCTGCCCTCTTCTCATGTTTACCCTTCTCTGTTGCACCAAACTCCTTACTATTACAAGACTTCCCCACCCTGACCCCCTGACTTTCTATCCCTCAAACTACCCCTTTCCCCGCCCTTTATTTACTCCTGCCTTTACCCCAAAACATACTTCCCCCACTGCCCTTCTGCGAAAAACCGAACCCTTGCGATTCCGCCCTCTGCAATCCTCTTCCCAAAAATCCCGAATCCCCGTCTCTTATTTTCGAGCTTACCCCATCCATCTCCCAGAGTGCTCAGCCCAAAGCTTCTCCTCCCAGTGCTCTGGTATCCTTCTTCTACCAGCCCTTTCCAACTCGTCTCTTTTTCCTTCCATCCTCCCCTTTGTTTGGTCTAAAAATTGCTGCTGCCCTGGAGGCAACAACATCTCGATAGCTTGCGAGCCAAACATGTTTTCCTCCCTAACGCTCCCCCATCTGCCCCGTCCTTCTCCTCAGTTGTTATGTCAGCCGCCTGACCTCCTGTAGCTTTTCCACCTTATCCTGCTCTTGCACCAATAATGTTCTTAATGCACCTAACACCCTTTATCCCTACCTGCTCCTTAGCACTTTCCACTCCCACTTCCCGCATCCTGCCCCTTCACACTGCACGCACCCGTTCCTCAAACTCCCCCACCCTTCACCATTTTCTCCAGCCCTCCTTTTTGCGCCTGAGTATCCCATGTTGTCGAATTTCTCTATTTCATTCGTAGCAACTCACTATAAAACCTACGAAACCTCCCAAATATTTACACGTAGGGATAGGACGCTACTTTTAATGCATAAAGCTGGAAACTATCAATTCAGGGCGAAAGAGACAAAAATACCTGACATCGAACTGTATTTCTCAACCACCACGAAATTTGGTTTGTGTGGACTATTAATAGGGAAAATATCCGTTACATACTCAAATTACACCAGACCTATTTATTGTGGAAGACCCAATTACCGCCCAATGACAGACAGAAAGAACAAACAAAAACGAAGTTTCCCTTTTATGCAAATTTAATATGAAACTAGTGTTTGAATACCCTTAAAATTAGGTTTTCTTAGTCTATATACCCTTAGCTAATTCATAAGTAAGAATGCTTCTGTATTCGAGTCCTGGTACGTTACATTTCTAGAAACAATTTTCTCCGTGAGAAGTCGTACTTATTGTTCAGAAAGTATATGTATGTCATGTTTTCTCTTTTTGACTCCCCTCCACCCAATTCCTTTTTCTTATCGTATTTATAAGGTATTAGTTACATCTTTATTATATAGTGTTGTTAATGTTGGACCTTTTGGCACTTTAAGTGCCCGCGCTTGGCGTTATTTATATTCTATGTATTGCTCAATTGAGAGAAGAAGCAGCAAAAAATAACACAGAAACGTTCCTACTTTTATTCGAATTAGTTAATCGTATTTTGCCTGTTTCTGAGCTTGAGATGCGGTTAAGTTATTATTACACTATATCTGGATGGAAGCAACACGCTTAAGATTCTTTAGTTTTTAACATGAACAATTAATGTAACTTGATTTACTTCTATAATGTAAAATTATGTAAATCCGGACCTGCCAGGAAATAAATTTACAAGAAGTTTGTCTCTGTTATTGCATTTGGGGATAGGAATATATAAAACTTGAAACCCTGCATATTATAATCATATGAACACTGTATTAAGCATGTTTGGTACACTCTGGTCGCTTATCCGGATGAAAGGGAAGGGGAAATGTCAACACTTCGAGTGCGATGCCATTGCATTCTATGTTATCATATTTTCTTACAACTCAAACCACTGCTTCTATGGGAGGCAGAACTATAAATAACCAGGAAACGGAGGCAGCCAAGAAAAAATTTGTGCGGGGCTTGAACTCACGAACTCGCGATTATCAGCTCAACACCTTACAACTTGAGTTAAAGCAGAGAAACATTCCTCTGCTATAGCGGGGAAGAAGGTTGTTAGCTATATGATATGTTTAACGACGCGACCCACCCTTTGCAGGTTATATTGTGTAAGCACCTGTCAACAATCAGTGACTAGGAAACAATATTAACAGTTAAAATCCCGGTTAGTTAAAACCGTTTATATTCTAAATTCATAAAATAAGCAGTGTTTAGAAATGCTGATACAGGTTGGTTTCTTTTAAAAATGGTATGTCTTCCTCATCAAAGAGCATCAACATTAGAATCGCCCAAGAACATTACCGGTTTTGGAACCTGGTTTAATAAATCGTTTATTTCGTTTGGTTGCGGTTTGAGAGAAGCATCTATTGCAAATAGTAAACGTTTTTGCTATTGTCTGACCTGAAGGGTTGTATTTATTGGAATTGTACTTAGGGGAATATCTGTTCGTATAAATGTAGATACTCCACCTACAGCTCGGTCATTGGCAAATACGCTATTTTAGCTAACGTAGCCTCTCAGATTGGGTGGGTTGTTTTCTATACCGTAAATTTCTTGGATACAGAAAACGACTGGACTATGGGCATGTATTAAAGTTAGCACTTCAATGTAGTTAGTCCAAAAACCTCTGATGTTCCACTGAATTATAGCCATGTTATTTGCTATTAGCCCATGGCCGATGTTTTTGTTGCACAGGAAGTGAAGTGGGGGATACCGTTCTTTGGTCTGATGTGTTCAGCTGTACTGGTCGCAATGGCGGCAGTGGCGACTGTCTCTCCTTAGGCTCCTCCAACTCCATCAACGGGTGGAATCTGTTGGTGGCCTGCTGCACACGTACGTTCTCTGGTAAGACCGGCCTTGTTCTTTAGTTTTGACCTAGTCTGTTTGTCTGGTTTGATTGATTAATTGATTGATTGGTTTAACGACACCAGCAACCCGCTACGGTCATATTGTGTCGGTTCTGTTGCTATAGAATGTACATGTATAGTCGCCAAAAAGTGGTAGTCATATTTTAAAATCGGCGGCCCACACACTCCCCTCTTTTCAATTAAACACCTTGAATAACTCATTTTAAATGAAGAAATAGACGTAACTTAACATTTAATGCCAAGAGAGATGGGGGGCAGAGTTGCTAACAATGCTAAACCAATCCATGCTACCAAATATCAAGCCACAGGGCAGCAAGGCACAGGTCGCCTGATTTGCTAATAAATTTGATAAAGTAAGATTTGATTGGTTTCATATAGTAGTTTTAAGCATGAAATTCCACCACTGCATAAAGATAATATTTTTCAAGAGAGGCCAATATAGCCGACATTCTTAAAAAAAATGAAGAGAATCTTATCAAAATTGTGGGAGAAGTATTTTGAAAACTGGCAGTCAAAAAATTTTAAATGCTCCCATTTGGCTAATTTCAGCGGATCGCCAAAAAGTGTCATTTCAAGAGAGAACAATCAAAAGAACGTTCGTACAAGATGGAAAACAATGCAATCAAAATGACGGGAGAAAAAGCATTTTAAAAATTCGCCACCTTTAAAATAAAAAATGCCCCCCCCCCATTTACCCAATTTTTGGAGCTCACCAAAAAAAGAGTAATTTTTCAAGACAGGGGCACCTAGAGAAAATTCGTACAAAATTTGAAGAACATGCAACTAAAAATGTGTGCGAAGAAGCATTTAGAAAATTGGCAACCAAAAAATTTAAATGCCACTGCAATATACAATTTTTGGGGGGATCGCCAAAAAAAAAAAAAAATTCAAGAGAGGTCTAACTAGAGAACATTTGTGCAAAATTTGAAAGGGATCCAATCAACATTGTTGAAGAAGTATTTGGAAAATTGGCTGCCAATAAATTCAAAATGCCTCTATTTGGCTAATTTTTGGCGGATCACCAAAACAATAATAATAATGCTGGGTTTTTATATAGCGACTTTTCAGTTGAGGCAACTGCTCAAACCGCTTTACATCAAGTTTCGAACATACATTACAGTCACATTTATTTTAACCCAAGATTACTATTAATTCGACGTGCTCATGCAGTGTTTCTTATAGTCCCTATCTGATGCAGCCAAGTTGGCGCTTTACAATATTCCTAAGTAGAAAGGCAGAAATCTATATAAGCACATCGATATCCCTAGGGGTGTAACTAATGTTGCGATTCCTAGCCATGAGCGGGACTCCAACCCACGACCTGCAGCACCACAACGTTTGGCTGTGACAGCGGCTTTATTCACTGGGCCACACCGTCCCTAAGAGAAAATTCTTTTCACGAAAGACCATTCGTATAAATTTTAAAGAAAATCTGATCAAATTTGTGGAGAAGAAGCATTTTAAAAATTGACAAATCAAAAATTTTAAATGCCCTTCATTTGGCGGATCGACAAAACAAGTAATTTGTTAAGAGAAGCCTACATAGAGAACATTCATACAAAATGTGAAAGAAATCCAATCAAAATTGTTGAAGAAGAATTTTGAAAATTGGTTACCAATAAATTAAAATATAGGCATCAGAGAAGGAAAGCCCTCAGCCATGGAGAACATACAAACAAATGCATCAAGTATTTAGAGCACCTGAAATAGGATAAAAGCGCTTTAAGATGAAAAAAGCCAAAAACATTTACTATGAGACACCGTCCTTTTCAAAGTCCAACTGAGCCACTGTGCATGGGCGGATATGGCTAATGCACTATTTGTGCTATTAACAAAAGTAGGTATTTGGAGATTAACGAGTTGATAGTTGCCTTTAGAAAGCAGTCCTCATAGTTGACCAGAAATATAGATAATAAATACAGCTTTGAAAGAAGAACACACAAGTTTTCATTCAGTTACTTCATAAGCATCAAGGAGTGTTCATAACGACCTTTCTTGGGTATATAGAAATTCAACAAAGGCCTTTCTGAGTTGCAAGGAGTGGTAATAAGGGCCTTTCCGGAGTATCAAGGTGTGTTCACAAGCGAAATGTAAACCAACTTGATAATGGTAGAAATAAAAAAGATTTCAAAGCCAAGCTGAGCCACTGTCCTTGGGCGAATATGGCTCACATACAATTTCGATCTTTATTAGTCCATATAGCTATAACTCAAATATCTTAGCAAATGCAAAAGAATTGTAGGCTAGAGTGTTCGCAAGTCCAATCTTAACGGACCGACGGGCGGCTCGACAGACGGACGGACACGGCCATAGAAATAGCCCTTTGCCATTTTTGTGGCGGAGGGCTAAAATGCCCCTTATTTTGCCAATTTTTGGCGAACCGCGAAAAAGGTAATAAGCCACACAGATGCAAAGTCCTCAACCAAGGGGAAGATACTCGAAAAAAGAAACAGTAAAACTAGAGGGGACCAATCAGTGCAATGAAACCTGCATGAAGTACTTAGAGCACCTGAAACAGGATGACAGCGCTTTTAGATGAAAAAAAAAAAGCAAAAGCATTTACCATGAGACATTGTCCTTTTCAAAGTCCAGCTGAGCCATTGTCCTTGGGCGAATATGGCTCATATACAATGCCTATCTTTATTAGTCCATATACTAGCTATATCTCAAATATCTTAGCAATTTCGGAAGAATTGTAGGCTAGAGAGTGTTCGCTAGCCAAATGTTAACGACACTTGATAATGGTACAAATAAAAAGTCAGCTGAGCCACTGTCCTTGGGCGAATATGGCTCATATACAACATCGATCTTTATTAGTCCATACACTAGCTATATCTCAAATATCTTAGCATTTGCGAAAGAATTGTAGGCTAGAGAGTGTTCACAAGCCAATTGTTAACGGACGGATGGACGGGCACGGTCATAGCAATAGACCGTGGCCATTTGGCCGAGGGCTGAAAATCAGAAGCTTACCTAGAGAACAATCGTACAAAATTTGAAAGGAATCCGACCATAACTGAAGGAGAAACATTTCAAGTGAAAGCCTAAATACATAGAGGTGAGGATACCAATACCCTGATGTGATAAGACCAGCCCGACGAAGTCGGCTGGCCTATAAAGGCAATGAAAGTGCTCAAAATTTTGACAGTCATCATTGGGACCGCATATCTAGTGAAATAGACAAAACACAATGCAGAAACATTGAAAACAGGAAAAAAATCACAAAAAACTTCGATAGTCGAATTTCCCCCCGACTTTTTACAAAAATTTTCCCCGACATTTCCTAACCCATCACGTTATTCCTAACTCCACCCCTCCCCCCCCCCCCCACCCAGCTCGTTTTTTTCTGACCTTTTCCTGGCCGTGGCAACTCTGCGTGCACATACCCAACATGATACGGAAACCGATTATAAGCGTGAGAGTAACAATGGGCCATGAACGGATGGAAAGACCGACAGATAAACCTGTAGTTCCCCCTCCGTTGGTACCGCCCTGGTTGGGGAAAATAAATATAAGCAAACAATACTGTTTCATTATATGTTTATTTTACACTGTACAAAATGGCTTACAATGTGAAAATTGTTACGTAATTATTTGTGAGTAGCAGAACGGCATTTTTACTTTTATTCTACACATAAATAATGAGGTAATTTGCGTTCTTTTTATCCAGGGGAGCATCTTAGCCACTCTTTCACGGCAAAAAAACATTGTCTTTTTCTGAGTGTAAAAGTACCGGTGGCAAACAATGTTTTAACATAAAACAATACCTGATATACCATGCTTTAACGGCAAATAATAATAATAATAAAAATAATAATAATAATAATAATAATAATAATAATAATAATAATAATAATAATAATAATAATAATAATAATAATAATGCAAAAAATGTGCACCAGCTTTTTACAGCACAGCCCACAAACCCAAGCAGGTTTTAAAATTTCAAACAGTCGACAGATCAGTTTGGTAGCCCATTTACTGCAGAATGTTGCACATGTATCGGATTCATACGATTATCCAGAATACTTTAAATGTCAAGGACAACGACATTGTGCGCCCGACCCGCCCATGCCTTATGCAAGTAACAAACGTCATTTGTACTAATTTCGCTGTGGAAATTCTGGTTTCCTGAACCCCATCCAGTGTTTTACTTATGCCTCTGTTGTGGTTTTTAATGCACAGCAGCCAGGTACCACAGCACACATCTCAATGCAAATGTTTGTCACATAACCATACGAACAAGTTTCCAAATTTGAAACTCGGGTTAGACCACGGTTTATCAGTCACCACTTCGGCTACAATGCCGATGGTCAAGAGGCACCTATGAAATACAAGAATCGTTTTCTAATTCGAAACAAGTCTTCATTGCTATTGTTATGAACTATTAAGTCACCACTGAAATCAGAAATTTGGGACACCTTTACTACGTAACTAAGTACAGCACCTTCTCAGCTAATCCCAACACTCCGGCATGTGCTGCACCTGCTAACAGTGAATACAAATGCCATATGCTTGCCATATACATATATATGGATATTGGCGGGGCAATGACAACTGAATCCACCTCGTACCGTTCCAGCGGGCGTAAGCTGGGACTGGCACATCGATGGCTGGCCGAACGAGACCTAGCCGTGAATGAAACGCTTAGAATAAATTCCTTTTTCTGTGCTCTGGTTCAGAAATTAAGCTGTACTTGCTAACTATAGAATTGGGCGACTAAAAAAAATTGTAATAACAAGCTCAAACTCAACGAAATGGAAAACGAACTGTTTGTCTAAGAAATGCTTGGGAAATTCTACTCAACAATTTCATTCAGGGAAAAATTAACAGATTATGCAATTTTTACCGGTATCCTTATTATTATCATTTATTTATTTGTCATATAATTTTTGGTTTCTTCTTAAATGAAAATACGGCATCCACCATCACCACTGTGTTGCAACAGGTAACCAACATGTTTTGGACACAACCAATAACAAACAGCTGTATATAATAAATCGCCAAAAAAGAAGAAAAAATCAAATAAATAATAAAAAAAAAATAAACACATAATAATAATAATAATTAGGTCACCAACAGTATACACCGCACGGCGTCTCGCACTGGATGCATACACACTTCTGCGAAACTGTTGATCATTTGGAAGTCACTCATGAGCTCTTACGAGTATTTTTAACATTTCTTCGCGAACTTTAAAGGAGCAAGATAAAACTAATCCGAACCAAATCTTACCACGAAATCTCACTGTTTTAATCGTCGATTAAATAATAAAACTATTATATTCATTTATTTTCCAAACAACCTTATTTCATGTTGGCCTTGGTTCTTTATATTATACGCCTCAAACTTTCGCTTGTGAGAAACCCTAAATTCAGGAGAATGAAATGCAACCAACACTGGCCGATGCACCTAAACATCATTGTACATCGCTATGTAAACCTCATTTTTCCTGTCTTTTTTTTTTTTTTTTTGCACAAGACCTAGGCTTTCTCATGTCATTCAGAGAATGGCAACATGTAAGTACTGTAAATAATGCTGTTACCTCGACCGCCCCCCCCCCCCCCACGCCCTGCTCAAAATAAACAACATAACAAGTCTCTGCAAAGTCATTAACATGCTCTGTGCCCGCCAGAAACTCATCTCTGTTCCTTACCGCATGTTTTACAAAATTTGTGTATCTTTCGCACCGGCTACTAGTTCGCTGGCAGACAGCTGGTGCCTACCTATTTCTTGTACCTTCTTCTTGCGTATTCTGGAGTTACGAATGACATTGAAGTTGGCAGTTATTGCACTTGGATAAAAAACAGGGCTACAATGTGAAGGTCATTTCAAGGACTCCCCGCCTTTCAGTTATAAAGAAACACCTATAGGGTCGTCAGAATTGAACTGACCCGCAGAACAAACCCACGCTGTTGAACTGCTTCGGTCCCTTTAGTTTTTTTTGGCCGATGATGCACATAAGCGCACACACAGAGAGCCCATATGCTGAACAGTTTCCCCACGTGTAAAGACCTGACTAAACCACAGCTTACATGCATGTAAATTTCTACATTTCCCTTAAATATTCTTTTTTTTCCCGTTATTTCCGCTCACGTCGTTGTTCATTCAACAGTCATTTAATTGTGAGCTTTTCGTCACATTAATATAAAGCAGCATAAGAACAGCTTAGAAACCCATACCTGCCCCGCCCAAACAATCATGTGAACAATAATAATAATAATAATTTAAGTACACTTGGTGGAGGGTTAACCTTAAGCTCAAACCAGAAATGAGGTAATGTTTCTTTCTAAACCTGATCTGTGAAGTATAATACTAATTTCCCCGCTGCTTGGCTTGCTATAAGCTTCAAGACGGAATCCTTATACAGTTCATAAACATGTCGATAGCGATATGACGGGAAAAAGCGGAAAACAACAACAAACGCAACACCGTCGGGGATTCCAAAATAGACGCACCTTCTGGTTAATCGCGACACCGGTATTGTCCCTGAAATAAAACGCTCAACAGTTCCTTTTTTTGCTGAATACCGACAAAATTATATTATAATATTGTTATCCTTAACGGAACGAAGTATAACAGTTTAAATTCTTTCGTTTAATTTTCGAACTTTTGATACGTGTGAGAGGCATATCAATCCTCAAGAGTGTGCTATTGACCTTTTTATGCTTTGTTTACATTTTACTTTTATTGCTAATCAGGACCATTAACTCAGCAACTAGTAAACCGATAGCCATGAAACGTCCTATTTCTTAGGCTTCGTGGGTATCCGCAGTGACCGAATGTTTTGGCCGGATGCTTGCGCGTATGGATGATGGGGACCGGGGGGCAAAATGGAGAACCTATCACAAAACACAAACAAGTTCCACATTTCATAATGCAGCTTCACCGCAATTTTCATAATCTACCGTATTTAAACTTTAAAAGCAGCGCTCTCCAAAGGACAAGCAACTATCGCTTTAACCAACTTTTTTGCAACCTGGTGACCGTTTTCAAGGTACCCTCGAAAGCCTCAATTTAGGCAATTTTCACAGGGCTGTGTTTTTGACAATTTTTGATCGACCAAACTGAAACCTTGCCGTTGCACACCTATATTCCCTCGTTATTAGCTACATGAATTATAAAAAGCTGTAACTACTTTAGTTAATAGAGAAGTGGCTCCACAAGGTACTTACCATGAAATGGGACAGACGGACAAGCTCAAACCAATAAACCCCCGTTTCACGTTGGATAATTACGTTAGTTTGTTGCCACTCCCGAAACAATGGCAATTTCTCTTCACAACTGACCGCGCTCCTAACAATGTCAATGTTTTCAGGCTTCTTCAATGGGGCCGTGGTCAACCGAGCATGGCGCCGCCAGTCAGGTGGCGCTCTATTTATGGTGCGGCTCAGCCAGTCAGGTGGCGCTCTACTTATGGTGCGGCTCAGCCAGTCAGGTGGCTCTGTATTTATGGTGTGGCTCAGTCAGTCAGGTGGCGCTCTATTTAAGCATTGAGGCTCAGTCAGGTGGTGCTCTATTTATGGTGAAAGTGGAGTGAGCCAAAAACTGGCGATTTTTTCACCAAATCCGAATATTGTATAGTTATTTTTCAAAATTAACAACATTAGTTAAAGGGCATACAAAATGTATGTGATAAAACATCCTCAGCACTCATTTGAGCCCGCACAAAAATGAAGTCCAGAGTCGGCTTGATGTTTAGTGTAACAATTTACCCATTTTGACAAAAAAAAAAAGCTTTCCCGAACTATTCACAACTACATAACAAGGAACTAGTTTTGCCTACCAAACAGATGCTACAATTTTTGTTGATTTTTTTTTCCATCTTACTTAAAATAGAGTTATTTTGTCTACACCTCTTCCATAAAAATCATTGCTGGACCAAATCCGCAAGAATGGGATGGGTGGCAAAGTCTTGAAGCATTACACACTCGGGGAAAGCCGCTGCCCGCACCGACATTCATTACTTGTGAAGAAAAGAACTGACGAAGGGAATGAAGTTATGTACAAGGATGGGTCGAGAAAAACTGCTGGGGTCCCGGGGACAGATAACCGGAAACCCCCCTGTCCCCAGGACAATTTTCAGTACAGGTCCTTGGCATATGCAGTGGTTTGCGTCCATACACGCTACGCTTACTCGTGCAAAAAATAGATCTTTTTCAATCTGAAATTTTGCGCAAAAATTTCGGAAAAAAAAACTAAAGCTTCAAACAAACTAATGTGACACTATACATGTCCTTATTAAATCGAGTGCCAAATTTTCTCCCACAATACGGTTACACATTAAAAATACCTGCATTACATGAGTTTTACCCGTCAAGTGTTTTATAATTTGACCAAAGTAACGTCTACACTTGGACACAATACTATGCTTGGTACCCTTCGAGACCAGCACTTTCTCGGCACGCTCAAGGCATACCCGCTCGGCACGAATTACACAGTCTTTTCACAAGAGCAAAATACATTGCATCCTCCTTGCAGCTTCTTTGCAAAACACCGCGCGGTCTGGAACTGCCAACTATACTGGTGACCACTGGCTTACTCTGCCAACTATACTGGTGACCACTGGCTTACTCTGCCAACTATACTGGTGACAATTGGCTTACTCTGGCAACTAAACTGTTGCCCAGGGGCTCATTCTGCAATAATATATCAGGGAAGTGTCAAACTTCTCTCAATGAAAAATCAACGCCTTCCATTGAGTAACGCTATAAGATAGAGTTAGTGTCCGCAACATTTCAAGTGAGTCAACCTTGGAGAAAATAAGACGTGTTGATGCCACCTTGACGCAACAAAAGATCACTTTCTAAGGGCATAACTTCACCACTAAATAAATATCTAAACAATGCAGTATGTAACATTACAATTTTATCACCATCATTCCCATGATCAAATAACATGTTTCGATTAATGACCCGTTATCTTCACAGATAAGTGTGTGAAACCGAATAACTAGAACACCACTACATGATTTGTAATAAAACGAACCTTGTGTCCTCCTCATAAAATCACGAAACCACAATCCCTCAATAGGAAAGCTTCTTGATTTATAAACAGTGATTAAACAAAGCGACACTTTGATTTTCACTGCATGATTTCCTTCCGTTCCAGGTGACTGTTCACCAACTTTTCATTAATTAATGCCAAATTCCAATTGCAGGTACAGTAAAATATCACGGGAACACCTCTTATGACGGAACAAACTCTCAAAGCGGAACAAACATTTTGGTCCCAGCCCACCTAAATATTTTAACCTTTAGTCTTTGAAGATCATTTCTACGTAAGATATACCTCTGTCCGTCACAAGGGCATCCCTTCTCGACCTTTTACTCTAGTTGCAATACTCATTAAATTTATCTCGAAAGAACAAATAACACAGCAGCCACATCAACCGTATTATTTTGTTTCCTTAGGTTTTTAAAATGTCACAATTTATACTGAATATTCTAAGTTTGAGGTATGTCAATTTCTCAACGTTACGTAACTAAGAATAAAATATCTAAAAGCAATTTGATTTTTGTTACACAAATTTGAACTCCCAGAGACAATTGGCCTACATGTAAATATTATTATAATGAAGTTAAATATATGATACATAAATCATACCCGCTCAAAAGAACATGGTTAATATTTACACAGGAAGGGTTCACGTTCTACCCGCTCACTCTGCACACTCCAGCCTTGCGGACAAAACGGGACGCCAGGTCCCAATTAGAACACCAAGAGCAAATTTCTCAACCCAAGCCTACACGCGGTTTTCCATTGTTAAGCTTTACGCAAACCAGGTCTAAACCTGGGCTGAGAAAGTCATACCCCAAAAGTACAGCATGCATGTAACGCTGGGGTGCAGGGGGCGCGGACAGAAAACACACAACGCTTCCACCCACAAATACGTGATGGGGCCCAACACACTGGAATACGACGGGGGTCATTCTTAATAAATCCAAGCACCAGCAGATATCAGTTATTCAGTGATATACCTCCGGCGTGCTAAAGGCAACAGATCTGCGAGCTCGATGCTGCGATGGAATTAAAAATGACAAATGTTGGTTCTCTTCAGTCTCACTGTCTAACAGAAGGAAAAAGTTAAAGTTGGGAATTTCCAATCAACACCTCGAGGCTATGGCGAACATTTTCGGAATCAGTTCATTCTTAAGCCACCCTGTCTAGATTTTGAGTTCAGACTTGTTGCCAATGCGGTACGAATTAGTCGCCTGACAGACACTACAAATGCAGCAGCAAGTAAATGGGGAACCGGGATGCTCTCAAATGTTTAGCCGAAACGAAAGCTGAACTTATAGGGAGTACATAGAACTGTAACCACTTCAGAAATGTTGCTGTAGATGTAACGTACCAAGAATGACCATCCGATCCTATTCCAATAAACTTCTTAATAAAATACAATCAAAATGTCAACAATAAGACTTTAACAACAGTTTGTAAAATTTCGCAGTGCTTATACGAGTAATGTACAAACAGAACTACCTGTCCACTGTTTGTGGGGTTCATACACTTCAACGCCAGCGTAATCCGCAACTATCATTTACCTCCGACACTGAAGTGTCGGCAATGACACGTCCTATTTCAAGCAAGAGTTTCACAACAAACCGAACCGCAACTGAATCGTCACAGCGTATTATGTTTAAACTGGCACGAACATAGGATATATGGGAGAGAAGCAGAATAAAAGGAAATCAAAACATATTGAAGACAACATGCCATATATATAAGGTGCTCAACACATAATAATTATAGCAGTCGATCCACGAACTTCCTGTTACTGTGCCGATGAAAGTGTTGAAGCCTTTTTATTATATTTTCTTTCTGACACCACACCTACACCTCACCGTAAGCCTGGACTAAACTTTCCGTTACCATAATTTTCCAGTCTTGCTGGTTCGGCCAAAACACGCAGGTAACGAGTCGGGTACGGTGTGATGTGTGTGGAAATCAGCCGGCAGCTACTTCGCTTGAGATGTAGTTTCTTGCTTCAAACTCTTCTATTTAAAATGTGATCTATATGTTCCGAATAACTGCACAAACAGGAAATCGACATAGGAATAGTAGATTATGAGGTCAGTACGTTTAGTTGTTGGTGTGTATGGGTGCGTCCTCGTCAGGACTTGAAGGGGGGTGACAGTTCAATGCAACAAGTTAGATGTGTATAATGGTTGCGGTATGTCGCACCGCGCCATTGGCAACGAAGAAAGATGGGCGTCGCAAGCCTCATCACTCACCCCCACTGTCCACTAGCTACGAGATGCTAGATTCCTTGGGAGGAGTCTCATCTCCGCTAGAACTCACTGTAACTATATGCACTGCCGGTAACTGTGATTCGCCGCCGTTGCCAGGCAACAAGTGTGCCATATCATCCTGTACTGGTGTGCGAATGTACACCGCCACAGTCTCTGAGACGGGATCCCAATGAGCAAGTTGACCGATGCGCTCGAAGACACAGCCGGCAGAGAGGCGGGCTTCCGGATCGTGATCCCAGCACTCTTCAATCGTGTTGCAGAATGATGCCAACCCCTTTGGAAACCAAGAGAAAAATTACACTTATCATTTTGAACATCATCTTATTTTAAAACTAATCTCATGAAAACTTCTGAAGTATTTTCAACAGTCTTTGGTGAACTTGTCAATCAGTAATCTCAGACCCTACCTACTAGGCCCACTCAAGGTAAATCTGATCTTTTACAACTAACTTAATCACTCGCGAAAGTACACTTGACATAGAAGACCACGGCCGTATTGCCGAATGTTTGTGCACGTGAATCACACCACCTTTCAACGTGCTACTACTCACGATAGCACATCTTACTTTTTTTTATTGAAAACCGACGCTTTTTGTTGGATCGCTTTTAAAGTTGATGTTGTGCCCGTTACTACTAGCTATTAATCAATTTGATTCTTCTAGCGATCTGATAAAAATTTGCAGAATCGCGGAACTTTTTCACGTCTGGATTATAATGGTTTTTGGCAGCCATCTGCTTTAAGACACAAAAAGAGCCCAAAGAAAATGCTGTGTTGTGATATGTCCAGCCAGCCAGCCGCGAATATTTGTACACTTGTTAACAAAGGTTCCACCTACCCTTTCCTTCCCCCCTGCCGCTCATCAAACCCCACTCGTTCACCTCGGAACGGCTGTGCATTGCCTTCCCACTCCCCCCCCCCCCCACCTCCCTTCTCCAAAATTCATAGATGAGGGTGAGTCGCGAGTTTGCAATCGCATTTTGGCGTCATATGGCGTCACGCGTTGCCCAACTACAACAGCAAGCAGCAGTCCCAACCCAAGGCATAACCCAACGAAGTCTGAAGACGATGCGACTTATCGTTCGAGAGATGTCACGTTAACAAAGTTATTTGTCGACACCACGTTTTGGCGTCCTATGACATCATGCGTTGCGCTATATACACCAACGGGGACAATTGAGTGAACCCCTTTTCAGCATTATACTGAAGCTATTAGGTTTAGACGGTCATCAAGATCTGTTGATGATTAAGAATGTCAAAGATGACAATACCGGATGCCTAAGCCAGTGCTCCTTCATTGAGGGGCGTGCCTTCTTCTGAACAACAGCCTCTTGCATGTCTTCAAGCGAAGGGTAACTGCCTACTTCTTCTTCAAATGGCAGACGATACTCGTCGACGGGACCTGAAACAACCAGAGCAGCTTTATGGATGAAGAAATTCACGCCTGTTTTTAAAGCCTTTTGGTGAACCACTTTAGAATACCAATATGCAATCGAAGGTGGATCGTCTTTTCTATTTTTGGAAGGGACGGAGTTTTCGTACACAACTTTTCTGCAGTACGTAGCTCGTTACCGGGAAAAATGATGTTATTGGTGAAGCACTGTGACGCTTTTCTCTCAAAGGCGTAGAAAACCACAGTGACTGATAGCTTTTAACCGAGCAGCGTCACCTTCTCACACAGTAACGTCATAACTCTCCGTTACTCGTGAAACTATGTTTGTATTGTATATTTTTTCGTAAAGTAGACTGCGGAGGAGAAATTGCTTAACATGGGAATAAAAGGACATTTTCTCGCAAAAAAAAGCATTGCGAAGAAAAAACCGTTGTTGAAATCCGGTGAATTGAATGAGGAACGAGTAGGTCAAATGATTTTATTCTTTGTCCTATTTTACAGGGGGTGGTGGTGGTGGGGATGGTAGGGGGTTGGGACAACTCGACCCTTTGCCAACTCGGCCCTTCGCCAAATTGGCCCTTTTGGGACAACTCGGCCCCTAATCCTTGGGACGACTCGGGCCCTAACTGTAAACTCGGACCCTAATTTTAAGTGTTTCTCAAATGAAGCCAGTCGTCCGTTAAACAAAGAGTATACCTAAAATTTACATTTGATGACATTTGAATTTTTAGTTCAAACGCGTACCCACTCTTCTTAATGTGAAAATTAATTGCAACTTCGGGATTTCTAATATCTGAATCATTACAGGGAAATAAAAGGCTTTTTAAAATTTCAATTAAAATGAAATACATATTATTACCACACGAATAATTAATTACAGTTTTGATATTGGTTATTTCTGAATCATTATAGGGACATAAAAGGCTTTTGAAATTTCTTTTACTGTGCCATGCACATTCTCATAAAAAGAATACTTAATTGCAATTTGCAAAAGAGAGTTCGATTTCTGCTGCGATGGTTGTCAACTGAATGTCATCCTTCATCATGGGCAATACTAAATCGGCAACGCAGCGTCTTACTGAATGCCCATTTAGCAAACAAACAATTCAATACCATCGAATTGTACCACAGATGAATCGATTCCTGTACTAACTGCAGGTTTGCAAAATTCTATAAAGAACTTTTTACACACCACAATGTGCAGAAAGTAAAAAAAAAAATACTTTATGAATTTTTTAACACACCACAATGTGATTGAAGTCCTATTGGACGATATACCTTTATTTGTAAAACGGTGATAATTAGTGATTGTCAGACGAAAGAGATGAGTGAAAAGAATTTATTTATTTTTAGAAGTGGAATAAGTAGGGGCCGAGTTGGAAATTAGGGGCCGAGGTGTCCAAAAAAAAGGGCCGAGTCGTCTTTCAGGTGGGGCCGAGTTGGTAGGGGCCCGAGTTCGCAAAGGGCCGAGTTTTCCCAAGACCGATGGGAGCAGTAGTATATGATTTCAAATAAACGTTTTCTAGGCGTTTTTTTTAAACAAAATTTTAAAAAATACAGAGTCACATCTTGAATTTTTTTCAGAAACGGAAATTCAAGGCACAGGTTCGCGTTGGCGGGTTTTTGTCCCTTTTTTAAGTATTTCTTACGAAATGACTCACTTTTTCGGAACCCGCCGAGTTTTCTGGACCCAACTGGGTCACACTTTCCTTTTTTGACTCACTTCCTGAGAACCCAGCGCGAACCCTGAGTACCCAAGCTGTATGAAACAAGAAACTAAACTACTCTGAAAGTGCACTAACTGAATTTAGGTGTTTTTCAATTTAGCTGATGAAAACCTAAGAAACTTACACAAGAAAATTTCAACATACGTTCAGACAAACAATTTGTTCTCATTCTATTTAAAATGGTTTTGCAATTGAAGGGGTCCATGCATAAACTTGATAACTCCACTTATCAGGAAAATGCACTATTACCACCACGGTATTTCATGGCCTCTGCTCTATCACATATGTAAATCTTACACCTCAAAACCGATTAGAAGGGCATTTTTTTAGGAAAATGCGGTGGGAAAAACCTATGTTTGTTACTAAAATTTCAAACTTTAAAAGCGTTTTTCTCCACTGCTGATAACTGCAGTTATCAGGTTTATGCATGGACCCCTTCAATTATTCTTACCATCCTGTGCCGAACAGCGAGATGCAAGCTCCCACAACACAAGCCCACATGCGTACATGTCTATTCGCAGAAACGCATCGCGGTTGAAATTTATTGCGCCTTCTAAAACCTCTGGCGCCATGTACCTCCGTGTTCCAACCTGAAGACAAAGAAACCTTACTACAGCGTTGAAACGTCGTAAAATTTTCTGGTCGCCCTCTGGGCGACCAACTTTAAAAAGTTAATCGCCCGGCACAAAAGTTAGTCGCGCGGCACATAAGTTAGTCGCCCGGCGCATTTTTTTTTGCAAAATTTGTCTAGCCCGCCTCACATGAAAAACAACAAAATGGTGTTTAAAACAATCAACAGTATTTACCTGAAAATACTCAGAAAAAAAGTTGGTCGCCACGGGCGACCGCGAAATCACAACCCTGTTACTAATGTTAATTGACCCAAAGAAAACTTGGTACTGTCAATCTTTCTCTGTGTTCTAAACCACTATCACTTAAAAAGTTCATGGAACCAGTTTGCATTTTATCAGTGAGTTTATCGGCCGAAAATATTGCACCATAGTAAGCCACTATAGACAGCACAGCCTCAACTGAAACTAGGAATTACGCGGCATCTATAAGTTTGGTGTTTAACGATTAATGAAGGCTGTGTTGGGAAGACCTGATCAAGGATCATGTCGTAAAAACAGAAAGAACTACAGCAGTGTGCATAGCCCACATATTCACCACAGGCCCCCCATCAGTTAAACACGGCCATCAATAGTCAAGGGCTGAAATTTTCTAAATCAAGATGGTCCATTTTCCTTGGACGAACCTGGCCCATTTACAATGCCGATCTGTGTTTGCTCCCATAGAAGCCACATACTAAGTTTCATTAAAATCCTTGCAGCAGTTTTTAAGTTATCGTGTTAACAAGCTCTTGATGACAGACCGACACGCGGTCGATCGCATAGCTATATTAACCCTGTGGGGAATAAACAAGAAGTACGGATGGACAAAAAAACATGCTCCCGGTATAGTCAGGTCGGGCTGTAAATTATACAAAGCAAAATATATTACCTGACCATGGGTATCTCCAACTGTGGTTTGAGGTTCAAATGTTAGCGCCAGACCAAAATCTCCAATGCAAACCGTTAAATCTGTCTTCAGAAGAATATTTTTACTCTTCAAGTCGCGATGAGCTACAGATGGTTTGGCTAATGCCATTTCTGTACCCGGCAGCTCTTCATGCAAGTACGCCAGTCCCCGTGCCAGGCCTTCAGCAATCCTGAGCATCTCACGCCACGACACAATGTGCCCTTTTAAGTAATCGTACAGGGAGCCGTGTTCGTGGTATTCCGTGATCAGCCACAGGTCCGTCGTCACGCCGTCAGTGCGACGGTCTGCCCCTATGAAGTGCAGGATATTGTCATGGTTGCCGACTCGCGGCAGATTATAAAAGTCCCGCTCTGTATTGAATGACTGCTTATCCGACATAGGGAAAATCTTCACAGCCACAATTTCTGTGTTTAATTGCCCTTTCCAGACACACCCAAATCGTCCACGAGCCTTGACTTCCATAAGGTGCACCATAAAATGATTCAGCAGTGGAGTAGAGGGAGCGACCTCGGATACAGGGGTGGGGTCGCCCGTCGACAGCGAATCGTGGGAGGCGGATTTGTGCCGACGGTATAAGTAGAACATTATAATTACGACCACTGCCAATGCAAGTAACGGTATGATTGAATAAAGAACAGTTTGAAGCATTGGGCTGAAGTTCCCGTCAAGCACTGGAGCTCCCGTGTTGACATCTGCAAACAGTAAAGGAAGTCGAGCATATTATGCATATGTCTAACATTGTAACTTTTTCCCCTCTGTTTTTATGCCATTTGATTTCGTAACAGCCTTGTTTTCAAAGAAAGCCAAAAATTGGACACTACTTCAGCATTTTAGTCAAACCTTCTAATTCTGAAATTGCTTTAAATTTCAGAAACCTCTAAAATATATTGGATAACAATGGTCTTACTCAAGTTCTTTATTCTGACTACTACGTATAATTTTATCAATCAATATTTGTATAAATCCCAGAATCAGTGACTTTTCACTGCTTACATCGACCGAACACGTCGTCTCCTCAACCCTTTCTTATAATTTCATGAAGACACAACAGTTCCACTTTACTTCAGTCTTCCGCACTGCCTACGCGATGACTGACGACAGAAAATTTCTAACAGGCGAAACCCATTTGCCGATTCATGTTCTGCAGGGGGGGGGGGGGGGGGGGGGGGGAATAGAATAAAGAAATACTTGCCGCCAATGACAGGTGGTGGGCTTGACGTATTGATTGGCTTGTACAGGGGGTTTTCATTGCAGAAGTTTCCTTCACAGCAGCAGAAGAAAACCCCACTCTCGGGATTCGCTTCATTTTCTGCACATTCATACCTGCGGAAAGATATGTGCTCACAACTGAAATAACATGTGACCTTTAGCCAACAGCTTTAAAAAAATATTAACACAGCTGCCGCCTCCACAGTAACAATTTATACAATTTTTAAAGCCCCCCGCCCCCCCCCCCCCTCCCAACAGGATCCGGTTTTTACTGAAGCGGAATTCCGTTGAAATTGCATAAATGAAATCATCAACATTAATAAATCAGGTCTCAGTACAATGCGCATCAATTGCCCAGATAATACGCAAAATGTAACACCTTGCTGTGTATGCAGTACACGGAATAGCTCATTTTCACTGACGAAAGTTTTTTTCTCCTTCATTTTAGTTGTCCAAATTTTCCAAAACGCTGCACCACACACAATGTCTGTGGTCACAAACATGTAAGTAAATTGCGACGGGGTGTGGGAGGGAAGATTGCAGATAGATAGAATCCGATCGATTAGTCGCCCCGAAGCGAGGAGTAACTTGCTTTGCGTTTGTAAGCGAGCAGTTTTCTTTTTCATTTCCCTCTTTATATCATCACATACCTGTCATAGCACTTTTGGTGGTTTAGCCAACAACCCTGCACCTGTATGGTTATTTTCCCGGATTCATTCTTCCATGCAACGTAACAATGAGACCTTTTTCCGGGCTCGGGAAGAGGACATTCGACCGTATCCGGACAACTCTGGGTATTCCCACAAGTGTGATTGTCGAATTTACATTGAAGCGGAATCGACTGACTCTCTGCAGCAGGACTACTGTTCGTCAGAGTCATTCCTATTGGGAAATAAATTAACAGTACAGAATTAAAACTTTGATCTGTATGAAATGAGACACAAATTTAAGCACCCATTATTAACAAGTATTGTGAGTGAAACTGACCGAATTCCGCACACATTATTAACAAATATTGTGAGTAGAAAACTTACCGAATTCCCCGCCATAAAACAAAGATTGCCCAATTTTTTTAAATTTTTTCTACGATTTATCTAGAGTTATTTTTTGAGTATTTTCACTTGTTGATATTATTCGGGCAGGTAAACAGGGTTGAGACCTCATAAAATTTTCTGGTTGCCCTCCGGGCGAGCATCTTTAAAAAGCTCCATCTATAACGATTTCCGAGATAAAACAGTGAACGTGACCTTGAAAATCTGGTCAAAGTTCAGATCACGAGTTCAAGTGACCTTTGACCTTGAAAATGGAGGTCACTGATCAGGAAGTTACCTGATATGTAATTCCTTGTGATACGGGGTAGAGTCCGAAAATGAGGCCAATATCTGTCTTTTTCTGCCGGTTTCCGAAATATGTAAAATAACACATGTTTAAAATTATGAAAAAATGTCTGTACCCTACATTGGGAGATTTCCCGGGATATTCATCTGCTTTATATACAACGCAACCACAATCCATAGTTTTCCATAACTGCGTTGGATCTTTTAAAAATAGATTTCACCTGTTATCTGGCACAAAAATGTTGTGTGGCTATTTTGTTTGCAGGTCATATGTAACTTCGTAGTTATGGTA
Source organism: Protula sp. h YS-2021 (assembly GCA_949752745.1). Lineage (NCBI taxonomy): Eukaryota > Metazoa > Annelida > Polychaeta > Sabellida > Serpulidae > Protula > Protula sp. h YS-2021. The sequence goes on along the minus strand of OX457031.1, from coordinate 15,285,481 downwards.
ATTCCTTTATTACTGTTATAACTAGACCGGGTTCTAAAATTAAACTAACACAATTCCGCCCCTCGGATGTCTTACAAATACTTTTTCAAACTTTACCACCGCTCTCGACGACACTTTTCAAACGTTTTGTGACTGTGTTAACAGGTTTCATGATGTGACTACATAGCTCGGATTACTTTAGCTGGGTATGTATCATAATAAACTGCACTATCACCACAGAGGTGCCTCAAAGCGAGCGTAGTTGCCTTGCATATAGTGATATAGCGAGGATTTGAAGCGCACCGCCAAACCTCAGCAGCGGATCACTTCTTGGAGCTAGGATTACTTACAGATACGCTTGCGACAAACGCAAAAATATGCTGGAATAAAACGCAAAAAGTTGCAACTTTCTATTGTACGCATTCCTGTCAAAAACGCAAGGCTGATAGTTTTGATTTATTCGGTGTCTACAACAGAACCAAACTAAAAACATCCCTGGTCCACCGATTGTTTCAAAACAATAATTTCTCCAAACATGTACCAATTCTGATCTTGGAGTAGCGTAGTGTTTCATAAACACAGTGTTGCCACGGAGTCGTCAAGAAAAAAAAGGATAAAAAAAAGGATAAAAAAGGATAAATTTGAGAAAAAAAAGTATGAAAAAAAGGATAATTCATATTTTGCTGAAGATCGAGAAAACATTAATGTTAATCATATTGCATCATTTTTTTTGTAATTTCAAGGTTCGCGCTGGGTTCTCAGGAAAGTGCGTCAAAAAGGGAAAGTGTGACTCAGTAAGGTTCAGAAAAACTCGGTGGGTTCCGAAAAAGTGAGTCATTTCGAAAAAAATGCCCAAAAAGTTGACAAAAACCCCGCCAACGCGAATCCTGAATTTATAATGCTCGTTTTCATAGCGATTAAAAAATATTTACATACTGATTGTACTTTACAAATTTATAAAGGAATCCGGTCAAATTGTGCCAAAAGAAGAGTTTTGAAAATTGGTACTAAATATTATTAAATGCCCGCATTTAGCCAATTTTTAGCGGATCGCCAAAAAAATTTTCAAGACAGGCCTACCTAGAGAATAAATGTTCAAAATTGGAAAGGAATCCGATCAAAATTGTGGGAGAAGAACCATTTTGAAAATTGTACGCTTGCCGGAGGTTGTTTTTTAAAAAAGAACGCAAACTGCTAAAAAAAGAACGCTTGATGACAAAAAAAAGTACAGAAAAAGAACGCTTTAAAAAAAGAACAAAAAAGTACGAAAAAAAAAGGTTAAAAAGTGGATGCAGGGTTGCCGGCGGGTGGACAAAAAATAAAGAACGCAAAGGTATGAAAAAAAGATTCAATTAAAAAAATAAAAGATTAAAAAAAGAACGCCTCGAAAAAGACCAAAAAAAAAAAAACAAAGAACGGCAAAATTTATTTTTATTTTGTTTAACTGTATAAAAAGCCAATAAAACATAAAACACAAGCATATCTTAAAAGTTTGAGAGTAAACAAAGGCATAAAATAGTTAAATACTGTAAAAGTAATTGAAACTAAACTTTAAGTGAAGGAAATAAATGAAAAACCTATTTTCCTATCCTCTACAATTTAAGAGACTGTAGAGCCGTTGCAGGCGCTCAGTACAGCAATTATCTTAAATTATTATATTTTACTATTTTAAATAAATTGAAAGAAACCAAAAGCAGGATTGTCCATGGACAATGCCCCAGCCCACGAATGCTGATGTCAAGATTATGACATATAAGTATAACCCGTAACCCAAATGTCAAGACAGAAAAGCTGGCGTCATTCAAGATTTTATACAAAAACGGTTTATCGTCAATATATCCGCCAATTCCTGGCGAAATAACAAGAAAAGTAATAGCCACGTGTTTCGGTCAATTTTTTTTCGAATCGTCGAACATGAAAAGTAATAGCCAGGTAGACATATAAACCACTATATCCATCAAAATTTTAGGACGTTTCCATTTAAATTTTACGAGGAGATACGTTGTCATGAAGATTTTTTTTGGTTAATATTTCCACCAAATTTATCCGAATCATGATTTTTTGGCCAATCACCAAAAAAGTTATAGCCAGTAAGTCAGTAATATTGCGTGCTACCTTTCCCTGAAATTTCAAGAGAGTAAGACTATTTTCCTGGAGATCAGATTTTACTGGAATCTTCTTAGTTTTTCGCCAAAATATTCGCCAATTTTTGGCCCATCACCAAATATTGTAATAGCTAGGTAAATAGTCAGGCTTGCTGTCTTTACTTGAAATCAAATGACAGTCAGACTATTTTATGGAGTTCGTCAAGATTTTATCGTTTTTTTAAATTTTTTTTTTATTTTTGGTTTTTCGCCAATTTTTTTTTTTTTTGGGAATTTTTTAGTCAATCACCAAAAACGTAACAGTAGGTAGTAAGGCTTCCAACCGTCACTTACAATTTCAAGACATTGATACTATTTTCTAGGAGTTAGTTAAGGTTTAAAAATTTTCAAAAAAAAAACAAAAACAAAAAAAAAACGTTTTTCTCCAATATTTTTTTATGAATCCCTTAAACAACTAATAATAATGCACCCTGCCTCCCACCAAAATTGTAGAATGTTTCCATGAAAACCCTAGGAGATACTTTTTACAGAAAATTGGTTTTTGGGCAATATTTCTGCCAAGTTTTGGCAAATTCCTAAAAAAAGTAACAACCACTTAGGTAGTAATGTGTGGTACTGCTATTTAAAATTACAATGCGGAGACTATTTTCCTGAAGTTCTCCAAGATTTTACTAAAATGTCTCTGGTTTTTCGCCAAAAAATCGCCGCTTTTTGCCAACCACCAAAAATTCATAGCCAGTTAGGTAATACTGATTACTGCCGTTACTTAAAATTTCAAGACAGTAACGTTACTTTCCTTGAAATAGTCAAGATTTTACGAAAAAACGTTTTTAAGCCAATATTTTCGCTAATATTTGGCGAATCGCCAAAAAAAGTTACAGCCAGGTAGGGGGTAACTCCTGGCTATTTTCGAGCAGTTAGTTAAGATTTTACTAATTTTTTTTTTGTTTTTTTGTTTTTTTTGTTTTTTTTTATTTTTTAATTTCGCCACAAGCTTAGCCAATGTTTGGTCAATCACCAAAAAAGTAAAAGCCAGGTAGGTAGTACCTCCGGCTACCTTCACTTTAAATGTCAACACAGTACGACTATTTTCCAGCAGTAGTAAAGTTTTTAAGGTTTTTTTTCTGCATCAGTTTTTGACCACTCACCAAAAAAAAAGTAATATCCAGGTAAGCAGTAACGCCTGGTACCTTCACTTAAAATTTCAAGACAGATTGCTTTCCTGGAAATGGTTAAGACGTTACGAAAAAAGTTTGTCAGCAATAGTTTCGACAATTTTTGGCGAATCGCCAAAAAAGTTACAGCCAGGTAGGTGGTAACCCTTGCTACCTTCACTTTAAATTCCAACACGGCAAGACTATTTTTCAGCAGTTATTTAAGATTTTACTGAAAAGTTTCGCCAGCTGGCCAATCACCAAGATTAAGATTTTACTGAAAATTTTACCCCTTTAACCAATCACCAAAAAAATGTAATAGCTAGGTAGTAGTAAAGCCTGCTAACTTCACTTAAAATTTCAAAACAGTAAGATTAATTTTCCAGAAGTAGTTCAAACTTTACGGAAAGGATCTGGTTTTCAGCTAATATTTTCGCCAATTTTTGGCGAATTGCCAAGAAAGCAATAGCCAGGTGGAAACTTATGCGCCCTACCTTCCACCAATTTTTTTGGTGGAAGGTAGGGCGGATCGCCAAAAAATTTTTTTTTAAAGAGAGGTGATAAGACCAGCCCGACATGGTCGGCTGGTCTAAAAAAAGGTGCGTACGTACTTTATCGATGGTCCCTAGGGACATGCAACTCAAACTTACAGAATGAAGGTATTGAAAATCATTCAAGAAATAAAAACTACTCAACATCATTTAGAATACTGGATATTTTACAGTGTGATAAGACATTGAATACGTTTACAGAATATATGTTTCAATTCCATGAAAAAAATACCCTTTCTCTACAGATGTATTGATTTTAACAATAGACGCTGCAAAAAAGTTGGAAATTACATACACATACAGTGTAAGAGCGGTTAATATTATGGCCTAATCATGGGTTATGACTAGGGTGAGAAAAAAATATAGCAGAAAAAAACATATAACTAATTAGGAAAAAATGATATTTTGAACGAAAAAAGAAAATGAAAAAAAAAGTATCAAAACAAAAAAAAAAGGATGAAGAGCGAAAAAAAAGTATAAAAAAAGGATGAAGATTAAAAAAAAGTATAAAAAAAAGTATTTAAGGATAAAAAAAGGATAAAATCGGGCTTTTTCAAAAAAAAGGATAATCCTTTTAAAAAAGGATGATGTGGCAACACTGTAAACAGTCATATAACAATATGATCATTTCTCAGTCATTTTATATTTTTCGTAAGCATAGTACTGTCTAAAGTAAAAATTAAAAGGTACTTGCTAACGAAGTATGTATTAGTCTCGGTGCTAAATCATATACCGGCCAACAAACAAACGAGGATAATGTACTTAAATATTATTTTAAAAACAGCGAAAAGCTGAATTCCAGGGGGAAAAAAACCCGGAAAACTGGGAATATTTAAAAGTCTGGATAACGAATGTTTTAAACGATCACTTCACCTAATAATACTATTTGTATTGGCACTTTAACACAATGATAATAGTTTCTTCAATGATAGGAATTGGTTGCAACACCAATTATGACCTATTTCCAATGTTGATATTGGTTGCTTTGTAGGACAAGGTGCTGACTTGAAGTTGAGTGTACCGAACAGAAATGAATATTTCACTGAACTAAAACAAAGTGCACGTGTTAATAACGGAATGGCTGAAGAATATAGTTAAACAGTATACGTAATGATATCTATGAAGTCAGATAGGTTGTTCGAGTAAAAATATGCGTCATGTGCCAGTTGTTTTTAGGTCAAGGACGCCCCTAATTGTACACTGGTTAACGCTGCACTCAGAATGAACTTCAATTTTAAATATGGAAATCATAATATGAAGATATTACTTGCAACTCACTTACCGACAATAACAAACAAAACAATGCAACAGTTGATCCCCTCTTTCAGGAAAAAGGACAGCACTGAATTCACTATCATCCTGGCTCAAGACGTTGGTACACAAAATTTTACAATTTTAAAAGCACTTTAGTCCCAATAAAAATGACAGTTTGTTTCTTGATAAAATACTTTTGTATCCAGTCATTGTACTTGTACATATTTCTCTCCAAGATTCTTATACTTCCGTTTTTATTCGTCAATCCCAACACGCCTGATGCAGAACAACATGGCCGACTATTTTTTTCTGACATAAGTTCCCGGATGTCAGTTAATCCACATCCGTTTGTAACCTTGCATTTTATTTGTTGAAATCTGAAAGGAAGGTGTTCTGCTAGATATTTTTTCTGTTACAAATGAACACGAAAATGCCAAAGGCCAAATAAAGGCATGGAGTGATACGTGACAACGTCCTATTCTCCTGAGAAAAAGAAAAGAAAAAAAAAGGAATTAACAAAATTTCGAAAGCATAATTAAGTTGTTAAGTTGTATGCCATATATAAAAATACATTCTAAAAAAGTAATACACTTACGCAAACCTCATCTGTTAACCACATATTGTTACTTTACGACATGAAAATTGTATGAAATTAAATGTCAGAGCATGAGACAAGGTTACAAATTGAAAGATATACATAACATATACAATTGCCGGCATTTTTGGTAAGGAAAAAGTAAATGCTCTTCCAGGTAATATTCAAATATAATTTCCAAATTTTAAGCAATTCAATAATATTAAGACAACAATATGATGTTATTCAGTTTTATACACGCTTATTCTTTAAGTATATCAAAAGCTTACGGTACGTAAGGGGATTTACTCTGGAACTCTATCCCCGGAAGATAAAATAGGTGATAAGTATTTGCAGTGAAAGAAATTGTGAAAAAGTATTTGGTTTCCTTCAATTTGTAAAGGTGTGCTGATCATCTTTCTTATCGAAATCGTTCCTGTACCCTCGCATGTTGTTTTGGAATACAGCTTACTCTAGATCCTAATTTTGAATTTATGTTCCAAAAAAATATAACATTACATGAAAATATTTGTCATTTAGTAGTTTGTGGCTGTTCAGCATCCTGAAACTAATAAAAAGTCATATGGTTTTACATATTATATAATTTTACATGCAAATGTAATGGACAGGTTTACTTTGAGTACCTTTTTGTTCCCGTTTGTATAAATTTTATTTGTTTTCACATATTTTATATAATTGATTTGATATTAATTTGTGTTTTTTTTTAGACAATATATCATATATATAAATATTTATATAGTTATACATATATATAAATGTACATTCTTTGAAATCCTTTCCACATGCAACCATTTATTATGTGTCTTTCTCTTGTCGTATGTCATTAAAGTGCTGTTTCTGGCTTAAGCCATAACTCGGTCGGCAGTTTCGTAATATTTGAACAACCACAGTTAGTGTACATGTTTCTATGGTGTAATTTACCAAAAACTGAATCGTTCGATATTTTTGTGTAAATAACTGCACGTAAAAATATTTCGAACAGTCATTTCCGTGCATGTGGTATAAATAAAAAAGATGAGTTTTTCTTCTTTCGACTGGTGATAAGTTTAAAATTCAGAAGCAAATAAATGGATGAGAACATGGTAATGATGGCCACAACTGTACATATGGAATCAATTTTTTTCCAGTTACAAAGCTGAGCCCTTGGTGTTCCGAGTAGCCCTCCCAGTTCTTCCCAGACTGCCAGAATCAGAGAGTGTGTCTGGTAGCACGGTACTGGCACATCAGTCGAGACCGCAACAACTTTCTGTCGTGTTTCATACGTTCTGTCCTCTTCCTAGGTGCTGGAGGGGTATTCTGCTGTGGAGGAAATAAGGATAAAAATTAAAGATGAACCATCTAATCTCAAGAATAAGGACGTCCTTAAATATAAGGACAGAGCAGAATACCACTCCTGTCCTTATATTTAAGGATTAGATGGTTCTTCCTTAATTTTTATCCTTTATTTTTAAAAGTCTTTGTTAAGTTTGAGGATAGAGCAGAATAGCTTTTTTATCCTTGTTTTTAAAAATAAGGAGAACTTTAAAAATAAGGACAGAACAGAATACCACTCCAGAACTGCACACGCTTTGAGGCACTGCTGTGGGGATTTTGACCAAAATTAAACGACCTACAGTTTTTTATTACCATTTGCTAAATGCCCTTAAACTACAACGGCAATCATGTATAACTAAAGTGTGGTGTTTCCTTTTAAAAATAATACAGTAATAACTGCATTTCCCGCAGTAATTGACATTTGTTTACCCGCAGGGAGCATGGTTTAACGCGTGAGAAAGCGACGATTAATTTATTTGGCAATTCTATACAATACTTTTGAATTTATATTAAAAAAAACGTGGAAGAAATTATATAAGTTGATTGTTGCGAGCGCAAAGAATATATTTATGTCCAATTCGACATCTGTTAGTCACTTCAGTATATATTTTATATATACTCGATAACCCCTTGTTTAAATTTTTGATCAATGTGGTCTAATAGAAATTAAAAAGCCGGAGCGTAAACAAACATTTGACAGCTAAATGCGGCAACTTTTCTCCACTTTAACAAAGAAATAAAAGATATGCAGCCTCTTAAAAACTGTGCCTGATTTGCAAAAAGGTATAATGGATATGAATTAAATGTTTGAATAATAAGGCCTGGTATGCAGGATTCGTGCCTCAGAATATATGAAGTTGACCCCTAAAAGTGGAACAATGGAAGGCTCCGCAGCTCTGCCAGAGAGCTATACGGAGTAAAAGTAAGGAAAAGCTGACTCGGAGCTTGGCTAAGATACACCCTACGACAGCATTTAGGTCGCGACAGAATTGGGTTAGGACACTGGCCTAAAATGATAGAGCGCATTTTATGAGAGGTGATCTTCAGTTCAGTAAAAAAAACAGCCAGCCCAATTTATGATTGTTTAGAAGAGTTGCGACATTAGTTATATAATTTTATATTAAACATTGTATAATTATACCATAAAAAATGAGAAGTCTGTATGTAAACACAAGCCTACATAAAGACCCCATATTTTTTTTTTTTTTTTTTTGTGTAAAATCGCTTATTTTCAACGCTTTCTCAAAAGTTCGAGTAAGCATCCTTAGTATATGAGACCGTAATAGGCATATTCGTAATTAAATTTTCTTTCTCATTGGTAAAAACATTATCAAGCTGGATGTACCTTTCTCCGTCACAAAAACGAACTTCAAGCTTCTATATACACATTTGATTTGAAAACAAACCATTTCAGCATATCATTATTTTAACCAATGCAGAAGACTACTGCCCGAAGGTAGCGATGTCATTGCGCATTTCGCACTTACAGAGCCGCTCCTAGAAACGTTCGGAGAGACCCATGGGCTGCGTTACCCTTGAAAAGAGCTTTGGCTCTGATGACTACGGCTTGAACTCTATTTGCTTCACTCCTCGTTTGTTCACGGATCAGTCACAACAGGCATGCCGTACCTTGTTAGGAGCCATATCATTATTTTAAAATTCAGCATTTTATAAACACTTCCTGTGGAAATCAGTGGCAGTGCCAATAGCAACTTTATATTAGAGCATTCTACATTTAAATATTCCTGCACTGTTTCCAAAAAAGTATAAGTTATAAATTGAGACAACAGAATATTAAGCAAGTCTGCAGCATGGAAACTGTTGTGCAATTATAAATTGTTGATATGTTGTATATAATCTGAAACCTATTGAGAGTGAAAGAAAATATGTTGAAGGTGTGCGTCACCCGTTATACACACCAGACATCTGGAACAGGGGGGAGGACTGTTTGGTCATTTAATATTGGTTAATATGCGAGCCCATGGATTTTTAAAATGACCTCAAAAAGACAAGTGCCGGGTTAAAAAAACATACACCCCTGTTTAAGGAAATCGCTATCATTTTATCTACGTAAAACATGTTCTTACAATCTTAAAACAAAAATTAAGCACGCACCAATGTGCACAATTTTCGTTTCCCCAACCTTTTTTTATAGGATCTATGACAGTGCAGTTTGAGGGGAAAGCGGCATACTGACTGGCACTCCGTGTGGACCGCAGTTTTTGGATGAGATTACTCGTAATAACATATGAATTTTGCTGATTATATGTTTATGTTCTTGGTCACGCTTAAATAGCTTCGAATTTCTGCAACTTGAATAAGAATATCGGCTGTATCTTCCACCTATCCACTTTTCAGATGTAATAGGCTTATGGATATGTGGACGAACAGACTGATAGAAAGTATCGGCGGAAAATCTTGATTGGTCGCTTTAATCGTTCTTTTACAAAGTGAGTTGATTCTTCAAATTGTTGCAGCATTGTATAGGATTGACATATTATTTTTCTAGGCAATGGCAGGGAATGAACAAAAACGGTGCCAGTTCTAAGGAACAGCAAGATTCATCTCTTGAACGAAAACTACGATACTGAAATAGAGAATGTACGGCTCACCAAAAATAGTGCCGCATGATGGCCGGCCGCTTGGCGAAAAGCCGACCATGCTATCTGTGAAAAAGACCGAAAAACGGGTCTCCTCAGCCGTTGCTATGGATTTGGCTGCTCCCTTGCCTATCTCCGCAAGCACCGAGCAAGAGGTTTGGGGCGTGTTTATGTGTCTCTGTACTTGACTATTTTTGGGGCGACAGTCTTGTTTTGCCGCATTATTCCATTGCCATAGATTTCTTAAATTAACTATCTCACCATCGGCACTTCTTCTTTGCCTTGTTTTGGCCCATTTTCGTGGATCACATCCACCATAGTATAAAAATCTATGTGACACAAGAAGTTGCAATTTAACTGTGTTAACTTATGTTTTAATTTGTGATTGCAAATTGCAAAATCCATGATATAGCACCACTTTGAAAATTTCTTGAGTATACATAGTCGACCGCATTCCATGTAATGCATAATTGAACTGAATTTCTCGCTTTCTTTAATTTCCAGAAAGAGTTTGCTCGGCTTGTTCGAGACAGGTACAAAATAATGAAGAGAACATGTTGCAGTTTTGTTGAAAAGCCAGCAAAGGATGGCAAAGCTAACAAGTAAGCGAATCAGTCAGAATAACAGAATATTTCCTTGTGAGGTTTTAAGCACTTTATAAATGGTTTCATCAGATCAGTCCGTGTGCAAAGTTTGTTGAGCAAAGTCTGAGATGAGGTTAGACAGTGTGCAAAATTTCACGTGTAAATGTCACATGAGATCATATCGCATTCCAAATACAACATGTAACTTTTGGATTTACAACTCTTTCTTGCATTTTGGTACAAGTTGTTAAAGTTACTCAAGCGCTGTATCTGAAAATTGCAAAGTAAATAATTGCAACAGCACGTGTATGACTTTTCAAGTGACAGAAATCAGGACCTAGAATGCGTATGCGTACTCTTTATTGTAATGTGCCACTGTTATCAGTGACCCATTTTGCCAATGTGGGTACCGGAAGTCTAAGCATTCGGAGAGACACCTGCAGCAAGGCAAGACACACTGGGATGATAACAATACCGAGGTGAAGCCGACAGATGCTTTTGGAGAAATCCTGTTCGTAGGATACAATCAGCGCTTGGCAAAAGTAAGGAATTCGAGCCTATGTTGGCATATTGCGTCGACATTGGGATGTTGCATCTTTAAAAATATGTCAGAAGTTTTTGTGGAGAGTATTTTTGTGTAGCTGTGCGTTTTTTTTTTGGACGCCTGTATATCCAAGTACGAGGTATTTTCACTGAGTAAAGCTTGCTAAAATAAAATTTTCACTTTTTAGTTTTTTTTTCAGAAGGAAAGACGTTTTTGACGAGAAGATGTGACATTTCTGTTGCAGTACATAAGAGTTGACCACAATTCCAGAATGGCACCGCTGTTAGAACTCCTGACGAAACAGTGGCAATTAGAAGCTCCCGATTTGATTATTTCCGTCACAGGTGGGGTCCACGAGAAGGAAACTTATCATACCCTTACCAGTGCCCAGTGGTTGACATGCACAAGTTTACTCCTTGCACCGACTATCTAATCTACTGTTCTGACTGCTCCGTTTGTGTTAGAATTCTCGATTTATCCAGTAAGGAGCATGTCGTGTGATTTGAAATGCGAGAAGCTACAGTTGGATTGTAGTAGAAATAGATCATTTATTCCCAATAGGGAGGGGGGGGGGGGGGGGATATATGCGATCAACCGTGTGTCGGTTTGTTGGTCTGTCAGTCTGTCATCAGCAGCTTGTTAACACAATAATTTAAAAAATGCTGCAAGGATTTTAATGAAACTTGGTATGTAGCTTCTATGGGAACAAACACAGATCGGCATTATAATTGGGCCAGGTTCGTCCAAGGAAATAAACTGACTGGACTGAGAAAATTTCAGCTCTTGATTGACTATTGATGGCCGTGTTTAATTGATGGGGAGCCTGTGGGGAATATGTGGGCTTTGCACATTGCTCTAGTTTAACTAGATGATCAGCATTTTATAATATTTTTTGTATTCAAATATTCATTTGATATTCCTTAAACTAAAATTGTTAAAAACTGGCGTGGAGGGTGAGGGGGGGGGGCGGTTTTGATAAATTAGTTCTCTCTGAATTTCTAGTTCACAGCGGTCACTAATTAACACCCTGTTTGTCTTTTCATTCAATCTAGGAGGGGCCAAAAACTTTCACATGAAACCAAGACTAAAAGAATTGTTCAGAAGAGGATTGATGAAAGCTGCGGAATCGACGGGTGAGTTACGCACATACTGTGATGAGTTGGCACAGAGCACTTCTCCGCAAAGATCATTTGGCACAGAGCACTTCTCCGCAAAGATCAGTTGGCACAGAGCACTTCTCCGCAAAGATCAGTTGGCACAGAGCACTTCTGTGCAAAGATCAGTTGGCACAGAGCACTTCTCCGCAAAGATCAGTTGGCACAGAGCACTTCTCCGCAAAGATCAGTTGGAACAGAGCACTTCTCCGCAAAGACCAGTTGGCACAGAGCACTTCTCCGCAAAGACCAGTTGGCACAGAGCACTTCTCCGCAAAGATCAGTTGGCACAGAGCACTTCTCCGGAAAGATCAGTTGGCACAGAGCACTTCTTCGCAAAGATCAGTTGGCACAGAGCACTTCTCCGCAAAGATCAGTTGGCACAGAGCACTTCTCCGGAAAGATCAGTTGGCACAGAGCACTTCTCCGCAAAGATAAGTTGGCACAGAGCACTTCTCCGGAAAGATCAGTTGGCACAGAGCACTTCTCCGGAAAGATCAGTTGGCACATAGCACTTCTCCGCAAAGATCAGTTCGCACAGAGCACTTCTCCGCAAAGATCAGTTCGCACAGAGCACTTCTCCGCAAAGATCAGTTCGCACAGAGCACTTCTCCGCAAAGATCATTGGATCTGTGCTGAAGGCAATGGTCACTTTTAATCACACTGTCGGTGCTTTTACACTGCTCAAGTTTTTCCACTATCGGTGTTTTTCCACTGTCGGTTTTTTTTACACTAATTAAATCTGAGCAGTAGGCGTCTTTGCTGTGGAAGGGTCGATTTCGTTTCGAGTCGTTCGTACGCGTATATTGCAGAGCCAGGCCAAGCCCGCGGGCTAGACCAAACCAGTAGGGAACAGACTGCAATGATATACATCTTGAATTGCTTAATATTGTAGATATATACATTGGTGTTTTTTTTTTTCAGGCGCGTGGATTGTGACAGGAGGCATGCACGCGGGCGTGATGAAGCATGTGGGTGAGGCGGTGCGCGACTACACGGTCGCCCAGGGCAACAAGAGTAAGGTCGTGGCACTGGGCATGGTGCCTTGGGGCGCTGTCAACAACAAAGAGGCCCTGGTCGATGAACAGGTAGGGAGAGAGGTGGGGATGGGGGGGGGGGGGGGTCAAAAATAACCAAAAAAAAAAAAAAGGTGAAAAAATGGATGTGAAATTATAAAGTGCTAACTTGTGACGCTTGCAAACCTTGACAGCCACCTCAGTTTCACATTTACAATAAAGCTAGAGTTTGTTGTCTCAATTTTATTTGTCATTTTTTGTGTGTGTTTTCGTGGAATTCTGGAGGTTGGGGGGAGGGGGGGGGGGAGCTGTAGTGTTAACATACTGGTGATACATCAATTTTTATTATTCATTTAGGGAAAGTGGCCCGCCCCGTACAAAGCGAACTTGATGTCTCAAAAGCGATCGAGTCCCCTTGATCCGAATCACTCGCATTTCATCCTCGTTGACAATGGAACGCAGAATGTCTTTGGCACAGAAATTGAATTTCGCGCTAAATTCGAACAAGCGGCCTCGAGGCTGAAATCGGAAAAGGGCATTTTTGCCCAAGAAGGTAATGTCTGTGTAAAATGGTGTAATAATTAATCAGTTTATAATTACTTTGTACCGGTTAATAGTCTGCGATTAAGAACTTCTAGTTGATTTCTAAATTCACAAATATTGATTTATTAACATTAAATGCCATATCCAAGACAAAAAAAAACATGTATATTCAGAATGTCTAATTATGAGCGTGGTGAAGAAACGTGAAGTCGGCGAAATTTTTGCTTCTCGAATATTATTTGAAATACATTATAACATTGTGAACGAAATATCAAGTGTATATGGTTTACATGGGAATGTTTATAAATAACACTGTAGTGGTGATTCGTGCGTGTTTTGTAGGAGCCATAATTCCGTCTGTCTGTGTGGTCCTAGAAGGAGGTCCGGGCACATTGAAAACCGTCAAAAGCGCTATTGAGAGCGGCACCCCGGCTGTTATTGTTGAAGTATGTATTACGGTACCGATACACTCTCCTTTGCCGTCATTTGCATTCAACACTGTGCAATTCGACCAGTGTACTGGTTATTCTGGCTTGTGTAATCCAGTTGCCTTTTAAGTGTTCGTGACCAACTATATTGTTATTGGAACAAAATGCAAAGATCATGATTTCAACTTGACTCGCGGAACCGCATGCTGTACGCCACACTTGGATTCCGCAAGGTTCGAAAGTTGGCTAATTGATGGAGTGAGGAGAATGTTTGGTTGCATCTTCAATCGCCTACTGCGCTCTCACATTGTGAAAAACCTATTGGAAGGGAAATATATAAAGGGAATATCGAGATGGCCATTGATGCAATTATCCCTCTTTGCTGTTAGCTGCTGTCGCTGGGCTTGGATATGAGGATTTCAAGTTGTTGTTTCGTTCCATTTTCAGGGTTCGGGAAGAGCGGCCGACATTATCGCGTACGCGTATGCGCACTCCGGAGAAGAGAAAGTGGAAGTGGTTGATAAGCTGGCAAGAAAAGTGCAAAAGTAAGAGCTCGCGACTGCTGCGTATTCCGGTTACGTTCTGTCTGTGTTAACCTGTTCTGGTACTATAACTGTGCGATCCGGAGGTGAAAAGCTTGCTGTTTGTCCGGGCAGATGGTTATCTGCATGTCATTAACATCAACTTTTCACGGTCTTGCTTTGCTGCTGTTTGAAGGTACTTTGATTCATTTGCTGGTTGTGAACGACCAGTCTTGTTGTGCCTCGGCTGTATTGTTCGCTTATCTCATTTTAATAGTGAGTTGTTAGGAGCTGATACGCTCAATCAGTATTTTATCTGTTTAGAACTGTGTCGGTGGTCGAGGATGAAGTGTGGGACGAAGTGAAGCGACGTATTATGAAAGAATTCGGCGAGAGAAATGCCGACAACAATATGGTCATGGTTCGTGAATGCCTCAAAAAGCGTGACCATATCACCGTATTCCGACAAGATGGTGGAGCGTCTGCTAAAGACATTGACGTCGCTATTTTACGAGCACTTTTGAAAGGTCAGAGTCAGTAAACTTAAAGAGATATAAACATGTTTCGATAATTTTTCATCTTCTTCTTAACTTCTACTGCTTTTAATGTAAAGCTGCTGTTAAAAAATGAAACTGTTGGCATACTAAATAAGTAAATAAATAAATAGCCCAAAAAAAAAAAAAAAAAAAAAAAAAAAAAAAGCAAGGGGAAAAAGACGAATATGATAAAAACCAATTCTGTGTACTCGCTGCTACAGCTGAAAGCGTATCCTGTTTTATTATCTTGCAGTCAGCGATGATGAAAGTATTGACCAGTTAAAACTGGCTTTGGCATGGAATCAGATTGACATCGCGAAGAGCGACATATTTGGAGATGACTCCAACTGGAAGGTAACCAAGACACGTGCGCTGATTTATGAAAATATACCAGGATATAGGGAATGTTTTTTTTGATGGTTTTAAGAAGCCATCCAAATGAATATGTCTCTAAAGCTAGGCACGGCTTAGTAGTGAGTTATAGGCCAGGTCGGTACTCGTCAGCAGTGTTTATAATAATAATAATAATAATAATAATAATAATTATTATTATTATTATTATTATTATTATTATTAAATTGCTTGCCTTATTAATTGCTGCTTTGGGTATTACTCTCTGTGATCGCAAGGTCGTGGTTTTTTCCCCTTTCTGTGTTTAGATTGCTGCGGCTGTTATGTAATATTACGTATGTAGTCACATATACATTACAGGGAATTCTGGTAGTCAGGGAAATTGTGTATTCCCTGAAATAAAGGTCGAGGAAATATACGAGTTCCATAAAATGCTATTTGCTAGAAATGCAAAACAAGATGATAATAATGGTAGCAATGTGTGGGTGGTTCGAGAGCTCGGTTCTAACAAAACATGCTCTGTTCATATGATGACTATTCAATTGCAATTAGATTGAAATAGAATTTAATTGTTGAACATTTCGCGTGATTGTAACTGGGTTATGATTCCATTGCTAACCAGTTCCAAAGAAACTGCATTCGAAACAAACTGTTAGAAAATGAAAAATGTGTGATTAAGGAACATCTAAAGAAGCTGTAAAAACATCATAAGGTCTTAAGGGCTGAAACTCCTAGGCAGTTGATTAAGACACTGCAGTTACCCTGTCCCAACAGATGATGTCATGCGGGGATTAGCTCCGAGCTAGTACTAAGCATTTCAATATTATTCCATCTGCAAAAAATACACTAAAAATTAACCACGAGGGTATATAAATTAAATATTTATAATATTTCTTTTGGTCCGACTTGATATTGGTATGATTTTACCCCAAACCTTAGCCTGCACTCACAGCACTTTTCAGTAAACCGCCATCCGCCCCCACCTCTATTTCTGAGTATAATGCTCGTTTTGATGTGAAGGATGATGCTTTGAATGTGCTGCCGTTACTCGGCTCATAGAATTTCACTGCTAGTCGGCAGGCTTATTTGTTATGTGGGACACGAGATTTCTGTTCATTGACAACATTTGCTCAGTATTCCGTTTTACGCGGATTCCCCTAAAGCGTGAGGGAATTCGCGCAGTGAACCACAATAAATTTCAGGGACTACGCGTATTCCCTGATTACACGAATTCCCTGTGACATATCTATAGTATGGCTATTATCGTGACTAAATGGCTCTTTTTTCTTTTGCAAGCCTGAAGATTTGCACGAAGTGATGTACGAAGCAATCTTAAACAACAAGCCTGATTTTGTGAAATTGTTCATGGAAAACGGTGTGGCGCTGACCGAGTTTTTAACTATAAATAGATTGTTACAGCTCTACAACAACGTGAGTATAACACATGCGGCAGTCATGTGTTTACATGTGATACTGTAAACAGTTCTTAATTTATTCAAACAATAAAGATTACGTGCATATGTGATTTGAAAGTGTTGTCCGACAATGTGGTGGCTTTGTTAGCACAATGTTGTAAAATTTTGACGGCTTAGAGAAGGTAAATTTTGTTTTCATAACTTATTGTGTTGATGTGTGCACATGCTGGTACAGGCGGATTCAGAAACATCTGCGGATATCACAATTGGTAACAGTCGGACCGCCACTTTTTTATGAGCACGGGTGTAGCACTTGGCACGTGCAGACCCATAAATGTTAGTTGTGTAGGGTTGTAGGTGCGCTGTACGCAAGGCAGATGGGCTCTTGTCTGGCATGTCACATATGTGTGAAGGGAAGCACCTGTTAGTGGCTGCAACATTTTATATGGAGCTTGCAGTTTGTCCGCCGACATTAAAATATTGAAAAAAAAGAGCTGACAGATTGTCACTTTAATTTCCATCCATCTACCGCTATCTCCCTGAATTTGTGTTTTGTTCATTGATTTTTACTGAAAACGAAAGAAAGAAAAGGTGAGAAACGGTTGTGAAACCAACGACACGTACACGGGCATTTTGTTCTGTATTTTCAGGTTCCTCAAAAGGAATTACTGCATCAACTTCTGAGAAGAACAAAGAAACAAAGAAAAGTAACGTTACCTTTATGTTACATTTAGAGGGTAAGGGGGAGGGGGAGGGGGAATCCATTGTAGCGTTACCTGTCTGATAACAGTTAATGTTTGTTTTGTTGCCAATTCTGTAGTATTTATGTTACTGGGAGTGTGTCAAATCAGGGATTTCATGAATTGTCTTTATCACTGAAGAATTCAAAATTTAGATTCCAGTTCGTGACTGATCACCAAAGTGCCCTCTTAGGTTGTTGCGTTTGACGAATTCACACATGTTAGGATAAAACACGTGCCACAGTCGTGGTTACACCAGTACAAGCAGACGTCTTCTGTCTACATACTTACAGTGCTTCCCCCAAACGTGGCACAGCGCCACCCCGTTATAGCGACATGGCGCCGGGAAGTACATAACTTTGCCTTTCCAGTTAAGCTTTCCGCTGTTTAAAAGCATAAGTTACAACGACATATCGAATATAACGACATGTCGGTTATAACGACGTATCGGTTATAACGACATGCCGAATACAACGACATATCGAATGTAACGACATATCAGATATAGCGGGTATAACGGTATAACGACATAATTTTTCGGCGCCAGCCATGTCGTTATGACGCGGTTGTGCTGTATCTTTAATCTGCAAGCTTCGCTCTTAGTGACGTGGGTTGTTTTACAGCGCGGGGCCAGGAGAGATAAAGGCACCATTGATCTTCAGGACGTAGCTCAGTTAATTGGCAGCTTGATGGGCGATTTCTACAGGCCTCTTTATGAGCGCCACGAAAGGTACAGAGACGCAAATCCGGACGAACTTTTGGAATCCGGACAGGTTTGTTTACTCTGTCAATTCTTGTCTATTATCCATATATTTATTTCGCTAGTAAAAACTAAAGTATTGAGCGATTTACACTGCGTTGTTCTTCCCGGTTTTGAGAATGTCCGCGTGATTACAGAGGCACTGAGCCCCATCTGAAGTATCACAAGGTTTGACGATATATAACGATACACCGATATACATCGATATCAAAATTACGATACGATATCTTTATGCAACTTTTGAATATTGTCCCTTTCAACAAATTCTTATATTAGTCATAAAGAAGTGAAATAATTAAACAAGAACTTAACAGTTGAGAGTCAGCTACCTGAACATCGACCGACTTAATTCGTGGGCGGCTTGAAGCGCCGTGCTCTTGGGTTGTAGAAAATACAGAAACTGTCAGTTTACCAACCAAGCATAATTACACAGACACACACTATATACAATACACTCTCTGTATCTGTAACTATCTATAAAGTATCGATATCACAATGCGATACTGGTCTTAAATATCGATACGTACCGCGATACGATATTGTGCGCGATACACAACCCTACTTGTCACTTATCAGTCCAAACGGTATGATGATAAGACAATCATTATATATTGATTTCTGCAATGATTAGATCTGGTAAATTAAAAAAAAAATAGTTCTTTTAAATCTCAAAGAAAAGAGCAATTTTCTCGGCACGGAATAAAGATGCGAAAACCTTAAGATCTTGCGTACAGCCTCAATCGATAAAAGTTTGGATTCGATTGATTTTATTATTTTTTATCGTTCTGTGGAAAAAGAGCAAAAAGAATGCAATCGCGGAATTGTTTGTACCGAAAATAAGTTGAAAAATTCAAAGTAAAAACCACAAGTGTTATAACTTGCCCTGTTCTCTGAAGATTTCACGCATGCCCAGCATGGAAGACTTAAATAAGGGGAGTGGAGACAATCTGGATCAGACAATGCAAGCCCCCTGGTTTCCGTGGACTGCTAAACCTAGAGGTAAGCATTTTGTCTCATGTTCGCTTAAATTTCAGGTTAAATTTAAAAAAAAAAGGTGATTAACTTTTGAAAAAAAGGGATTTTATTTTTAGCTAGATATGAATTCAGAAATGAAAGCAACCCACCCACCCCCCCCCCCAAAAAAAAAAAAAACCAGAGTAGATGAGTTTTCTAACAAATACATACAATACAAAACCTGAGACTGGACGCGATAGAATAAAATCCTACCTCTTTTTTCACTGGCCTGGCATACGCAGTTGATGATGGAAATATTTGAATTTTAGAAAAAATCAGAACACCAGCTTTGAATTCAATTCGTCACATAAACCGCTTAATTACTGACCATTGTGAAACATTGTTATCCTGAGCCCAGATATCTCGATCACATGGTAATCTTTAAGCTTTTTCACGCCCCAAAATGGCGCTTCGAAAACCCCTTTTGTGACTGTCTCTTCGAACCTCTTGTTTCAATGTATATTTGGCAGTCCCGACAAGGTTTTAAAATACCATTTTTACTCGTTTAAACTACCATATACCGGACTGTTGCATACATCCGATAAACCTTTGACTTTCTGGGAAAAATTGGCAATACATTTAACCAGTTTTTTCCTGTATTTTTTTTTTTGTCGGATTCTCGGGTGCATATGAAACGTCAAAGTGGATATGTGGGTCACCTCAGTGTTGGTCTGTGGGCCACGTCAGTGTGGGTGTGTGGGACACGTCAGTGGGTTTCTCCGGCACGTCAGTGTGGGACACGTCAATGTGCTTGTGTGGGGAAAGTCAGTATGGGTGTGTGGACACGTCAGTGTGCTTGTGTGGGGCATAGCAATGTGGGTGTGTGGAGCACGTCAGAGTGGGTGTGTGGGACACGTCAATGTGGTTTTGTGAGGCACGTCAGTGTGGGTGTGTGGGGCACGTCAATGAGGTGGTGTGGGCCACGTCAGTTTGAGTGTCAGTGTTGGCGTATGGGACGCATCTGTGTGGGTGTCTGGGCACGTCTGTGTGGGTGTGTGGGACACGTCAGTTTGGGTGTGTGGGACACGTCAGTAGTGTGTGGGGCACGTCAGTGTTTTTGTGTGGAACGCATTTCGCGTTCTCCTTTGTAAATACCTTCTTCATATGCTACACATGACTTTAATTCTGTGTGCCCTATGTTTCGCAATTGTGCCATCCGTAGTTTTCAGACCGAAAGGTAAACGCGGTGTTGTTGCAAGCTTTCTGTCAATCGAATGGCCTTTAATGTGCTGTCATTTGTGCGTCTGTAGGAATAAGAAAGTGACTGAAGTAAAAAGTCATTTAGAACCATCGTAAGCTTTGGGGGCAATTTTAAAGCTTTTTTTGTATGGGAACAATAAAAATCCGTTTACTATCATTATTATATATGTTTCGTTGTAGCCGATAATTTTTAGTTCAATTTTCAATATGATAGAAAAAATATACAATAAGGTTATGAATGTGGTGTTTTTATAAAAAAAAAGTGTGTTACAATTCTTTAGTTTTCGTGTTTTGTGTTTAAAAAATGTCGTTGTTCGTTTATTTATTGTATGTTGTTGAATCTGTGTTACCTTTCAGATGAAGATGAGATTTCTATTTATTCACAATACGAGCGCGGTAATTATGAGGCTTGAAATAAAAACGTACATAGTGTTCTTATTGACACAGACATCACTAAAATGGTTTGCTTTCTTGCTGTGGTTGTAACACGCTTAATTAGCCGATCAGTTAATAGCACATGCATGCCAGGAAATGATATGAAATCAATTCCCAGTTGTTGCTATGCAAGAGATTTACTGAGGTTCGCCGTTTTGAATCATAAATTGCCGAGATAACACTGGACACCTTTGATATGAAATTTTTATTGATAAAAGCAATTATCAGTTTTACATTTTAGTTGCACGATTAATTGCCTTGGCTTCACTCACACTGCAGATAACCGATATCTACATCGGTATCACAGATTGGTAAAATAACTAAAACACGTAAATGCTATATTTTTGTAAATTACAGTAATTACCCATGTCTGATATCCATCATTAACAACTTTGCTGTTAAAATCATGTATTTTGACCTTAAATCCGTATAAAATGATGGGTGGTTTTGTAGCCCAGGTGATTATTGGCCACATGGGCTATACCCATCGCGTGGCGCCTCTGTCGTCGGTCTGTCCGTCTGTAAACCTTTTTTTTTTTTTTTTTGCTACTTCTCTTTCAGTTTTTCATCAAATCGCAGTAGCTTTTTTAGCCCAATCTGTGAACTTGTACAGAGTGGGAATATCATTAACGCAGGTGTAACGTCTTGTTATTTTTATACTGGCATAACACTGACGTATCAGAGCTTTGTCAACAAATGGGTAGATTTTGCAGCGAGACGTGTCAGTTTTCTCAGACAAGTGTTCAGAAAATGTAAGGCCCAGTCTAGCTAAACTTCACGCAAGATGAGCAACATTGGCTCAGCGGCACTTTTCAAAATGTGATAAAAAACTACCGTCTTTGCAGAGAGACTCCGGGTGTTGTCTCAAGAAATTGTCAGAAACTATGAGGCCAAGCATGTTGAAACATTACACCGGTAAAAAATGCATGTGGTGCAGCTTTTTATTTTTGAAGAAAACCAGCTTAAGACTTAAGATTGGAGTTTTGTTCAGCAGTCAAGCTCTCAAGCCAAGGATTTTAAATTTTAGAACTTTGCACAATATATATATATATATATATATATATATATATATATATATATATATATATATATATATATATTGTTTTATATATTAATTTTTAAATTTGACTGAGCGAAACTGTCGAATAGTGATAAAATTAAAACATTTTGCATTGGGACTTGAGAATTTGGGCCTGAGACATTCTCAGAAGCTACAAGGCCCGGTCTGAAAGCTTAAACAAGTATCAGGAAATGTTTTAGAATATTTCTAGTTATTTTGACACTTTAAAGTCATATTAACACCAAATGAAATAGCTGTGGTACTTGGACAATGATCACCTCAATAAATTCAATTCTGTTTTTATTCTTTTGTTTTATATTTGTAAATTAAACGTGTAATCGGTGCAAATTTTCACAGTGGCACTACAACCAATGCACGTTGCACTGGCTGAGGCGTGTTGGCATCAGTAATCAGACTTAATTCGGTTATGCGGTTTTAGTCTGCTTCTTTACATCGCAGTGTGGATAGCACGCCTTCACGTCACCACAAACAGTGTGGATAGCACGCCTTCACGTCACCACAAACTGTGTGGATGGCACGCCTTCACGTCACCACAAACAGTGTGGATGGCACGCCTTCACGTCACCACAAACTGGATAGCGCGCCTTCACGTCACCACAAACAGTGTGGATGGCACGCCTTCACGTCACCACAAACAGTGTGGATGGCACGCCTTCACGTCACCACAAACAGTGTGGATAGCACGCCTTCACGTCACCACAAACAGTGTGGATGGCACGCCTTCACGTCACCACAAACTGTGGATAGCGCGCCTTCACGTCACCACAAACAGTGTGGATGGCACGCCTTCACGTCACCACAAACTGTGGATAGCGCGCCTTCACGTCACCACAAACAGTGTGGATGGCACGCCTTCACGTCACCACAAACAGTGTGGATGGCACGCCTTCACGTCACCACAAACAGTGTGGATAGCACGACTTCACGTCACCACAAACTGTGGATAGCGCTCCTTCACGTCACCACAAACTGTGGACAGCGCGCCTTCACGTCACCACAAAAAGTGTGGATAGCACGCCTTCACGTCACCACAAACAGTGTGGATAGCACGCCTTCACGTCACCACAAATAGTGGGGATAGCACGCTTTCACGTCACCTCAAACAGTGTGGATAGCACGCCTTCACGTCACCACAAAAAGTGTGGATAGCACGCCTTCACGTCTCCACAAACAGTGTGGATAGTACGCCTTCACGTCACCACAAACAAAATGAAAGTGGCTGAGGCACCTTTGCATCTTATTTAACTATGATGTCGGTGACGGAATGAATAGAAGCTAAAATTTGCATCCAAGAATGAAATCAATATTGAAGATATGTAAAAAATTAATAATAGAATTGAACATTTCCCGAACTGTCCTTATTTTGGTAGAATGGAAGGGCCTGTACGTGCCTTGTCACTCTAACGGCACCTGGGCACCGTCATTTGACGGTCTTGTTTTATTTTCTTTATTTTTTGTACCTTTTTTGTTTTTAATTGGTCACCTTCAGGTCCACGAATTCTTTTTATAATACCAGACTAATTCTGCTTGAGCTTGTGTCTGCCATCCATGGGGCGAACCAGTACATTTCAGTACATTCGAACAAAAACTCATGGTGTGTAGTGCAGCACCGCATTCGTAGGCTGTGTGGCTGCCACTAACGCATTTCGTATATTTTGTGCAGGTCACACAGTGGTGTTGACTAAGTATAGATCTGATTAATGATTGCTTGTATTTGTTTTTGCCGGAACTGGTAACATAAGATAGAATTTGCAGTACTAAAATAACTAATTTGTGTTTCTAGCGATTCACGTCTTATAGGTTAAAGAACTGTACATACTAATCAGCAAAAAAAAAAAAAAAGATTGTTCTAAAAAAAAAGTAAGTAAATTTTTCTCGTTTGTGACGTTTTACGACGAATATATGGGTTAACTTGTATTTAATGTTTAGCTTCTTCGCTGTTTTACGTTTGCCTTTTCTAACTTTCTTGCTCAAGACCACTTAAGGCTATGCCTTTGTCATTAGAACGGGGTTAGGTATTGAGGGGTGGGGGTGATTAGGGCATTCTGTCGTCTATCCTATCTTTCTTTGCCTTTTGAAGAATGGCCTTGTGTTTAAAGAAAAAAAATGACGACACCCGAGCTATCGTCCCATGACATTCTTTGTGACTTTTTTTTCTCATTTCGGAACTCATTCAACGTACAGTAAAATTATGTGTGATTTCATTGCGTTACTTAATAAACATTGTAGGAAGCCAGAGACACGCTCAAAGCTCTGGAACCAACGACATTTCTGTTTGCGAATGTTTCTTTATTTGTCTTGTTTTGGATCCAGAACAAAGTCGCGAGAGGAAGGAGCCGGATTTCGTAGAACCTGCACGAGAACTTTTTCTGTGGAACGTGCTCATGAACAGGCGTGAAACGGCCATCTTGTTTTGGGACGAAGGAAGGGTGAGATTCTTCGTGCACGCAACAATTACACAGTAACTTCAGAGAAAGCTTATGAGCGCGCCCATACATACGGCCTCACTTCCCTCTGCTGTTTTAAAAGAAATAAAATCAAATACAGCGCCTTGGGCTATTAGCTGAATTTACCTGTTTGATAGAAGTAATACTTGTTTTATAAGCCCACAGTTTATTATTGTTTTATGTTATATCACGGATTATATCCTTTAACCCCCCCCCCCCCCACCCCCCACAACGCCCTCCCTTCAAGTTTGAGTTGTTCAGTATACTTCTGGTCCTGGCTATGTGCAAATCTTGCCTGCATGAAAAAAACGTGCAAACCTTTTCTGCCGTTTAGGAAGGAATCGCCGCCGCTCTGGTCGCCCAGAAACTGCTGAAAGGAATGCTGTCGCAAGCCAATGATTCCGAACTGGAGCGAGAACTGGAAGCAAATGCCCAGTAAGCTAGCCTAAAATCACCGTGTATTCCCTGTGCAGCAGCGCGGCACACTGAGCGACGATTGTTCTGGGAACGAGTTATACCTTAACTTGTTGTTCTTGTTAAAAAATCGGGAATTGTCTACTATGGCTGTTGTGGGAGTGCACCTTTGTTCTTGTTGATGGGGTGGAGGAGGCCTTGGAAGCAGTTCTGGGGATTGCTAAATATTTGTGAAAATAATCTGTACGAGGGAGCAAAGAGCATATCCTATCGTCTAGAAGTGGTGTGTTTGTCGGGAAAGGGAGTTAGGGTTTCTCGTCGGAAGACTTGTGTAAAATTGTCTGCCATAACCTCAGTTGAAAATTGAAAGTTAGCCTGATAAGGGAATGATTGATGCTGGCATTTTAAACACTTGGTTATATAATTGCAGGCATTTGGAAGACTCGCATCCTTTATTGCAGGCTTTTTGAAGACTTACCCCCTCTGTTAAGGCATTTTAAAGACTAGCTTCCTGTATTGAAGGCATTTTGAGGACTTACCCCCTCTGTTAAAGGCATTTTGAGGAGTTAGCCGCTCTGTTACAGGCATTTTGAGGAGTTAGCCGCTCTGTTACAGGCATTTTGAGGAGTTAGCCGTGGGCGTCCTGAGCGAATGCTACGCCTCGGACGAGAACAAGACACACAAGCTACTGGTGCGGGAACTGCCGCTCTTCGGCGACTCGACCATCATAGCGCTGGCGGTGGAAGCCGACAACAAGACCTTCATCGCCCACGCCGCGTGCCAGACGCTCTTCACCGAGATCTGGATGGGCAAGATGGCGGAGGACAACAATGAAATTATAGTGAGAACTCCGAAAATTGCGTTTTAAGGCTAGAATTTAACTTAAAAAAAAAAAAAGAAAAAAGAAATTTGAAATCCATTTAAAAAGTGTTTCTGATTTCTTGTCTATCATGGCTAAGAACTGTGGCAGAGATCTACACAACGTGCTTGATTTTATCCTTTTAATTCATTAATGTTAATTAATCTTAATTCTATTATTCTAAGACCTTTTTTATCCAAGGTACATAACGTTTTATTTTGTCCATTTCTTAGAGACTGCAATAAACGAAGACCTCATAATTGTTGCGTCTCAGGAGTGTCCCACAGTAAATTTCTAGAATCTTCCTTTCTGAAATTTCAGAAATAAACGTGACGCTTTTTTCGGACAATCGTTACTTTAAACTAATTTGTTTTCAAATGTCGGATTTCAATTTGATTGATCATATTGCTGTTTTGCTGACGTCCCACCATGCTATTTTGCTGACGTACTACCATGCTATTTTGCTGACGTACCACCATGCTATTTTGCTGACGTACGATCATACTGTTTTGCTGACGTACCACCATGCTATTTTTGCTGACGTACCACCATGTTATTTTGCTGACGTACGGCCATGCTGTTTCGCTGACGTACCGCCATGTTGTTTTGCTGACATGCGACCATGCTATTTTGCTGACATACAACGATGCTGTTTTGCTAACGTACGACCATACTATTTTGCTGACGCACCATTATGCTCTTTTGCTGACGTACGATCATGCTGTTTCGCTGACGTACCACCATGCTGTTATGCTGACGTGCGACAATGCTATTTCGCTGACGTTCCACCATGCTATTTTTGCTGACGTACCATCATGCTGTTTTGCTGACATACGACCATGCTGTTTTGCTGCCGTACCACCATACAGTTTTGCTGAGGTGCGACAATGCTATTTTGCTGACGTACCACCATGCTGTTTTGCTGACGTACGAACATGCTGTCTCGCTGACATACGACCATGCTATTTTACTGACGTACGACCATGCTGTTTCGCTGACGTACGACCATGCTATTTTGCTGACGTACAACCATGCTGTTTTGCTGACGTACCACCATGCTGTTATGCTGACGTACGATCATGCTAATTTGCTGACTTATGATCATGCTATTTTGCTGACGTACGATCATGCTATTTTGCTCACGTACGATCATGCTATTTTGCTGACGTACGATCATGCTATTTTGCTGACGTACCACCATACTGTTATGCTGACGTACGACCATGCTATTTTTCTGACGTACTACCATGCTGTTTTGCTGACGTACGACCATGCTATTTCGCTGACGTACCACCATGCTGTTTTGCTGACATACAACCATGCTGTTTCGCTGACGTACCACCATACTGTTATGCTGACGTACGACCATGCTATTTTCCTGACGTACTACCATGCTATCGTTTCAGCTGTGGCTGTCTATTGTCGTGCCTCCGCTCATTCCGTTCGCGGTTAGATTTAGACTTGAGAACGAAAGGCTCAAAGAAACCAAAACACCAGTAAGTTATTTTCTTTTCTTTTAATTTCTTTAAACGTAATGCCGAGTTGAATTGAGGTTATAAGTACAGCTTAATTCATTTACTGTGGTCAGTTATTTCAGATTGTTCAGATTGACATTTGAACGTAATCAGTTTTTTTATTGGAGCTGAATTGCAGTGAATATTCATATTTTACTAAACCTCACCTTAAAGCAATTAATGACCTTGAGCCAAACAAGTCATAATTATACAGTTGGAAGGTAATTGCAATTAGGAAGACGGATCTGACTGGTACTGCTCGTTGGATTGTTTTATCATTGACTAGTTTATTTTTATAACATTTGTTAAGGAGCTTGACTTTGACAAACAGAAGGTATTTGCTGTGTTTGCATTAAAATAAATTGTTTTATTTTAATTTTTTGTAAATTTTAACTCGTTGTGTTCCTTCAGAATTCGGGAAAATTAAAGTAAAAAAAAAGAAAAAAAAAAAAAAAGAAAAGAATTCAAAGAAACCAAACGAAACTGCTTCGCGAAAGCATTCCGTGACTATTTTGAAAATGTTGCTCTGACTTTCCCAGAATTTCAAAAAGTTCAGTTGAATAGCGGAATTTTTTCAAATAGCACTAACTTATTTTATTGTAAATGTGTTCTGACACCTACTTCTCTTTGCACTTCGCGTTGCACGTTGCAGTTTTAATTTTCTTTTCGCACTTTCTTGACACTTAGCACTTTTGTTCGGTCAACTTTTATCTATGATATTTTGATAAATTAGTGAACCTTAATGTCGGCCATTTTGTCTTTCTTACAGCTGCGTCGAGCCTTTAGTCGTCTATTTGGTATTTACTAGGCTTTTTTCATGCACTCACCCCCCCCCCCCCCCCTGCCGCCTACCCCTCCCCTCCACCTCCCCTCTTTACGTGTCATTGGGCTCTACAACAGACGTTTTTTGTTACATGACTTGGGAAAGTGTTGGGATCTCATAGATCGATTCCCAAGTCAGTCATTTTTCGATGTTGCAGTTATTTTTACTCAAAACGCAAGTGAAGTCATGGAACAAAGCATGTACTTGACTTTTGAGTCAACATGAATATGTGATTGATCAATTGCGAAAATGTTGACCTAATGATCAACATTTTACTGATAAATTATATTTCATGTTCACTCAAAATACCTGCTTATTGAAGCTTTTTGTTGGAACGAGGAAGATAATGGCATAAAACTCGCAACAGATAATGGCGCTAGAGTTTTATCGTAACTGGCAAAATTACCGGAACTGTTACAAATTCGTGTCATTTCACGTTCCTGGCATCGAAAATACGAACCGCCTTTGGATTGGTGAGCTCGATCATGTTGAGGCATATATCTGTAGTCTGTAGTTCCCCCCATTCCCTGACACATAACTTCACAATACCAGCCGGTAAAGGTTTTCCCTATTATTTGTAACCCACTTCATTTCTATGAGTTTCCCTGGTTGCTGCGTCGCGCGATGTAATGACCTATTTTTTTTTTTTCAATGTGCATGTGGCCTTGCGTCACATGGAAATTAGTTATGATCAAAAGCTATGGTTGCTGACCACCCCGCTTGTTGCTTCGTCCAGTCTAAAACAAATAGACATTTACAATTTGCTTGTTAATCCTTGCTTACAATTCGTTTCAGTTACCAAATATATAATGTTTCCTTTGCATCCTCAAACGTATAAGAATTGTCTGTTAACCCTTTGTAGAGAATAGTTTGCGTAGTAGCTGTGGGGTGGGGGGGGGGGGGGGGGAGCTCCTGGAGGTGTAGCGAAAACCTCATCGTGCGTTTGGTCAAATATGTAATGCGTAACTGGAGTTTATACAGATGATTGATTTTCTCATAAATTTACTGAGTATGTCTGTGATTGCTTAATGTCAGTTTGTCTCCGAACTTCCGGAAATGAAGAAAGAATGTATGCAGGGCCGTGCATAAAGTGCATGGGCAAAAATTCCGAGTCTTACCCACCTCCGCTCTTATATGCAGAAGTGAGCAGAGGCGAAAGGAGTTTGGACACGCCTAAATTTTTATATACCCGCCAAGTGGTGCACTAATCATCAGCAGCCAACAAACACATTTAAAAGCTGTCAAAGTGTTTAAGATCAGAGCGGACCCTAAGTCAGCCATAATAAAAAAAAAACAAACAAAACAAAAACAAAAACAACAAACAAAACAAAAAAAAATAATAATAACTGAGTTTCAGTGTACTAGAAGTCTTCTGTAACCACGTGACAGCCAATAATTTTTTTTTTTTTTTTTTTGGTTATTTGCAGGTCGACATAATGCATGGAAGACTTGGACGAGAGAAGACAATTATTGAGAACAAGTAGGATAATATTTTTTTGTAGAAACAGACAAAGTTATAGAAAGTTATTGTGCCATCGGTTTATATCTGGGAAGTGATAAAAAGTTTGATTGATCTTTAAATGAATATTTCTTCGTCAAAAACTGAATTTCTTATTTGGCAGACTGGTTTTGTGTATCATAGGAGGTGGCAAAAACCAAAATACGATTGTTTTGCTTATGCGTGTTTAGGTGTTTTTTGTTTATAATGATATTATTTTCTGTAGCCAGCGGCAGAACGTGGACGCAAACGCGAGTAGTAAGCAGAAGGTGGGTTCTGGCTCACTGCGCTGGTGGCAGAAGCTCCTGCACTTCTACTTGTCTCCCGTCATCACATTCAGATGCAATTGTGTATGTTTTCAGTTATTTTCATAATCTACATTATTCTTACGTGTTTTTGTTTATTTGTAGGTGTTTATTATCTTTAATGCATGAAAAAATGATAAAAATATATGATACATGATAAAAATATTTTGAAAGTAGCGCGTGTCCATGACTTTGAATTTTAAAAACATAAGTACCACATAAGTTTATATTTTAACTAATTAATAAAAGTTAATTTTAAAAGGTAAGAAATGCCTGTTCGCCGAGCCACAAGAATCATTTCACAGAATGTCTGTTGCTAATGCACAAAATGATAAGGATTGCCGTGGTATTAAGTCAGTGGTGAATAAATCTTATTGTACAGCTGTCAAACCGTCTGTTTAACTCAAATCAATAAGCTTAATTTTACATAAAAAAAAACAACCCCAGAGAGCTATGAAGTCACAGAGTGATGTTTTTGCCTTGCCTTTCAGATCTCCTATACGGCATTTTTGATTGTCTTCAGTATAGTGATGCTGACAGACTTTAATCAAGGCGTTGTCAGACCCATGGAGTATTTTATCATACTTTATGTCGCCACGCTTTTACTGGAAGAAATAAGACAGGTGAACCGGAAGCTGCGTGCGGAGTTGAAATTCGGTGCTTTCGGAAATAATTACAAGAACTAAACAATTTTACTGTCTTTATTTTAATGTTGGAAAAACAATAAATTGTTCATGAAGTGAGTTGCAATGTCGCTAATATTTTTATATATTATGGTAAAAAATTTAATTGATCTTCAAAATATCCGAATAAACATCACCTGATGTCTCGATTTGCGGGGATATATAACAAGAATAAAATATACCAATGGCGTGATGCTGTTTTACCGAACTTCAAAAGAATTCACTTACATATGGGCCAGATGTTTAACGTGTTTGCATACCCACTCCCCTCCCCCCTCCCCCCTCCGCTCCCTCAGTGATAGAAGGCTAGAGAATCGGTGTCTTCTTTTAGGTCGTAACGGACGACAGCAGCAGCGCGAAAAACAAGATACGAAGTTACTTCACGGATCCCTGGAATATATTAGATGTCGTCACATTAGTGCTTTTCTTAGTGGGACAGGTGCACATTTAGTTGTCAATCTGCACGATTTGAATTTGTGCAGGACATTTGTGAAAATAGCTTTGAGAGAGCACATTATGTGTTTGTTAAAGTATTTTAAAATAAATATTACCATAGTTTATTTTGGGAATGGAAGTGTACACAAGGTAAAAAAAATTTTTTATAAAAACAACCAAAAATTATTTTGTAAAAGTGTGCGCATGACATTTCAGGATAGTAAACCTTATTTTGATTTAAAAGATGTCGCGAATTTTTTGTTGTAAAGTTTCCTTTTTTCTCACACAGTTGACGTAAAATTGACAACAAAGTCTTTCTGTTTGGGCGAAAAATTTTGTTTAGATTGTACACATTTTAAATATGCAACTAACAGTTGATGTTTTGATTGTACCCAGGTGTTGCGTTTTATTAACAATGACAACTGTTTCATTGCGGCACGCATCATATTATCTCTCAATTTGATGACGTTCTGCTTCCGCTTCCTGCATATATTCTCCGTGCATAAAAGACTGGGACCCAAGCTGGTCATGATTGGCAATATGGTAAGAATACAAACAGCACGCACATTAAGTGGGCATGCAAGCGTCAGTCATTCGCTCTTCGTTGTTCGCCTTTGAACTTTTCTTTGAAAACTTTTAAATTTTTTAATTTTAAATTAAAAACTGTTAATTTTCATGTATTGATAGTAAACTATTTTAATCACCAAGAGTTAGGCCCTGCTGTTGTTTTGGAATATGATTTAAAACACCTTGTAGACGGGTGCAGGGAAAAGGTACTTGCCTCTAGGGGCGGGTCCCTGAGCAGATACCTTAGCTCAAATACCTGGAAAGCAGGTCTGACGTATCGTTCAGTTTGCTTCAGGTAAAAAGTAAAATACTAGTATCATAAAATGATGGTAATTTGTTGATAAATGCAATGATTTCCACCTGTTGCCTGTACGTTACTGGATGCCGGTTGTGTACAGCTTTGCCGTGTGTAATGTATGTTGTTATGTTTATTGTTTACAGATGGTGGATCTGTTATATTTCGTCGTTATTTTACTCGTGTTCATCGCTGCGTACGGTCTGGCTGCGCAAGCTATCTTATACCCCAACGCCGACCTAGAAATCGAACTCGTCCAGAGTGTTTTGGAGAAGGCATACTTCCAAATTTATGGTGAATTATTCCTGGAGGAAATTAAAGGTATGTATTTTCCAGAGCGTTATTAAAATTCATCAATGGGTTATTGGAATTTGAAACCAGCTGTTTTTAATCCATATGAATTTGGAGTTGCGTGTAAGGATAATGAGGCAAATGCACCACACTAATTAATTCACCATTCCGGTACTGTTTCTAGGTGAACTTGAAGACGGCTGCACATATGACGAGGATTTATGGCGCAATAATACAGTGCCGCGGTGTCCCGAAAAGGAGGCCCAGTGGTTCGTGCCCATATTGCTCGGCGTCTACATTCTGATCACCAACGTCCTCATGCTCAACCTCCTCATCGCTATGTTCAGGTAAGCACCGTAGTCAAGGCTATAAAAACATGCATGGTAACACTGAGGGATAACTCATGAAGGCCGGTGGCACTTATTGAATAGTGGAAGTCCGCGTCGAGCGGAAGTCTGGTTAACGATTATAGTTTTAGTCAGATACTGTAAATAAGTTCTTTTATGCTCGTAATTCAAAACAGTACTTCTCTTTAAATATGGTGTTATTTGTGTTATCATTTGTTTTGATATTACAAATGAATTGCGAATTTACGACTTAGCATGTCGGCTAACTGACTGCTCTGGTCAGTCATGGGCTCATTCAAATGGGGGGTAAAAAGTGCACACGGTTCCTGTCGTTCTCCCACACATAAATATGTCACGCTGCATTTATTGAGTTATGTTGAAGCTAATTGTTTTGGAAAATATGCTAAAGCACTGGGGATAACGCCAGATAGCTGGGGTAACATCAAGTTATTGGATAACACTAGATAATTGAGGTAACACCAGATAACTGGGGTAACACCAGGTAACTTGGATAACACCAGAACACTAGGGTAACACCAGATAACTGGGGTAACACCAGGTAACTTGGATAACACCAGAACACTAGGGTAACACCAGATAACTGGGGTAACACCAGGTAACTAGGGGTAACACCAGTTCTGTTGTCCGTCTTTCTTAGCTTGACAGAGATGTATTTTATCTTCAATTATCCAGTCACATCTTTCACCAAGTACAGCAGAATACAGACTCAGTTTGGAAATACCAGCGGTTTAAAGCAGTGCTTGAGTTTGCCCAGCGACCATCCCTTCCGCCGCCCTTCATTGTGATTGGTCACTTTATGGCGGTTTGGCGTTACGTCATAAACAAACATGGCTGCCAGGACAAGACATTTTGCCACTCACAAAACGGATATTTTAGTAATTTTTTATTTTGAAAATGTTCCTAATTGTTGTGTACTGTTTTAATGAAGGAAGAGTCCTATTACCGCTTCGTGTAAATGAAGCATACCGTTAACTTCTGTTACTGAGAAACACTTGTTTCACCGTTGGAGAATGTGTAGGGTTTTGCTCCTGGAGAGTGAACAGGACCTGTTCAATGATGACGCACAATGGGATCTCTCCCTTCACAAACTCAGTGTAAACTACACAGTTTGTTTATTGCACAGTCAGAATTCTTAATGTATTTTGCATTGCATGATTGGCGCTGCCGAAGCATTGAACCTTTGAATTTTCTATTCCTAGGTTAGTTTTTTTTTTCAAATTTTATCCCAGACAATTATGATCGGTCGATTTTTTTTTGTTTGTTTGCATATTTTTTTGGAGTTTACAGTTTCTACAATGTCATTGTGTCGCACAGCTTGCGGTTCTTTGCCTTGTGTGTTCAGCAAGGCATTACAATCTCACAATTCTTATGAGTCGACCGTTCAAAAACCTTAGTAAAATTACAACTGCTGCAATATTCTGGTGTATCAGGGATGCACAGAACTGCTTTGAAAACATGTGAGCATTTGAGTTTAGATCGCTTCTTCTTCGGCGGGTTTTATATCAGATACAGTTATCTTGGAGAGCTTACTTTTGATTGGCTGCATATCATGTGGGGATGTGTTGGTACATTTTTTTTTTTGGAGGGGGGGGGGGGCGATGTGTTAGTGCATTTTTGGGAACGGGTTAGTACATATGTGTGGGGATGTATAAGTACAGTTTTGTGGGGTTGCGTCATTACATTTTTGCGGGGGTGTGCTAGTACACTTTAGGGGTGGGTTGTTAGCGCATTTTTGGGGAATGTGTTAGTTCATTTTTGTGGGGATGTGTTAGTTCATTTTGGGGGTGGGGGGGCTAGTACATTTTTGGGGGATGTGTTAGTCCATTTCTGTGGGGATGTGTTGGACATTTTTTGGGACATGTGTTAGTACATTTTTGCGGGGATGTGTTAGTCCATTTCTGTGGGGATGTGTTGGACATTTTTTGGGACATGTGTTAGTTCATTTTGGCGGGGGGAGGGGGGGCATGTGTAAGTACATTTTTTGGGACATGTGTTAGTACATTTTTGCGGGGATGTGCCAGTACATATTTGGGGGATGTTTCAGTGCTTATTTCTGGGGCTATGTTTATACCTATTTCGCTCTCCTTTTTTGTAGTTTCCGTTTAGGTATACGGTGCGCGAGCGGTCTACATCACTCATACGCCAGACACGCCCTTGGTTACGCTTTACTTTTTTCCTAGTTGTTTCAATTTCCAGAAACGTGTCATTGCCATGACGTAATGACGTCACACCCACGTTTCTGTGTCACGTGACTACACTGCACACTTACTTGTCTTCTTCCAGCATTATGTTGAATCTAAATCTTCTCCCTTGTTTTCTTTTTTTTAGTTACACATTTTCTAAGATCCAAGACAACACAGATCTGCATTGGTCCTTCCAGCGCTACCACTTAACGCGGGAGTACCACGACCGACCTTTCCTGGCCCCACCCCTCATTCTTTTTGTGCACGTCTCTCTTCTCATTCGCAAGTGCCTCACGTGTTGCTGTGAGCTACACACAAGTAATGACTTTAGTAAGTATATGTGCGTTGTCCCTTCGATGTATTTTGGATCTGTTATTTATTTAACAAGGTGTGAGTGTAATTTTTAGACGAGATCGACAGAGCATAATTTGCATTTATGACTGTGATTTAATGGAAGTGCACGCTCCCTTCGTTGTTAAGATTTCTTTATTGGTACGACATTCCCCAGAAAATAAGAGCTGAAAACATGGTAATTCAAGCAGGTGCCAACTGCTGATGCAATTGTTCAACCCAGATATGATATTTTGGCATGAAGCGATCAGTCGCCGTCACGTTTTGACCGTGTGAAATTGCAAGGCCTTGTGAGGCGATTTGTGTGTGTAAACGGTACTCGTGTAAAGCACCAAAATTTGTCATTCATTTCTTGTTAATAATATTTTACACACACTTTGTGTGTTGTAAATTATAATTTTATAAAGTGTAGTGATGTATGTATGTATGATTTTACCAGGGTTACATTATGATGTTGTAATTTCAAAAACGTTTTCAAACTTAATATTTTTGGGAAGAGATGATCAGTTCAGGTATTATTTATGTATCGGGGGAAAAGTGGTGAAGCCTGTCTTATGGTACAACAGGAAAGACGTTTGATCCCAACGAAGTGCGTCAGGTGGTTATTTGGGAAAATCTCAACGCCGATGAATATTTACGCCGCACCGAGGCAGACGAACAGAACACGATAGATAACAAGGTCAAACAGACCAATGAAAGGTACGCAAAACTGAACAGAACGCGATAGATAACTAGGTCAAACAGACCAATGAAAGGTACGCAAAACTGAACAGAACACGATAGATGATAACAAGATCAAACAGACCAATGAAAGGTACGCAAAGCTGAACAGAACACGATAGATAACTAGGTCAAACAGACCAATGAAAGGTACGCAAAACTGAACAGGACACGATAGATAACAAGGTCAAAAAGACCAATGAAAGGTACGCAAAACTGAACAGAACACGATAGATAACTAGGTCAAACAGACCAATGAAAGGTACGCAAAACTGAACAGGACACGATAGATAACAAGATCAAACAGACCAATGAAAGGTACGCAAAACCGAACAGAATACGATAGATAACAAGATCAAACAGACCAATGAAAGGTACGCAAAACCGAACAGAATACGATAGATAACAAGATCAAACAGACCATTGAAAGGTACGCAAAGCTGAACAGAACACAATAGATAACAAGGTCAAACAGACATACAGGAACAACCTCGTCTTCGTTGTTTATCGGATTAAGTTTTTTTGTCAAGACAGTAAGGCTTTGGTATCTTTTTCTTTAAGTTGATTATAACAGGTGGGCTGGTTTCGCTTTTTAAATTAATACCCAATAAGAAGCTAAAGAGAATAAAGCTCCTGTCCTGTCCAGACCTGTTAAGTGGTTAACTACTCGGTGGTCGAAAGATATCACCCGACTTTTTTTATCCCCCGTGGAACGGACGGATATAGTTTTGAACTTTTCGGTCTGTCCGTCTGTCTGTCCGTCTGTCACGCTTCAGTCTCACGCGCCTACAGGCCGCATTGATAGATGTATTCGTTTAAAGTTTTGTAAACGAATTCTCTGGACCCTTCCGCAGTGCAGTCCGAATTTTCCGGATCGGAAAAAATGACAAAATGGCGGATCTTTGAAAATCGGCGTTGGACTCAGCGTATATACGGCAGTCTCACGCGCCTACAGGCTACATTGATGGATAGTTTCGTTTCAGATTTTGTACATGGCTTCTCTGGACCCTTCCGCAGGTGCAGTAACCAAGAATTTTCAGGATGGGACTTAAATTGACAAAATGGCGGATTTTTCAAAATCGGCGCTGTACTTAGCGTTCCTACGACAATCTCACGCGCCTACTGGTTATTGGATTGACTCGTTTAAATGTTAAACACTACGTCTACCTATCCTCCCACTTTTAAAATTTTGCGCAGTCAGCACGCAAAAGCCTTACACACACCATATCGCCCACGGGAGATAGACGTACTCCTCGAGACGTAGTCAAGTTGTTTTCACAATTTAAAAAACATTGTTTCCGCGAAATGTTCATTGCAGTAAATGACTAAGAAACTGTTTCAAATTATTTTTACGACTTTTCAAGTAGCAAGTAAATAATCACATAAATAATTCAAACAAGACATATACACACGGATTTAAGTCAACAAAGAAACAACACAATTTGCGAGGCTAGGATTAGCCAATTAATTTTTGACTACTGTTATTAATCAAAACAATTGCTACAGAATTATTAATAACGGAAATCTAGATACAAACTTCTGGGAATTTTCGTTCACAGATTCTGCACATACGTAGTACCAATAGGTGCATGTTTGCGTGTCAGTTATACTATTTACAATTTTTGTTGCTCCAGAATTGAATCCATTGCGAAGCAAGTGGACGATATTATGGAGAACAGCTTCGTCATGCAAGACCCGGAGAAAGAGACGACCAATATCAAGCTACCCCCCGTGCTGGAGGACAGACTGGACTATCTGGAACAGCAAGTAAGTGCCATCTTTTCACCGTTATCTCACATGGTTGTGACGTTGCTGTCCAACAGCCAACCTCTACGGCGGTCCAGTCTGCATCAAACAATTTTGTATTTCACAAAATTAGTACTCATTTAAAGAGGGCAACTACTTTTTAAAAATCCATCCACTTTGCGTTCAAACATAACAGATGGATCTGCCAAGAGGTCAGCTGTTTTATAACAACGATGATGTGTAGCCAGGCTAACCACGAGTACAGCCATTACTTCTCAGAGCGAATTTTTACGTTTGGAAAAAGAAAACCACCGCAAAAAAAACAAAAAAACAACTCCTCAACGGATGTTGTTAAAAATGTCGGTATTTTAATTGTGAACTTTATAATTATATATCAAAAGACTCCTAAACTAAACTATCTTTTGATTTTCGGAGTATTGCTTATCCACGTTTTAAATCCTTGTTCATTCTTGCAATTTTATAAAAAAAAAAAAACAAAAAAAACAACAACAAACAAAAATGAAAATATGGTGACAACAGACAGTGCCTTCATCATAATGTCTAACTGAGGTTGACTTTTGCGCTAGTTCTGCCCGATTTTTATATACTTCCATTTTGTTTGAACTCTGTCCTAGTATACATACAATGATAGAAATTAAAACAACAAAATAAGGACTTCCTTCAAAATAGACAGAATCCTGATTACACAAAATCAAGTGCCACACGACCACACGTAAAGCTGATCTATCCTTCGGTTGTTCAAAAACTGATTACAGGCCAGGCAAATGTTTATCGACTATCCCTGTCAAAATAGCGAGAATACCAGAGTTTCGGGAACCTTTGTGGGGAGTGGGGGTGTGGCACTCTCGTGCATACTGGTTATCATGTTTGTTTGTCACTATTTATAAACGCGGAGAGCCAAGTTTGAAAAATA
Organism: Protula sp. h YS-2021; assembly: GCA_949752745.1. Lineage (NCBI taxonomy): Eukaryota > Metazoa > Annelida > Polychaeta > Sabellida > Serpulidae > Protula > Protula sp. h YS-2021. The sequence continues at coordinate 15,247,174 of OX457031.1, read as the reverse complement.
TAGGTGTTTAATCAAACGCTGACATCCGTTTAAATTTCACGCCTTAAACGCGGAGTTTGAAAAACACCTCTTCCCCCAGATTTACATATTTATGAGTGCAGCTACGAGTTACTATATGGAGACGCATTGACAACATATATGCTACCAGGTGCCCGACTTCCCCCTCCCGGGGCGATGCTGGCCCTGACGCGTCAACACGTTCTGTTAATACGGCGAGTTTAATCTGGACCAGTGTGTCTCACATATCATGGCATAGTGCCATTCACAGCACGTTAAGAAGTATTCCAGTAAATGTGTTCTGTTTGGTATTGGTATAAATGTAGTGGGGGATTCCTGCGTTACCAGATGATTTAATCCAGACCTCTTCCCCCATCGAGCATTCTATAACCGCCATGTTGCCTCCATGCTGACGGGCACCCTCCACTTTCCTTGCTACTGCTAGCAGTAGAATGTTATTGGCTTTCATAAGATAGAGCACAGCGTCATAACTAGGCACCGACCAGACATTGAGCATGAACAGGTAGGGGCAGAAAAATGAGCCCGTGCTCTTATTGTACGCTCGCCCGTAATTCGTGAGAGTTTGGTCAAAAATCACACGTGATGCGAGACCCAAATTCAAGACCATTTCGCTTGGGTAAGCGGTGAAGGACACAAATTGCTGCTGCGATTGTGCTGTGTCGGCCAGTGTGGCCACTTCTGCCTGGAGACCGGAAATGACGTCATCTCTCTGCCGCTGCCTCTCTTCCAATACGTTGAGTCGCGTCCTCATTTGCAAATTTTCCGCTTTGATGCTTCACTTTTCTTCCTCAAGTCCGTCCACACGGGCAGTTAATGCGTGGACCAGCCACATCACTTTTCCAGTATCAGCGCTCCCGCTGTCGGCGAGGTATGTGTCTTGGGAGCAGCACGATGCTGCGAAAATCAAAATTGGCATGCCCAACTGAATTCCGTACATGATGCGGGTTCAAAAGTGCTTTGTTTTACAACCTGTTATGCTATCCAGAAACTGCTTCGATCTAGATGATATTGGTGGGAAATGCTATCCAGAAACTGCTTGGATCTAGATGATATTGGTGGGAAATGCTATCCAGAAACTGCTTGGGTCTAGATGATAATGGTGGGAAATGCTATCCAGAAACTGCTCGGGTCTAGATGATATTGGTGGGAAATGCTATCCAGAAACTGCTTGGATCTAGATGATAATGGTGGGAAATGCTATCCAGAAACTGCTTGGGTCTAGATGATAATGGTGGGAAATGCTATCCAGAAACTGCTCGGGTCTAGATGATATTGGTGGGAAATGCTATCCAGAAACTGCTTGGGTCTATATGATATTGGTGGGAAATGCTATCCAGAAACTGCTTGGGTCTATATGATATTGGTGGGAAATGCTATCCAGAAACTGCTTCGGTCTAGTTGATATTGGTGGGAAATGCTATCCAGAAACTGCTTGGATCTAGATGATATTGGTGGGAAATGCTATCCAGAAACTGCTTGGGTCTAGATGATAATGGTGGGAAATGCTATCCAGAAACTGCTTGGGTCTAGATGATATTGGTGGGAAATGCTATCCAGAAACTGCTTCGATCTAGATGATATTGGTGGGAAATGCTATCCAGAAACTGCTTGGATCTAGATGATATTGGTGGGAAATGCTATCCAGAAACTGCTCGGGTCTAGATGATAATGGTGGGAAATGCTATCCAGAAACTGCTTGGATCTAGATGATATTGGTGGGAAATGCTATCCAGAAACTGCTTGGATCTAGATGATAATGGTGGGAAATGCTATCCAGAAACTGCTTGGATCTAGATGATATTGGTGGGAAATGCTATCCAGAAACTGCTTGGATCTAGATGATATTGGTGGGAAATGCTATCCAGAAACTGCTTGGATCTAGATGATATTGGTGGGAAATGCTATCCAGAAACTGCTTCGATCTAGATGATATTGGTGGGAAATGCTATCCAGAAACTGCTTGGGTCTAGATGATATTGGTGGGAAATGCTATCCAGAAACTGCTTCGATCTAGATGATAATGGTGGGAAATGCTATCCAGAAACTGCTTGGATCTAGATGATATTGGTGGGAAATGCTATCCAGAAACTGCTTCGATCTAGATGATATTGGTGGGAAATGCTATCCAGAAACTGCTTCGATCTAGATGATATTGGTGGGAAATGCTATCCAGAAACTGCTTGGATCTAGATGATATTGGTGGGAAATGCTATCCAGAAACTGCTTCGATCTAGATGATATTGGTGGGAAATGCTATCCAGAAACTGCTTCGATCTAGATGATATTGGTGGGAAATGCTATCCAGAAACTGCTTGGATCTAGATGATAATGGTGGGAAATGCTATCCAGAAACTGCTCGGGTCTAGATGATAATGGTGGGAAATGCTATCCAGAAACTGCTTCGATCTAGATGATATTGGTGGGAAATGCTATCCAGAAACTGCTCGGGTCTAGATGATAATGGTGGGAAATGCTATCCAGAAACTGCTTGGATCTAGATGATAATGGTGGGAAATGCTATCCAGAAACTGCTTGGATCTAGATGATAATGGTGGGAAATACTATCCAGAAACTGCTCGGGTCTAGATGATAATGGTGGGAAATGCTATCCAGAAACTGCTTCGATCTAGATGATATTGGTGGGAAATGCTATCCAGAAACTGCTCGGGTGTAGATGATAATGGTGGGAAATGCTATCCAGAAACTGCTTCGATCTAGATGATATTGGTGGGAAATGCTATCTAGAAACTGCTCGGGTCTAGATGATAATGGTGGGAAATGCTATCCAGAAACTGCTTCGATCTAGATGATATTGGTGGGAAATGCTATCCAGAAACTGCTTGGGTCTAGATGATAATGGTGGGAAATGCTATCCAGAAACTGCTCGGGTCTAGATGATATTGGTGGGAAATGCTATCCAGAAACTGCTTGGATCTAGATGATAATGGTGGGAAATGCTATCCAGAAACTGCTTGGATCTAGATGATATTGGTGGGAAATGCTATCCAGAAACTGCTCGGG